>CM052804.1:44689505-44743145 GCA_028533885.1 Nasua narica
GGGTGAGCCTGGTGGTGGGTATCGAGAAGGGCACGTACTGCATGGAGCACTGGGTGTGGTGCATGAACAATCAATCTTGTAACACTGAAAAATTAAAATAAATTTGGGGAGAAAAAAAAAGTGATAGCTGTCATTCATCAATAAAGGACTAGAGTAAGGGATAATGTAACACTCATAACTGATAAAAATAACTAGGAAGATTTATGTATATTGACTTACTACTTTGATTCAGATACAAAAATCAGAGCTGACATTTGAAAATACTTGGGACTAATGTTAAATGAAAAAATTAGTCCCATAGCTAACATGGAAATGCACTGGAACTACACAAATATTATCAAAGAGCTAAGAAGATATAGGTTTTTGTTTTTTTAAAAGATTTTATTTATTCACTTGACAAAGAGCACAAACAGGGAGAGCTGCAGGCAGAAGGACAAGCTGGCTCCCTGCTGAGCAGCCTGGTGTGGGGCTCGATCCCAGGACTCTGGGATCACACCTGACCTGAAGGCAGCTGCTTAACTGACTGAGCCACCCAGGTGCTCTGATTATAGGCTTTTAAAAAATTATTTTCTAATTTTCAATATACTCACTAATTTTCAATTCACTCAAAGCACTTAGCAAAGTGCTTCAGAGGTCTATATAATTTATTGCTATTTAGTACTAGAAATGTAGTTATAATTTTTTGTTATATTATTTTTATATGAGAAAAATAATTATTTTAATTTATTTTTAAAGATTTTATTTATTTGTTCAATAGAGCACAAGCAGGGGAAGCAGTGGGCAGAGTAAGAGGGAAAAGCAAACTCCCCGCCGAGCAGGGAGTCCTACTCGGGGCTCAATCCCAGAACCCCAAGACCATGACCTGAGCCAAAGGCAGATGCCCAACAGGCTGAGCCATCCAGGTGTCCCAAGAATTAGCTTTTCAAGTAGTATTACCCAAGTCTAGGACAACTGAGCATGAAAAACAACAAACAAAACAAACCTGGGTTAGTGGACTAATAACACACTGAATTTCGGAAAATCCCATTTGTCCATTGGTTTTTTTCCCCAAATGATATAAAGAAAGCATCCCAAACATAGGATTTTTAAAAGAAAAAAACACTTATATATATATACATCATATATATATAAATATATATATATATTAAAGATTTCATTTATTTATTTGAGAGAGAGAAAGAGAGCATGAGCAAGGGGGAGAAGAAAAGCGAGGAGCAGACTCCCTGCTCATGACTGAGCCACCCAGGTGCCCCCCAAAACATTTTTTTTAAAGATTTTATTTACTTATTTAACAGAAAGAGACACAGCGAGAGGGAACACAAGCAGCAGGAGTGGGAGAGAGAGAAGCAGGCCTCCCGCAGAGCGGGGAGCCCAGTGCAGGGCTGGATCCCAGGACCCTGGGATCAAGACCTGAGCCAAAGGCAGAGGCTTAATGACTGAGCCACCCAGGCACCCCCCCAACATTTTTATATTGAATTTATATGGAAACAAACCCAACAAAATACCTGAACAGAAACAACTAGAAACAAGCACCAGTGGTTGGGCTGAGAGATGCAGGAACTAGGTGAATACACTAAGAGAACATTTTTGAATGTTTTGAAGATATTTTTTCCAAATTAGAAAAGAATGAGTTAGGGAAGTAGAAGTTGGAGGCTACAGGGGTTTGTTGGTAAACAGAATAAAAGAAACAAAGAGGAAAATCTGAAACTTAAAATTTTAGGGACATTCATGCATGCTTATAAAAGAGGGAGGGGACAATGACACAGTGAAAGCACCAGACAAAGCTGGGGATGGGACCCAGGGGTCACAGGGAAGGATAAAATGAGAGACACCGGGGAAAGGTGGAACGAGGATGTTTGGAACTCTGTTCCTGAAGGTGGCCTCTGTGAGGAGGCAAAGCTGAACAGTTCAGTGTTCCTGACAGGCCGGGGATGTCTTTGTGGAGAGTGAACTGGCCATATTTAAAAAAATCTATCTCGCTGCACTTACGCTCTTAAATGCAAACAATCTCATGATAGTTATTCTCTCACCTGGACTAGGGCCTTCTAAGATTTCTTTTATCACCATCCATGGTTCTTCCAGTAAAGGAATCACGGTTGGTCGGTACACTGTAAGTCCTGTGTAGGAGGAACAGAAGGAGTTTTATTCTGCAGATAAACAGTTGTTCGAATTTTATTGCCTAACTTCTACTTATCTGCGAGGACCGACGTCTACAGGAAAACAATGGCTTCATGTACATGATCTAGTGGGAGAATTAGGGCACTGTGCTTTTCAGTGCTAGGATAAAATGTCCTTCTACTCAGGAGAATATGTGCATAGAGCTCATGGCAGGAGGAGATCACAGGAAGAGCAGGGATCGGGCAAGGTGCAGTGTTGCGTGGAAGCCTTGGGAAGCTGTGTGTCACAGTTTTCAGTGATCCTTCACTAAGAAACCTCTTATTTGGGAAAAGGGAGAACATAGCTGTAGCTATGCCTGACTGGGATGAGCAAACTCACCTCTAAGCCCCATTCTTAGCAAAGTGCTTCAGAGGCCAACCCATTTTTAACAACAGAGGAAAGAAAGATGGCGGGTTTGCTGGCAGGAGTGGGCGCAGAGGATGCTTACCCAGAGAAACCATGTTCCAGTAGTTCTGTAATGTCACGGTCTTGTACAATTCCTTCTGTACGGGACGCATTATCTCCCAGTCCTCCTGGGTGATATCCACAGCCACATCTTTGAATGTCATTGATTCCTGAAACATCAAGTACAACTTGGTTCAAGGAGGAGGAGGATAGTGGTAACACTCGGGACGTGTGTGGTGGGGGAATCACAGAATGTTGACCTTTAGTAAGAGCCTAAAGGTTATCTAGTCAAAACCCTCGCCCAAGTTATGGATGAGCACACGTGAATGGTCCTAGAGGGAAGCCTGAAAACATAGAATTTATAATTACCTTTTCAGCTGGCACAAGCGTATGTATTGGTGGCTCCATCTTAAAGGAAGGTTTTACACAGATGACAGCTGAATGGCTCTGCTTTTCAAGCTCTGCCTTAAGAATTCAGAGTGTTATAATTTGAAATTTTAAGATATATTTGTGGTCTAGGATGAAATGCAGAGCCCTTCCTTCCTTTTTAAAATAAAATTGGGACCGAAACCCATATACTTTTAATATATTTCACAATCTGGTTAGTATCCCTCTTTGCTCTTTTTCTTCCTTTTGTTAAAAAAAAAATTGATTCCGGGACGCCTGGGTGGCTCAGTTGGTTAAGCAGCTGCCTTCTGCTCAGGTCATGATCCCAGTGTCCTGGGATCGAGTCCCGCATCGGGCTCCTTGCTCCGCAGGGAGCCTGCTCCTCTCTCTGCCTCTGCCTGCCTCTCTGCCTGCTTGTGTTCTCTCTCTGTTAAATAAATAAATAAAATCTTTAAAAAAAAAATTGATTCCTTTTACATGTTTTTCAAATAAACCTTATAAAAATTGTATTGACAATTACATTGCTTACAATTTAGGGAGAGCAGACAATTTTACAACATTCAAAGCTTCTTTCATGTCTTACAGTATGATATAGGACATGGGTATACTACAAAATTTATACTACGTTTAGTCCTAGATATTTTAAATTTTGGGGGTGGGGAAAACTGTGCAGGGAAACTTTTATTTCATTTTATTATCTGATTTTAATGTGTATGTAAGAAAGTTATTTTCTTTTTTTTAAAGTAAGTTCTATGTTCAACATGAGGCTCCAACTCATGACCCCGAGACTGAGAGTTGCATGTTCTCAAGGGAGCCAGCTACCCCTGAAAGTGATTAAATTTCATATGCCATTTTCTGTAGTAATCACCTTACTCAAATTTTCTACTATTGCTTCCCAGTTTTTCCCTTAATTTTCTTAGGGTTTTCAGGTAAACAATCGTATATCTATGGGTAGTAATTTTACTCTACTAATTTCAGATGTATATTTTTACAGCAAAATTTTCTCTTAAGGTGGCCTGATAGAACATAAGACTCACGATCAACAGTAACACCAGAAAAATACATGGCCTTTAATTACTTGTTAATGAGAAAAATAATTTCAGCAACTATTGGTTATTGATGGTTTACTGTAATCCAGGCTAACCACAAGTCTCATAATGTTTAATCCTCACTATCTAAGAGGTAAATTCTATTAGAGTTTAATCACTCAGGCTAAGTGTGGTCAAATATCTTGCCCCAAATCATAGGTTCTGATTCATCTGGCTGTGGAAGTCAATTCCTTAACCGCTATGCAATGTTGCTGCCTTAAAATCAAAACATTGAGGAAAGAGGTATCAGGGAAAGGCAACAGGAGCTTCTTTCTTATAAAGGGAAGTCACTTATCTTAACAGGTCAAGCTGGATTTAAAGACAGGAACTGATGCTTAAATCCCAGATTGGGCTTTTGGGGGGATAGAAGTTACAGGGCCTCACACAAACACTTCCAAGAAGCCATTTTAAAATCACAGAAAAAACTAACACTTACTTTGGTCACCAAGTCATTTAACCACCCTGCCTGGAAAGCAGGTCTTCCTTTGGGGTCTTCCTCTGGGGTCTCTTGGGGAAGGGCAGAGTTCTGAGGAACAGCTAGGGAAGAGAGACCATGTTGGAGATTAGTCCTGTTTGAACAGTCTAGGAAACTTAACCAAATAGATGCCTATACTTTCCTAAAGTGAGAAATGAGAAAGAAACCAAAAACAGCACCCCTATTTTAAAGAATCAGAGGGAAGGGCCGGTGAGATTTGTCCTAAGATATTAATGCAGGTTGCAAAAACAAGTCTGTTCTGGGACTGCCAAGGATATGTAACCAATTCCCAATTTTCTACTAAATCTTCGTGGGATGTAAATCATGTGTGCTGTCTCTTAACAAGAAAATGTGCTCTGGACTCTTTCCTACTTTTTTGGAATCATGTTATTGTAAAATCCAATTCACAAAGCAAAAACGTATTGACAGAACGGTTCCAACCTTTGGAGGTAAAATTCCTGAGGGCTCCTGGGGTAACTGGGTTGTGTCTGGTCACTGTTTTACCTAGGACACTAGGTAACATGTGTTTGGTCCTAAGCAGTCTGGAAGGGGCACACCACGCAGGAGGGGGTTCCGTTCTCACTCACTGCCCTTTGCTCTCCCCAGTTTTTTTTTTTTAAAGGCTGCTCTGTGATCTGCTGGTTGACTTCTCTAACCACCCAGGATTCCTCCCCTTTCTGCCCTACAATTCTCACCTTCCTCTTCTAGAATCTGAGTCAAATCCTCCACCAGAGTCACCACTTCCTCACTGCTCTCTGGGTACTGGGACTTCACCCAAGTCCTAACCTCCCCAGGCAGGATGGTCAGGAATTGCTCCAGCACCAGCAGCTCCAAGATTTGTTCCTTTGAGTGAATCTCAGGTCTCAGCCATTTAAGGCAGAGCTCTCGGAGTTGATTCAATGCCTTTCGAGGCCCCGCTAGGTCTGGATATGGAAAATTCCTAAAATTCTGTCGACAGGTCTCAGTGTCGCGCAAGATTCTTGAAGCAAGGGTTTCCTTCGCAACACTGTGGGGTCCACTCTGAGCCTTGTCTGGCTTCCACATGAGAAGGACTTGGGAGCGTGAAGAACTGGTCATCCTCTTGCACGAGGCTAACATTGCTACAGGTGGGAGAGTCAACCTGGTAATATTCTTTATATTTCCAGTAGTGAGTCAAATGCTTGAAGGCTCATGCTAGAGCCACGAAGACATTATTATATCAAGGGCTGCTGCAGCCAACGGCAGAACAGGGTCAAGGTAGAGTGAGCAGCCTTAGTTACAAATTCTGAGCCCAGAACTTGCAGGGATGGTTAAGAGACCCTGAAACACAAGAACAGACCATAAAGTCAAGAATTCTGGTGCTCTCTGCTATACACATACACAAACAGGAACAGCCTACGCAGTGTGCACAAACACACAGAGACTTTACCTTGGTCTTCCTTCCCTAAATCCTCAGACTTGTGAGATAAATGCAATCTGTTGGGGACAGGGGTTGGGACGGCTATCAAAAGGTGGTAATAGAAGCCAAGACCCGAATCATGAGCAAAACAACAGATCAAACTTCTAACTTGCTGAAACAGAAATTAAATTTTAATGGGGGTAGGGGGGAGGGGACGTTTCGGTATTTTTCCAATGTTACAGAAGCTATAAAGGACTGAACTGGCTCTCAATAACAGAGCTTACCTATGGGTACATAGAACAAACCGGGAGGAGAATCTTTCCTAATAAAGTGCTCAAGGTTCCCAAGGAAACTGTCAAGGAAAAAAGGGCGGACATTTATTTGCTCTGCATATTAATGCCAGCATATTCTAGCTTTTCACTATCAGAGGGCTGGAGAGACAAGCCGGTTGGACTGGAAAAAAGTAGAAAAGGCTGGTGTGTCTTGAAGCCCTTTTTAAACGCTTCTACAGGAGACAATTCCTCGTGAATAAATTTGAAACCAGGATTCTCGAAGAAAACCTCAGAACAGGCCTGACCCGGCGACCTGACACCACCTGTCCCAAGGCTCCAGCTCTGAGCCCTCCTCAGGCTCAGTCGTGTAACCAAAGCCAACTGTTTACAGGCCCTGCAGAAGATATGCGCCAGCCTCGCCCGCCGCCTCCCCTTCCCGGTCTGGTCTCCCTAACTCCTCTCCAGCCGGAGGGTCGCGGGCAGCGGCGGAGTGGGGACCCGGCCCGCCACGGCAGCCAACATCCCGTGCTCGCCTTCTCCGCAGGCCGCGAGCGCGGACGCCGCGCGGGAACCGGCGGGGGCTCCGGCCTGACCGCGCGGACACTCGCCCCCGGCGCCCTCGACATCATTACCTGTCGCCGGGACCGGGCGGACGGGCGGCCGGAGCGGCCGGAGAGGCCCGGGGCAACAATGGCGGCGGGGGCGCGGGCGCCTGCGTGGCGAGCTCAGCCCCGCGCTGCAGAGGGGTCTCTGGCTCCGCCACTTCCCTAACCCGGAAAGCACGACGTGTCTCGGCCAGGAGTCGCACCTTGCAGCCCGGTCCTGAGGAGCCCGGCCCGGAACGCACCGCGCCTCAGCTCCACCGCGACCTCGCCTCAGCGCCACTGCGCATGTGCGCTAGGGGAACGCTGCGCGCCCGCTGAGCCAATCGGAGGGCGCGTCCGGACCCTCCCTCCCGCCCGAGCCCCAGTCCTTGGACCTGTCTCCATGGTAACCTCCTCCACCCATCACTGCGACTTGCTTGTTAGCCTGCAAGGTTCTAAGGGAACTTTAAAGTTTCCCTGGCCAGAGGCAGGTCTGGCAGACGACCGGGAGGTCGGGGAGCTACTAGCATCTCGGCGAGGGGGATGCGGACGGGCGACGGTTAGAGCTCGACCCTAATTAACCAAAGAAAACCTGGTGCCATAGGGCGCCTGGGTGGCTCAGTCCTTAAGCGACTGCCTTCGCTCAGGTCACGATCCCAGAATCCTGGGATCGAGCCCCACATCCCGCTTCCTGCTCAGCGGGAAGCCTGCTTCTCCCTCTCCCACTCCCCCTGCTTGTGTTACTTCTCTTGCTCTCTGTCAAACAAACAAACAAATAAAACAAACAAACAAATAAATAAAATCTTTAAAAAAGAAAGAAAGAAAGACAACCTGGTGCCAGAGTTCTAGAGGAAAGAAGAACAGGGAAGATGTGGGTCCAAAGGCAGAACAACCAAAAGTGCGTTTTGGGGCTTTACTGTGCATACACATCCACTCTTAAAGGTTCTGAGTCTCTCCTCAGGAATTGGATTCTGATTCGGAAAAGGGATAACATCCAACAGCATGTTGTTTACAGAGACACAACAAACCCATATAAAACATTTGAAAATAAAAAGACAGAAAGAAATACATTCCAGGCATCCCTGTTATTTACTGCCATGTTGGCAAACCACCCAAGACTTAATGGTCTTAAAGAACAACCACTGATGATGCTCATGGATTTTTCGGGTCAGGAATTTGGAAGGGGAACAGTGGGCATGGTGCTTCCCAGCTCCACTGTGCCCTGTGGGCCCAGCTGAGATGACTTAACGGCAGGGAGGGTCCATTTCCAAGATGGCCTCCTCATGCACATGTCTTAATGCGTGGGCTGGGATGGCCTAAGGATGGGCTCAGCTTGGATTTGTTCGCAGTGGCCTTTCCCACGTGAAGGACTCAAGCTGGCTGGACTTCTTACATGGCATCTCTGGGCTTCAACAGCAGATATTCTAGTGAATAAAAAAGCTTCATGGCCAATGACGACATAGCTTTGGAAGTCACAGCATCACACTGTCACATATGTGATCAAAGAAGTCACAAGTCTGTGCAGAATCAAGTAGAGGCAAAAGTAGACTCCATCTCTCGACGGGAGGAGTGTCAGAGGGTCTTAACACTACTACAATGAGCAAATCTGAACAAAAAGAAATTGGGCAGTGTGATTGGTTTTGAGGTGTCCACTTGGCTAGCCTATAGTCTCCTGCCTATAGTGAAACATGAATTTAGGTGTTGCCGTGAAGGTATTTTGTAGATATCATTAAAGTGCACAGACTCACTTGAATTGAGTTGGGAAGATTATCCTAGATAACGTGGGTGGGCCTGATTCCATCTGTTGAGAGTCCTTAAAAGCAGAACTCAGGCTTCTCTGATAAAGAAGAAATTCTGTGTTGCCCTATGGATTTTGATCTTCCTAGTCAGCCCCCCAAATTAAGCCAATTCCTGGTAAAAATCTAGTACATATGTTCTGCTTCTCTAGCTACATCCCGACTGATACAGGTAATAATCCTAATAACTGGCAAAATGGAACTTCAAACAATCCTGAGGGAATAAATAAGTACGGTATCCACTTATAAAAAGAAAAATTGACAAAGACTATATATCCACCATTACTCGATGTCCCTAACAATAAGGCCTCCAGGGAGACTAAGCAATCACTGATACCTGCAGGGAGTAAAACATAAACTGACAACCGAAGCTGGGAACTTTAACACATCCTCCAGAGGACTGGAGTGCTGGGCTGCCGGGATCCCGTTTCGGGGCTGGGAAACTTGTTCCCTCAGGGGCTAGTATGTTTCATGGCCGACAGCTGGTGACTAACTACGTCCCTGGGAACTGAACTGGCTGAAGGGAGTTGCCTCTCACAGACGCCTTCTCCTCCCCGGAGCGGACCATAGCCAATGGTGTCATTGCAGAGATTCAAAGACCTTGGACCCTTTGCTTCAACTTGCAACTTCTCTAAAGGGCTGCTCTGGCTTGAGTCCCCTGTAGGATCAGCTGAGGTCACTATTGCAATCGTATAGCATTTCAGCCTCTTCCTGGGGCCCAATCCTCCTTATGTCACTCCTTTGCAGGTATTTTTCTAGAGAACGCTACGTAGCAATTCCCCTGTAGAACCCCGAGACCCAGGATGGGACATCTGGACTGATACAGGCAAACGCCTCGAAACACTAACCCCTCTGAGCTCCCTGAGCCTGCAAAAGTGGCCCATTCCTTCCAGTCTTGCTTGAAGAGGATGCCTACAGAAGTTTCTCCCTTGCAATAAAACCTGTGCCCCTCTGAGGAGCTAGCCTTTCCTTCCTTCCTGACCATTAGATCAATTAATAGGGTCAAGTCACCACAAAACCCAACAGGAGAAATGCTGGTCCTGATAGGGTAGGATAAGGAATATTCCATGCATCTGCCGCAGGCCCTCACCCACCTGTATCTGCGGGAACAGGAGAATGTATGGGTCCGGATCCTAAAGATGCCAGATCATGGAGGATGGAACATACAGCGAGTACTGGAGAACTTCTTGAAAAGGCGCACACGCATGTACGGTCAATTAATTTTCATTGGAAGGAGCCAAGAACATACAATGGGGACAAAACGGTCTCTTAAATAATTGGTGTTGGGACAATGGGACGGCCACTTGCGGAAGAATAAAAGTAAACCACTATCCTACACCATACACAAAAATTAACTCAACATGGATTAAAGACGAACATAAGACCTGAAGCCACAAAACTCCTAGGAGAAAACATATTAAGTCCTTTGACAGCGGTCCTGGCAATGATTTTTTGGATTTGATACCAAAATAAAGGCAACAGAAGGAAAAACGAACAAGTAAAACGACATCAATCTAAGAAGTAAGGAAAGCACCGGCAAAGGAAACCATCAGCAATATGAAAAGTCAACATAGTGAATGGGAGAAAACACTGGCAAATCATATCTCCGATAAGGGACAGATATCCAGGGGCACCTGGGTGGCTCAGTTGTTAAGCGTCTGCCTTTGGATCAGGTCATGATCCCAGGATCCCGGGATCGAGCCCCGAATCGGGCTCCCTGCTCGGCAGGGAAGCCTGCTTCTCCCTCTCCCACTCCCCCTGCTTGTGTTCCCTCTCTCGCTGTGTCTCTCTCTGTCTAATAAATAAATAAATTCTTTAAAAAAAAGAGATTTATTTACTTATTTGAGAGAGAAAGAGAGCACACACAGGGGCAGGGAGGGGCACAGGGAGAGAGAATCTCAAACAGATTATTTCTCAATGAAACAAAAATCAAATGCTGCTTTGTTATTAAAAAAAGGAAAGGAAAAGGAAAGGAGCCCAACTCCTGTGGAACAGGGCTTAAATACCTTGGCACGGATGCAAGGAGATGGTTGGCATTCACCCGTTGCTGGAAGGACTTTTGGAAAGCAGGAGGAAGAGACGGCCCCACGCGGAGCTGAAATGCCTGAACCCCTCTGGCAAACGGGGAAAGAAGGGCTTTCGAAAGGCTGGGACACGTACTAGCTGACTGCTTCACTGGAGGGCCCTCTCTGCTGAGATAAAGACTGTGCTGGTGCAGGGGGCAGCAGTATCACTGAGAAGCTCACTGGTGACTGTGGGTGCCGACAGGAGAGGATCGTGACAGAACTAACTGGGCTTCCTGAGGGCAGCACTTAACCTTCAGAAACACGGCGAGCTCAGTGAGCACAATGAGCACGAAGGGCAAAGTGGATGGAGGCAGGGGCAGAGAGGAGGGCGCGCGTTGTTATCCTTGAGAGCAGTGGACACAATAGACGTGCTAGTCTCGGCAGGCGTGAGACTTCCGGGGCGGACGAGATGGGCGAGTGCTCAATCCATACAATCACGTGAAAATAAAGGATGGATGATTAAGAGACTTAGCAATGGTATTTCCGGCCCTCCTCCCAAAGGGACCTATGGCTGTTTACTCAGGTACACTGGGGAGAGGGGCGTTCCCACAAGTTTCAAGGCTAGCTTTAGGGACCTGGGGCATTAGGAGGAGGGGTATAGGGTAGAGGGCGATGTCCTCACCCTATTCCCATTTAATTCAATAGTCAGCCCCCTCCAAAAGCCGGATGGATCTCAGAGGATGACCGTGGATTATTATCATATATCTTTTATAAATGTATAATATACATTTATGTAGTAAAAAAAAAAAAGTCCCTCCAATTGCTTTGCTAGAATAGCCTAAGACGGCATCAAGTACATGCCGCTTAGCCGTGGTTCTGGCAAATGTGTTCCTCCGCCAGGTGAGCTAGAAGGGGCAGGCACGTTGGAGGCCTTGGTGACACAAACACCACAGAGGGTGGAGGTTAACGCTACAAAGTTTCAGGGGACTGCCACAGAGGTAAAATGTGGGGGGGTCCAGGGGCATGGGGCATGTCAGGGATTATTATTATTTATTATTTTATTATTATTATTTTATCTCACACTCCAACCTCTTTTTTTTTTTTTTTAAGATTTTATTTATTTATTTGAGAGAGAGAAAGAGAGAAAATGAGAGGGGAGAAGGTCAGAGGGAGAAGCGGAATTTCCCGCAGAGCTGGGAGTTCGATATGGGACTCAATCCTGGGACTCCGGGATCATGACCTGAGCTGAAGGCAGTCGCTTAACCAACTGAGCCACCCAGGTGCCCAAACTCCCAGCTCTTAAGAGGGAAACCCAATACCTATAGGACTCTCTAGGATCTGAGAGCAGAATGTCCCCACTGGGCAAGCTGTTCCAACCCATCCACTACATGGAACGGAGGACTGTCAGCTCTGAGTGGAGCACGGGGCAGGGAAAAGGCTCAGCGGCAGCCCTGCCACCATCTGATCCACTAGATTTCACAGTATTGGGAGTAGCTGGTCTCGAAGCCACCATCGCAGTGAAGCTAGATCAGACAATATCTTTACTGTGATGGGGGCAAAATGCGGGTTTTCCAACTCAAGCCCTGGGGGGCTTTTAAGCAACATATTCATTTCTCACGGTTCTGGAGGCTGGAATTCCAAGGTCAAGAGTCCAGCAGATCTGGGGCCTACTGAGGAAGAACCTGCTTCCTGGTTCACAAATGGCTATTCTCTGTGAGTTCCCCCATAGATAGCTCATTTGTTACAGCGAGGCAAACAGTGATTGCATATTCTAGAAATCGACCAAATCTCGTGGGGGATGGATGGATGGATAGTTTGTGCCTCCGAATATGAAACCCTGAACAGGATATAGGATTATCTGGTATTTCAGCTGAGAGAGAATAACTTGAATCTATGAGTGAGAAAATGATAGAGCACTGTGTTATGTTCTCTTACATAACGGGGAGTGTGGGGAATGGGTATTCTAGCGAGTGCCAATATCATAAACCACGGAGAAAGGCACGAAAATGTTCCAGATTAAAGGAAGGTAAAGGTCACTTTGCAATTAACCGGCATAACTGACTACAGACTAGCTCTTGTAACTGAGGGGCAAAAAGGATTTTCAAGTCATTTGACAAGTTACACAAGAGATAATAGAAAAGATGAAAGTATTGAATGGAGACTAATGTTGCAGAACTTTATGTGAGAGAGTATCTCAACAGTTGGGAAAATCTCTCCTAAGTATTTAGGGGTTAAAGTCCAGAGTATATATAATGTAGCCTCAAATAATTCAGGGGACAATATTGTGAGTGTGTCTGTATCTACATTGCAAAGGAGAAATTCAACAGACACAAATAACAAAGAAAATGGAAAGAAATAGGGGCACCTGAGTGGCTCAGTCAGTTGTGTCCAACTCCTGATCTGGCCTCAGGTCTTGATCTCAGGATCGTGTTCAAGCCCCTCATTGGGCTCTGCTGGGTGTGAAGCCTATATTTAAAAGAAAAAAAGGATAAAAATATTACAGATGAATGGATCTGGGTAAAGCTTATATTAGTATTCCTTGTACTATCCTTATTCTTGCAAACTTTACACTGCATAATATCTTGCTAATACATTCCTAGATACTTCAGTATTTTTTTTCTCATTATCTTTTCCTAGATAAGAATTTCAATCTTTTAATCCAAAAAAAAGTTAAAGAATGAAAACAAAAATAGGAACCTAGGAACATATGAATAAAACACTGTTTGGGCAAACACTTGATAGAGAAAATTGGCCAAGGATTTTAAAAAACATTAAAGATTATTTAAGGGGCGCCTGGGGTGGCTCAGTTGGTTAGGCGACTGCCTTGGGCTCAGGTCATGGTCCCACAGTCCTAGGATCGAGTCCCACGTGGGCCCCAGCTGCATGGGGAGTCTGCTTCTCCCTCTGACCTTCTCCCCTCTCATGCTCTCTCTCACTCCCTCAAATGAATAAATAAAACCTTTACGAAAAAATAATTATTAAAATAGGGACGCCTGGGTGGCTCCGTAGGTAAAGCGTCAGCCTTCAGCTCAGGTCATGACCCCAGGGTCCTGGGATTGAACCCCACATGGGGCTCCCTGCTCAACGGGAAGCCTGCTTCTCCCTCTGTCTCCCACCTCACGCTCTCTCTTGCTATCTGTCTCTCTCTCTCTCAAAAAAATAAAATCTTAAAAAAAAAAAAAGGATTATCTAAATAATGGAGAGAAAAGCCTGTATGGCATTTTAAGAGCCCCTTAGTTCATCAGAACAACACAGAGAATTTATAACCCAAGCCTTCCCACCCTCACACAAAGGCTACGAACAGAAAAGTTTTAGGGTAGACTTACCGGAGTTCCGTTCTTCTGCCCAACGATAGAAACGAGGCTGGACCCCCCAAAAATCAAAGGCACAAGCAAAAGCTTATTGGGGTACAGCTCAAACTGCAGGAGACACAGAACTAACAGAGTAAAGCTGACCCCCTGTGCAAATGTGAGGTTCTGCTTATATACAGAAAGTTCTTGCCCCGGTTCCCGCTAGGGGGTCCAATATGCTAATAAGGGAAAGGGGTGGGGGGAACAAAAGCCTCGTCCTGATTGGCTGGAAGGACCTCGTCCTGATTGGTCAGAGGATCTTGCCCTGATTGGTTGAGATTGGCAGGCAGCTCAGGCAGCTCATTGGTGTTTTTTTGGAGCCGGGTCCTGCGTTTTAGGTCCAGGTTGCGCGGGGACTTGTCGGCATCCCGCTTTTGCTCTGAAAGAGACGCGGTCCAGCGGTAGCAACCCGGGAGCGGACCGACGGCGCTCCCCGATGTTAGCAGCTTAGGGCTCGTTCCTCTGATCCCTAACTGTCTCAGTAGGACGGCAGTGTTTCCCCCAATACGAAGTCTTCAGGCCCTCTGCTGTGTAGTGTTTGTCTTCAGGGATCATGTGCACGTACTTCAGCGGAGACTTCCTATGATGAGTTTGAATGGAGGTCGGGTAGAAATGGGATGCAGCCTTAGCCCAACTCCCAGGAGCACCAGGGCGCAAGGCCACCTCCCAGAGGGGAAGCGAGAGACCAGGGAGGTGAGGATACATGGGCACAACCCGTTTCCCCTCCTCTGCTGAGGTGTGAGGTCTGCACAGTAACGGGACTGATTCAGTCCATCCATGCATTTTCTTCCATGCTGTAGGCTGAGGGCATCGGTCCCATTTATAGATGAGGAAAGGGATACTCAGAGAATGTGACTTAACCAAGGCCTCCAGTGGTTAGGGGCAGAGGCCGGCCTTGAACCCTGCAGTACTACCTCCGACCTTAGCCCTGTCCTGATTTTGCTTACCCATACTATACAAACGTGATGGCCTTGGAATCTTCACACCGGTCATCGTGCCTTCAGTTGGAAGGGGAGGTAAATTACTCGCACTCGTTAAAAGAAGGGTCAGAGGGCGCCTGGGTGGCTCAGTTGGTTAAGCAACGGCCTTCGGCTCTGGTCATGATCCTGGAGTCCGGGGATTGAGTCCCGCATTGAGCTCCCTGCTCAGCCGGAAGTCTGCTTTTACCTCTGACCTCCCGTGTCTCATGCTCTAACACGCTCACATTCTCTCTTTCAAATAAATAAATAAAATCTTTAAAAAATAAATAAATAAAAGAAGGGTCAGAGGAGTTGCTAAAATACTTAGATAGCAAATTTTTAAAAATCCAGGGGGCTCTGGAAAATTCTCAACCCTAATGATGGAAAATGGAAATATTCCAGCCCTGGAAGTAGGTGAACCAATGAGGCTTCTCCAGCCCTGCTGCTCTCCTAAGGACTCCAAGGCTTGGCCTCTTGTCATCCACTGCGGGAGAGACCCCTTTTTTATAGCTTCAGTTTCTCTGCCTCTGTCAATGGAAACTGAGAAACAAAACTGTGCTTTAATATATTGGGTTATCAGCATCCACCTGTGTGCAACTGGGCTACATCAGGTGGTGGCATTGGTGTCTCTACCAAGTCCTCACTCAAGTTTGTTTGTTTGTTTTTTTGTTTCTATTCTGACATCAACCTTGCAATGTAGGTGGAATGATCCCCATTTTACACAGAAGGCCCAGAGAGGTTGAGAACTTTCCCGTGGCCACACAGCAGTGTCTGGACCCATCATTCCTCTGGAGCTGTGTACAGCATGCCGGCGGGGGGGGGGGGGGGCTGGTAGTGCTGGTGGATGTGTTCCTGGATAACCAGGATCCAGGGACTGACAGACTCAGCCTGAAAGAGGAAAGGGAGAAGAACTAAGATATCCTTAGTGCTCACAGCCCCGTCTGTGCAGTGACCCCAGCAGTCATGATATTGAAATTTGTTTTTCTAGGAAAGATTGAATTATGCTGCTCGTAGTTACAAAGACTGAGTTCGAAAGTCAGCTCAAATAGCAACATCCCGTTTACAGAAAATCCCTCCAAGTACCCACAACTGTGGTAAAGGAACTGCCTGTCCAGAGATCAGGCACCACCCCCCGCGGAGCGGGGAACTCAGCGAGTCCCCCCACTACTCAGGGAGGACACCCAGGGGTCTGGATTGGCTGCACCCTATAAAATTATTTCTCTTTCTTCATCTAGTTTTTTGTTGGCGCATAAGCATTTGACTTATCCTTTATATAAGGGTCTTTTGTAGTCTTTCTGTCCCTGTGTCTTCCCTTCTTTCCCAAGCGACCACTCATCTTCCATGACTCTTGATTTATTTGCATTTACTAGAATTTTAAAAGTAGCTCTATATCGCTTCTCGGCCTTTTTGTTAAGATTAAGTGTAAAAAAAAAGTAGATGTAACCAAATAGTGTGCAATATTTTCTGTTTAGCTTTTCATTCAGCCTGACTTTGTGAGATATATCTTTTTGTTCCTATGTCAGTGATTTGGCCTAGAGGGCATTGTATGTTACGATTTGTTCATGCCTTCACCTCCTGATGGAGGTCTGAGTTGTTTCCAGTTGTTGTGTGTTTGAAATAAAATTGCCACGGATATGCCTGAAAAAGTCACTGTGTGGGCACACACTTTCATTTCTCTTGGTTAATACCTACGCCAGATTATATACTAAATGTATAGTTAACTCTTTTTAAGACACTGTCAAAACGTTTCCCGAAGGGGTTGTATTATTTCGCATTCTCACCAACAGCCTGGGAGATATCCAGCTCCTCCGGTGAGGATTCTTAATTCCTGCTGTTTGTCTTTTCAGCATTTTCGTATTTGTTTTCTGCAAAATCGCGATGAGTAAAGGCTGTTCGCGTTAGAAAAACTAATTAAATTTGGAGATAATTTTAATTTAAAAAATGTATTTACTTGAGAGAGAGTGCGTGAGAGAGCACAGGCAAGGGCAGCAGCAGGGGGAAGGAGAGAAGCGGGCTCCCTGCTGAGCACGGAGCCCAACATGGGGCTCAATCCCAGGACCCTGGGATCATGACCTGAGCTGAAGGTGGACGCTTAACCGACTGAGCCACCCAGGCACCCCTAAACTTGGTGATAATTTAAAAAATGAAATCAAGGGACTCCTGGCTGGCCCAGTCCATAGAGCAAGTGACTCTTGATCTGTAGGTTGTGAGTTTGAGTCCCGCATAGAGCTTACTTCCAAAAAAACTGAAATAAAAAGTAGAAATCACCAATAGTCATGCCATTCTAGTTATTTTTATGTATTTTCCTTTAGAATTTTTTGGGCATATGCACAAGAAAAGACACCTTACTGAGGAGGTAACATAAATAAGCAATTACCTTACTGCTAGATATTTGTGTTGTTTTTATTTGTGATCTTTTATTTCACACCGAGTTGTAAAAAATAATAGAGAGATCCTGTGCATCCTTTGCCCAGTTTCCCCCAATGGTGTAACATCCTCCAAAACTATAGTTCAATATGGCAGCAGGGAGATGGACATCGATACAATCAGGATATAGATAACGTGCTACAAGAAACCCACAGGTGTCCTTCATAGCCACACCCACTTCCCTCTTGCCACCACTACCCCCTTTACCACTGCCAACTGCTAATTTGTTCTTCCATTGCTATGTCTCTATCATTTCATAAATTCTGCATCAACTGAATCATACAGGGTGTAATCATTTGTGATTGGCCTTTCTTCCCTCAGGATAAGTCTTTGGAGATTCAGCCAGGGTTGTTGCTTGTGTCCATTGTCATTTGTTTTTGTTGCTGAGTAGTGTCCCATTAGTATAGATGTCTGTCTAATCACCTACAAATGGACATTTGGGTTGTTTCCAGTTCTTGTTGTTTAAATAAAACTGAAATAAAAAATTGAGTACAGTTTTTTCTTTTCTTTTTTTTTTTTTGGTGAACATTCATGTCTTCTTTTCTCTGAACAACTTCCCAGAAGTGTAACTACTGCGTTAAATGATAGTTGCATGTTTCATTTTTGAGAAATTGCTAAGCTGTTTACCATAGTGGCTGCGCCATTTTACATTTCCGCCAGCAATGTGTGAGTGACCCAGGTCCTATGCCTCCTTGTCAGCTTTTGGGGTAGTGACTTTGTAATTTTAGCCATTCGGATGGATGTGCAGTGATACCTCATTGTCTTTTTAATTCCTCTCTAATGGCTAATGATGTTGAACATCTTTTTATTTGATTATGGATTTTTTTATTTTTAAAAGACTTTATTTATTTGACAGAGATCACAAGTAAGCAGAGAGGCAGGCAGAGAGAAAGGGGAAAGCAGGCTCCCCGCTGAGCAGAGAGCCTGACGCGGGGCTTGATCCCAGGTCCCTGAGATCATGACCTGAGTTAAAGACAGAGACTGAACCAACTGAGCCACCCCGGTGTCCTCAAATCGACGTATTAATTTACATGTTAAGGAATTAGAGAAATTACTAAACAGAAAGTTAGAAGAAAGAAGGAAATAATAAAGATTAAAGGGGAGATAAGGGAAATAAAGAATAGGAAAACAGTAGATAAAATCCACAAAAATCAAACGTTTGAAAAGATCAACAAAATGAACAAACTTTACCTTAACAGACCAAAGAAAAAAGAGGGAGGACACAAAGGAGTAAAATTAGAACTCAAAGTGGAAACATTGCTATCTACCTTACAAAAAGAAAAGGGATTATATAAAAGAATAGTGTAAGCAATACACACCCTCAAATGAGGTCATCTGGGGGAAATGGAAACTTCGGTTCCAGTGATTCAACAGACGGCCAGCAGGGGGCACACGCCAAACGCTGCAAAACTCTGCGCTGCGCCCAATGGCCACAAGAGGGCGCGCGAACCCGCCCTTTCTGATCCACGTAATGCCTGCGTGTCGGGTCCGGGACCCCAGTGGCGGGGAGGAAATTGATGGGTGTCCCCAGCCCCCGCGGCTCAGCGGGGGGCTTTGTCCCCAGAGTCTCCAGGGACCTTTCTCTTAAATAACGAATGCAGAAGCTTTTATTGTCTGGAGTGTCCCCATGCGTCCTATAATTTACTTCCCCGTGAAATATCTAATCAAGTCTTGCTTTACAACAGCAGCGCTTCATCGAGGAGTTTGAAGTGAGGGAGTGTTTGCAAAAATGCAGCAGAGGGAGCGGGCGAAGTGCAGGTGCTTTCCCGTCCCACCGGAGCCCTGGGGCCAGAGGGGAACGGAGCAGGGCACGGAACGCTGCGGTGGTTGGAAACGGATTGAAACCCTGCAAAGGTGGGGCATTAAAAATCACATTATTTTAAGTTCAGGTTATACCAAAAGAAAATGGATCATAAATGGACCCTCCTGGCTTTAATGGAAGCACACTCATCAATTAATACTTTAAAAACAGGCTTCTTCCCTGATCTCATTTTCACCTGAGATAATAGTCACGTTTGACCCCGTGAACGTCTTAGATGCTTGTTCATTCATTTCAGCTTTTTGTCTTGCGGGGCCCCAAGGCGACCGGTGGTGGGTAGAAGTTACATTATGAAGTCCACTTCCTGATGGGAAAAGGAAGTCAGCGCCACCTGTCAGCTGGTGTTTGGAGATTGAAACATTACCTTTTAGATTTCAATACCAACCATTGCTTTGTATGGAGAGTTGACTTAACACCAAGCGGGAAGCTTCTGGGGATGGAGTGGGAGCGCTGTGTGGGTGTGTTCCTGGAATGGCAGAACTTCCTGTAAAGAGAACAGCAGTGCTGCCTTGTATCTGTGTAGTTGGAGAGGTAGGTCCAGGATCAATTTACTGGACATCTTGTGCGCCTGTTACACGTGAGGTTGGAGACAAGAGGAAGAGTCACCTGTATTTGCGGAGAAAGTTGGAGGGTTTCGGTTTGAGATACATTTCCTTTTGACTTCCTGGAGCTCATGCAAGTGGAGATAATATGGCGGGAATGAAATAGAGACGTGAGTTTTTAGACACTGTCGCCGCAGAGCTCACAATGGAAGATACTGAAGCAATTGAAGAAATGCTCGAGGTTTCCAAGACCCTGTAAAGTCAGGGGGGAACACAGGGGTGGGGGCAATGTCCGAAGGGTTCAACTAGTCCTTTTGCGGGAGATCTTGCAGAAGACACTGGCAAGAGGTGTTAAGGGTAACTTGAAAACGGGTGCCTGAGATGTCCGAGGATCCTGGGAAACAGAATGATCTCGAAAGGAGATCACGGAGGGACGCCTGGGTGGCTCAGTTCATTAATTGTCTGCTTAGGCTCAGGTCTTGATCCCCAAGGTCCTCGAATTGAGCCCTGCCTCAGCCTCCGTGCTCCCTGTCTCTCCCTTTCCCTCTGCTGCCTCTCCTGCTTGTTCTCTCCCTCCCTCTCTCTCTGTCATTTGTAAATAAATGAAATCTCTAAAAAAAAAAAATGTGGAGAGGTGCAGGGGTGGGGTGGGGTGGGGTCCTTCATGAGAAGTGGATTCAGTGTCCTGGGAGTTCCCATGTGGTCAGAGAACCTGTGATTGTGGGAATAAGCTGGAAGGAGGTTCTGGAAAGAAGGAGGGATCTCAGATGATGGATCAGAGAGGTGAAAACCCAGCCTAACCTGGGCTAGATGCACACCGTGAAGACGTACGTGTTTAGGAATTTGAGCTTCAGAAAAAGGCAGAGAGATTCTAATTTTTAGCCACCTCGTAATTTAGCCCTACAATTCTGTTACTAAACCTCTCCAAACTGTGTCCTTCTCCTCAGGATCCCAGGACCCAGGATCACCTGTGTCCCAGGTCTGGTGGGGGTCACTGCCCAGGATCACCACCCAAGCTGAAGGCAGATGCTTAATGACTGAGCCACCCAGGTGCCCTCATTTTTTATTTTTAAAGGAAATTCCTTACCGTTTTCCATAGTGGCTGCACCATTTTACATTCCAACAGTGTATGAGGGTTTCAGATTCTCCACATCCTTACCAACGCATGTTATCTTTTGTTTTTTGGCTTTTTTTGGGTCAATATCCACCTGGCTAGTGTGGGGTGATATCTCATTGAGGTCTGATTTGCATTTTCCTGATGATTTGTGATGCTGAGCACCTTTTTGTATACTTGGTGGCCATTCGTCTTTTTTAAAGTAAGCTCTATGTGGGGCTTGAACCCATGACCTCAAGAATCAAAAGTTACGTCCTCTATCAACTGAGTCAGTCAAGTGCGCCTGTATTTTTTTTTTTTTTTTTGAAATGGCTATTCAAATCCTTTGCCCTTTTTAAATTGAATCATTTGGTTTCTTTATGCTTTTCGGTTATAGGAGTTTATTAAATATTTTGGATATTAATCTCTTATCAGATAAATGGTTTGCAAATATTCTCTCCATTCTGTAGATTGCCTTGTCACTCTTGTGATGGTTTCCTTTGCTGTGCAGATGTTTTGTAGTTTGATATAGTCCCCCTTGCCCATTCACAAGATCCCAGATATGGAAACAACCCAAATGTCCATTGATGGACGAATGGATAAAGAACGTGGGTGGATACACACAAGGGAATATTATTCAGTCTCGAAAAAGAAGGAAATCCTCTCACTTGTGACAACGTAGATGAACCTTGAAAACATAGCGCCTGAGAGAAATAAGCCATACTAGGTGAAATAAGCCAGTTTCAGAAAAAACCGTTACTGTAAGAGTCCCCTCATATGGAGTATCTAAAATTTTTTAGAGTATATTTAACTCCGTGACTAGGTATGGAAGGCAGATGCCAGGTCAAGAGAAAAGGTTTTGACCAAAAACCCAAACACAGATGGAAACTCCCCATGCAAAAGAATGAAACCGGACCTTTATCTTACACCATCTACAACAATCAACAAAACATAGATAGAGGACTTGAACATAAAGACCAGAAACCATGAAATTCCTAGAAGAAAACATAGGGGGTAACCTCCTTGACATTGGTCTTGGCGATGATTTTTTTTTGGATTTGGCACCAAGAACAAAAGCAACAGAAGTACAAACACACAAGTGGGACTACATTAAACTGAAAAGCTTCTGCACGGCAAAGGAAACCACCAACAAAATGAGGAGGCAATCTACAGGATGGGAGAAATGTTCGCAAACCATGTATCCAAGAAGAGGTCAATGTCCCAACTATATAGGGAACGCATACAACTCAATCGCAGAAAAACAAATAACTCGTAAAATGGAAAAGACATCTTTCCATGTGTCTGTGGACCACCTGTATGTCTTTTTTGGAAAAATGTCCATTCAAATCCTCTGCCCATTTTATTATTGTTTTTTTAAGATTTTATTTATTTATTTGACACACAGAGAGAGATCACAAGTAGGCAGAGAGGCAGGCAGAGAGAGAGGAGGAAGCAGGCTCCCCGCTGAGCAGAGAGCCCGATGCGGGGCTCGATCCCAGGACCCTGAGATCATGACCTGAGCCGAAGCCAGAGGCTTTAACTCACTACGCCACCCAGGCGCCCCTCCTCTGCCCATTTTAAATCAGATTATTATTTGGGGGGAGGTTGTTGGTGGATGCTGAGTTGTAGGAGTACTTTCCACATTTTGGATATTAACCCCTTTTGGGGTGTATCATTTGCAAATATCTTCTCCCATTCAGCGGGTTGCCTTTTGGTTCTCTTGTTGATTTCCCCTGCTGTGCAAAAGCTTTTTATTTTGATGTAGTCCCAATAGCTGATTTTTGCTTTAATTTCTTTTGTCTTAGGAGACACAGCTAGAAAAATGTTGCTATGGCCACCGTCAGAGAAATCATTGCCTGTTGAATCACTGTCCTGCACCTGAAACTAATGTAATATTGTGTGCCAACTCTAATAAAAATAAAATGTCGAAAGGATCTGAACAGACATTTTTCCAAGGAAGACACACAAATGGCCAACGGGGTCATAAAAAGGTGCTCAGAGAAATGCAAATCTAAACAATAATGAGCTATCGCTTCACACCTGTTTTGATGTCTATTTCCAAAAAGACAAAGGATAGCAAATGCTGGCGGCAATGCAGTGAAAAGAGAAAGTAAATCTGGAAAACGGCATGGAGGTTCCTCGAAAAGTTAAAAGTAGAACTATCATAAGATCCAGCAATCCCACTTCTGGGTACGTATCCAAAGGAAACAAAATCACTGTATTGATAATATGTCTGCCTTTGCACGTTCATTTCAGCGTTACCTGCAATGAATAACGGAGACGGCCACGTGTCCACACATGGATGAACGGAGGGGAAAAAAATGTGGTATACACATATAAATGGAATATTATTCAGCCTTGAAAAAGAAAGGAATTCTGCCATTTGCAACAATATGAACGAAACTTGAGGGCATTATTCTTTTTTTTAAAAAAAAGATTACTTATTTATTAGACAGAAAGACAGACAGAGATCACAAGGAGACAGAGAGGCAGGCAGAGAGAGAGAGGGAAGCAGGATCCCTGCGGAGCAGAGAGCCCAATGTGGGGCGCGATCCCAGGACCCTGAGATCATGACCTGAGCCGAAGGCAGAGGCTTAACCCACGTAAATATGTGAGGTTGATAGACTTGTTTGAACTTGACAAAACAGTTTCATATATCCTGTTGTTCATATTGCAATTTTTAAAAAAAGATTTTATTTATTTATTTGAGAGACAGAGCAAGTGAGAGAGAGCATGAGAGGAGAGAAGGTCAGAGGAAGAAGCAGACTCCCCGCGGAGCTGGGAGCCCGATGTGGGACTCAATCCTGGGACTCCAGGACAATGACCTGAGCTGAAAGCAGTCGGCCAACTGAGCCACTCAGGGCTCCATAGCCCACAATTTGATTCAGTTTATTCATTCTTAGTTGAAAGGCTATGTGGATGAACCCCTGCTTTTGTCAGAGTTTGAGGACCCAAAATATACTGCTTTGGGATATTTTGAGCCAAAGACACCTAAAAACAGTAGGTAAAAAACTGACACCTCCCTCCTCCCTTTCTCCCTGGAATGAATGGATAAAACCCATGGGAAAGCTATCCTCCCAGTACCGGGAGGAAAGAAACATTTTTATCACCAAGACGGGGGAGTCAAGGTTGTGAGAATTCTGTGCAAACAGACTTTGTTACAATAATGCTTATCTTTCCTTAGCTGCCCAGTATATTTTAGCTACTTTTCCACAGTTGCTTCTCTTTGTCCAACCTAGTTAAACGGGAATTAGGTTTTGCCCCTTCTTTGAATCTTCATTTCCTTATGAGAGCTCCCAGGCCACACAAAAATTACATTGCATGAGTCTATGGGGTTTTTTCCCTGTTAATCTGTCTCATGTAAATTTAATTCTCAGGCCCGTCCAAAGACCCTAAGAGGGTAGACGTAAAGTTTTGCCTCCCCTAGAGAGGCCCACAACATGCATCTGTCCCTCACAGTAATTAGTAAAAAGAAAAAAAAAAATCCTTGGTAATAATTTTGATTGCCCAGTGAAGGTTTTATCCCCTACCTATCTATAAGATCTAATGCCTTTTCACCCATAACTAATAAGAAGTGTGTTTGGGGCACCTGGGTGGCTCAGTGGGTTAAAGCCTCTGCCTTCGGCTCAGGTCATGATCTCAGGGTCCTGGGATCGAGCCCAGCATCGGGCTCTCTGCTCGGCAGGGAGCCTGCTTCCCCTGCTCTGTCTGCCTACTTGTGATCTCTCTCTGTGTCAGGTGAATAAATAAAATCTTAAAAAAAAAAAAAAACTAATAAGAAGTGTGTGTGGGAGATACTTCAAGATAATAGAACATCCCGCTTCTAAGTATAATTTCCCCCTAGTTCCCTGATGTTTAAGACTCATGGATGATTCTTGCGTGATCCATTTGCTATGATGGTGGCAGAATGATAATTTTCCAACACTAGCCGTCTCTTCTACTTTAGAGGTTGGCCCTTGGTATCGTCCTTTGTGTGGGAGTCACTCCACACCTCCTAGTTCTCAATCTATCAACCTATCTATCATCTATTATCTTATACTCACTGGTGTTATTTTTATGTTCAGATTGTTCTAGCTGTGCCTGCTGTGTGTCCCTTTCAGCTGGCTGACCTCCTTGTGACATACCAGATCTTTTCTTTCTTTCTTTTTTTTTCTTATAGTTTTTAACTTTTTCCCTGAAGAAAACATTCTGGGGCTGTCTAGTACCTACTGTGATTTAGTCCTGAAATCAGCCACAGACTGCATTACTGAGTTGTGTCCACCTCCCCAATTTACGGCTGAAGCCCTAACCCCAGTGGGACTATTTTTAAGGAGGTAATGAAGGTTAAATGAGGTCATAAGGGTGACCTTGCTGTCTTCTTACAAGGAAGAGGAAGAAACACCCGATCTTCCTTTCTCTCTGCGTGCACAGAGGAAAGGCCACGTGAAGACACAACAAGAAAGCAGTTGTCAGAAAGTTGGGAAGGCGGTTTGCACCAGACGACTCGATCCTGCTGGCCCCTTGAGCTAAGAGCCTTGACTTATTCGTGGGGAATATTAGAGACCACAATCTGGTCACTGGGTGTGCTCATCGCCACTGAGGTGTGTTTGCGTGTCTTCCCTTAGAGTGGGCAGAACTAGGACATACATATGCTTGCGTGTACACACACGTATACAAATATTCATGCATCTAAGCATATATGTACTTGTGTAGATGTTTATGCCAACTGCACATTTCTTTAAATTTGTACAGCTGTATGTGCGTATACACGTATTTCTCTTTAACATAAGAGTCATACAAATTTCTTTTTAAAGACTTTATTTAGTTGAGAGCGAGTGAACAAGAGAACACGTGCAGGGTGGGGAGCAGAGAGAGAAGGAGAAGCAGATTCTCTGTGGAGCAGGAAGCTCGATCCCAGGATCCCGAGATCGTGACCTGAGCCGAAGGCAGCCGCTTAACCGACTGAGGCACCCAGGCGCCCCCATACAAATTCTTCTGAATGTTCTCCACCCTACAGGCCCCTCTTGCCTTGACTCATTCCATATTTGAATGTCCCCCCTTCTCAGTGACAGCCTGTGGCTCCCAACAACATTGCATGACCCATTTGCTCAATCCTTCAGTGCATTCAAAATGGTTTTGAATTTTACCCAGAACACTACACAAGACGAACCTACTGAAATGTGCTGAGACTTGTTGCACCACAAACTTTACATATATATATATATATATATATATATATATATATATATTTTTAAATCAGCATCTAGCATTGCAGACTGCCGAGCTGTTTCCACGGGTGCCAAGAACGCACGTGAAGGCTCTGCTCTTCCCTCTTAGCCAGGTCTGTGAATGCAATGCCCCTGTTGGTCCGGTGTTTCTCTCTCTCTCTCTCTCTTTTTTTTTTTTTACGATTTTATTTTTAAGTAATCCTTATACCATACCCACAAACCCCACATCAAGAGTCACACACTCTACCGACTGAACCAGCCAGGCAGCCCCTGGCCTGGTGTTTCTGATCTACAGACCCAGGCACTGATAGGTTTCAGAGATGGTAGTTAATATGCCGGGATCTAGAAACATCAAGACCACAGTGAACTCACTGCATGCAAGGTACAAACTCAGAGTTACATGACCCTGCCCATCTCCCGCACCCTGTCGCTATAGCAGATACGTGCAGACATCCCAAGAGAAATCTGGGGTGCAGAGGGGATGGTTGCACCTTGCAAAGCCAAACTGAAAGGAATAAGAGATACTGTAAGAAAGTAAAGAAACCAAACCCTAGTACTTAATAAAGTCTTGATTTATTAAATGCCATTTGCAAATTTTAAAACCTTTATAAGCCAAGGAAAATTAAACCAAACAGTGAGGGAAATACTGCCAGAGGCATAGTTCATAGTTCATTGCACTGCACTTTGTGGATATTGTTTTGTTTTTTTTTTTTTTTTTTTTTTTTTTACAAATGGAAGGTTTGCGGCAACTCTGCGTCGAACCAAACCTGATGAGGGATGCCTGGGTGGCTCAGTCGGTTGAGCAGCTGCCTTCAGCTCAGGTCACGATCCCAGCGTTCTGGGATCGAGTCCCGCATCGGGCTCCTTGCTTGGCAGGGAGCCTGCTCCTCTCTCTGCCTCTGCCTGCCTCTCTGCTTGCTTGTGTTCTCTCTCTGTTAAATGAATAAATAAAATCTTAAAAAAAACAAACACTGACGACACCATTTTCCGAACTCTAGGTCTCAGCGTTGCATTTTGCTAATTCTTTGCTAATATTTCAAACTTTTTCATTAATCTATTTGTTATGGTGACCTGCAATCAGCGGTTATGACTTTTTTGGAAGCTCAGATGATGGTTAGCATTCTCTAGCAATAAACTATTTTTTAAAAAAAGATTTTATTTATTTATTTGGCAGAGAGAGAGAGAGATCACAAGTAGGCAGAGAGAGAGGAGGAAGCAGGCTCCTTGCCGAGCAGAGAGCCCAACGTGAGGCTCGATACCAGGACCCTGAGATCAGGACCTGAGCTGAAGGCAGAGGGTTTAACCCACTGAACTACCCAGGCACCCCGCAATTAAATATTTTTAAACAAAGGCATGTACTTTGTTGTTTTTTTTTTTTATGACATAATGTTATTACACACTTAATAGGCCATAGGATAAAATAAGCATAACTTTTAAATGCACTGGGAAACAAATAATACATTATGTTAATAAACAAACAAACAAACAAACAAACAAACAAACAAATAAATAAATGCACTGGGAAACCAAAAAATTTCATTTGGCTCACTTTATTGCTGCGATCTATAACGGAACCCACAGTATCTCCAAGATATGCCTGTATATGTTAATTTTATTTAAATGTTATCATTTTTCATAGCCATGAAATTGCTGAATCACACTGCCAAGTATTTAACTAAAATTGCTGTTAAAAACTTGGCTAGGGCGCTTCCGGTGGCGCAGTCGGTTGGGCGAGTGCCTTCGGCTCAGGTTATGATTGCGGAGTCTGGGAATCGAGTCCCGCACTGGGCTCCCAGCTCCATGGGGAGTCTGCTTCACCCTCTGACCTTCTCCCCTCTCATGTTCTATCTCTCAAATAAATAAATAAAATCTTAAAAAAAAAAACTTGGCTAAATGATTTGTCAGGGATACCTTAAGGAAGCAGGGGAAAACATTTTAAATTAAGAACTTTAAGTGTACCGCTAACATCCTCTATATTAAGGTGTGACAAAATCATACACTTCAAAATAGTCATCTGGTGATGGATGGATATCAAGGTGTCTTTCCACAAAGGACTTGCCCGCTTGAGGAGGTAAGCCCATGTCCTGGATTTGATCCACATAGATGAGGGTGAAGACTTGAATCACCTCTTTCCTGTGTGTGGCTGGTATCAGCCTCCCGGACTTAGGACTCCTGACGCGCCTCTTTCCGCACTAGCCGGTCTCCTGGATAAAGAAGGGTGCAGGCTGCGAGGGTCCAGCAACATGCTCCGCAATACCCCATCCTGGGGCCCGCAGAGCGCCGCGACTTGCACCTGTTAACAGACGCCTCCAGCTGGAGCGCCACCTGGCGGTGGTTGGAGCTGTCGGCGCCGCCTGGACATGACCTTGGTCCTGCCACCGGAGAGCCCGATTCGGGCTCCTCTGGGACACCGTCTCCAAGCCCTTTTTTCTCGACCACGACCCCGTCTCCCTCCTGGTCCCACGCCGATCGCTGGTTAATGCTAACTAAGGAGGTGCGAGGTGCCTGGGCTACTGCACCGGGGGTGGGGGTGAGGGGTGCAGCCAACATCATTGCCATCATTGCCGTCCAGATTCTGCAAAACTTCCCAGGGCAGCCTTGCCATGAACACCTACCTCAAGGACCAGAGTCTGGATCCAGAGCTTTTCTGCCCTTCGCTGAGGATCCCTGGATGCCGCTCTCTACCTGGACTTGGGGGTGAGGGGTGGGAATGCCCATGCGACTGGGAGGTGCTGGGACTAGAGGGGGACATGTCTTTACAGCTTGGAATGTGCTTGCGAGGAAATTAGGAATTTTCTTGAGGCCTTTGGCAACTGTTGAGTCCTTAGAAAGTGGGAGGTGTTCCCTGGGACCCAGCCCTCTCTCAGAACTCTTAGAAAGGACTGAGGGGAAGATGCCCTTTGTGCGTGATCTCCTACCTATTCTAGAAGTGGACAGGGGATTGCCTCCATTCGTCACCCTGACAGTCTCTCACTGAGCCATTGGCCCTCTCTGGGCCTCCTCAGGGAAGATCGACCTCCTCAGGAGATTCTGGTTCAAAGGCCCTGTGGTCAGAAGGAAACTGAGGCAGCAGAGGATTGCAGCAGGTAATCGGGCCTGTGTGGCCCAGGTCTGGATCGCAGGCAAGGTGAGATTGGAGGCTAGGCCAGCAGAGGCTACACTTCCTTCAAGAGCGGAGAGAACCCGGATGCCTGAGCACTGAGCACCCGAAAAAGAGGTGTCCTCACCCTCCCTACCAGAGTTTGGGCCTGGGGGGTGAGGCAGAGGGTCGCTGAGGGTCTCCTGCTGTGCTGGATGGTGGACAGGTTCTGACCCTCTTAGAACCATCATGGAGTCGCTCGCTAGGCCCTGACCCTTTGGGGGAACCCCACTACTGTGCAGAGAAGAGAGCTGTCCCCATCACCACCCCAATCTGTCCCTTCCACGGCTTCTGGAATGAGAGTTTGTGCTAAAGGATCTCACAAGTAAAAACAGACAGCAAAAGGGAGTTGTGACGCAAGCCACCACAGAATTGGCAATAATAATAATAATAATAATAATAACAATAATAAGGTATTGATTGAGAAACTATTAGCCGATTAAGGTCCTCACCCATTCTGAGAGTATCAGAGGGTTCTGGGAAGAACATGGCTTCAGCACTTTTGGGGAGAGCTTCACAACGGAAAGCGGTGGGAGGTTGCTTGCCCCATAGTTCAGACCTACTGAGAAAGGCTTTTGCAGGCTACCCCGACGGCTTGATACCTGTCCCCAGGAGCTGGGAGGCTCGGTGGCTTGATGCATATTTTTTGCTTTAAGAAACCTATGGGGCAAGAGATGGTCAAGCAGAAAGAAGGCATCTGCTTCCCATTGGGAAGCATTTTGGGGGGCAAGGGATGTATGAGTTCTTCCCATGATCTAGACACGCTCTTGGGGTCTTTAAGAAGCTATCCACTGGGCTGCCTGGACGGCTGATCTCGTAGAGGACAATCCTAGATGTTGAGTCAACAAAGAGCAACCAGCTGGAAAAAAAAAAAAAAATATATATATATATATATATATATTAGCCTATATATATATAGGGGGCTAAGTGAAATGCAGGAAAGGGGGTCTCTCAAAATTCCATGAGTCCTTAAGAGTGAGATCCCCGCTGATGACACTACCTAGCATGTAGACGTTCCCTACCCTTGTGTTTCCTACCCCCTTGCTCTGACTCAGAAGGGATCAGAGACACCGCTAGCAATTGTGGGCAGAGAGATAGAAACACCGGAGCAGGAGGAATGAAAAGCACTCGCGCGAATTCGGGTTCGGAGACTCGACTGTTCCACAGGATGGATGCCGTGATCGCTGTAATCACAGGGACCCCAAAAGTCGTGGGAACTGTCTCTCCCTTTCTCCCCTCCCCCACCCCCTTTAGCTCCCCATTCCGCGAGAAGGAGAACTCGCAAACAATAGGTATTTTAAGGAACCGTAAGAAGCCAAGTCACTTTACAAGTTCATCTCACACTTGTACTGGCGTAGAACCCTTCAAAGCAAACAGTGGGTTCCACTTCTTTCCAATTCACATTCCTTGGAGATAAAAAGCAGTTTGCTCAGTTTCTGCCCAGAGAACATCTCTCTGGCTAGAGAAGCAGTTGCCCCAGGCCCCGGCTGGCTGGAGCAAAGAAAGCACCCTCAATGGGAGGGGCAATGGCGGCCACAAAATGTATCAAATGCAGTGTGCCATGCTCTGCCTTTTCTTTGTTTTTGTTTTTAAGTTTTTATTTATTTATTTGCAGGGAGAGACCAAGCACAAGCAAGGGGAGCAAAAGAAGGAGAGGGAGAAGCAGGCTTTTCACTGAGCAGGGAGCCTGATGCCGGGCTTGGTACCATGACCCCGAGATCATGACCTGAGCCAAAGGCAGAGGCTTAACCAACAGAGCCACCCAGGTGCCCCCACAAGCAGAGCTTTTAAAATCTGGCTTATAAATACACGAAAAGAGAATTTTTTAAATTCACATAAGAAACTTGAAGGACGTTATTAAAATTTTAAAACTAATAAAGTTTGCCTGGAACTAATTCTTGGGCTGTAATCGGTACGCAATTCTTTGAACGTGAGATTCGTGAAAGGTTGGAAGAATCGAAGGGATTTCCAAGTGTTTGCTTGGCATCACATTAAAATGTTAATTATAGGAGATTTAAGTGCATCGAAAAAGGTATTTTCTGTCCTAGCCACGGAGGTAAGATCCATTTCAAACATTCAAGTTGAAACTTACACTGAAATGTGGGACCTCTAGTCTTTAGTACCTAGTTTCATGGTTGTTCTATGGTTTACAACAGCAAGGGAACCACACGGGAAAGGGAGAAACATGTCACTGCTTCTAAACTCTGAAAATGGGGTTGAGAGCTATGCCCCCATCCTGCCCTCCAGCTAATCAGTCTGGGAAAGGATTTGCCCACCAGTGACTTGAGAGCAGGACCAACCTGATTCACTGAGTCTAATTTCAGATGAGGAAGAGGTAAAATCAAGTCTCCTTTGCTTTTGCTTTTGTCTTTTTTTGAATTCTGCAGAGCCAGGAAAAGAGAATCATTCCCGGCAGAAGAAAAACATGCCACTGAAAATGATCAAAGGGTTCAGATTTTTTTTTCCCCCAGAAAAATAATATGACGCATCCTCCAAGATATGGTCTCTTTGAAATGTGAAAAGCTTTAAAGTGGCTGAATTTAAAAGAGGAGAATACAACAGGAACTCGAAATGACAGTGGTGGGATTATGATGCCCCCTATTTAAAGAGTTTCATTTACTTATCTGAGAGAATGAGCAAGAGGGCACAAGCAGGGGGAGCAGGAGAAAGTGACTGCTCAGCAGGAAGCCTGATGGGGGACTTGATCCTAGAACCCCAGTATCATGACCTGAGCCAAAGGCAGATTCTTAACCCACTGAGCTACCCAGGGACCTTACAGTTTCCTCTAGTTAAAGAGCAGAACAGTAGTTGTAGAAATGGAATCCCAGTTGATGGGCAAAGATATCCCCAAATGCAGGGAAAATGGGAAAACACAGGAAACAATTTGAGAGATTATAGATGCAGAGTACAGAGAAGCCTAATTATCCATCCACTTGGTGGTAATTATCCACCATATGGAAGGGTAAATGGCATTCCTGGAAAAAAAGTCTAGAACAAAAAGAACAGAAAAGCAAGATTGAAAAATACACCAGAATACTTCTCTAAAGTGGCTGGGTGAAAAATATTCTTTTAGAACTATTTCAGTTTCCCGCATTACTGGGCTCCCACTCTTTTGACCTTCACGGCTTTAAGGCTGTGAGCCACGCAATTCCCTCTTAGGTTTTGGATCAGAGGTTAACTAGTCTTCTAGGTGAAAAACAACTCATTGACACTGTAATTTGCATTGCTTTAATTATGAGAGTCGTTTGTTTTCATAGGTTTCAAAACAATTGACGTTTTATTTTCTGTACCTGTTTTCTATTGTGTGGTTGGTCTTTTTTAAAAACTTGCTCTTTAGGTTTCATGAGAGGGGGTGAGTGGGGTCCCTTGTCGTGGGAGTCCAGTCCCCCCAGGTGCTGCCCAAATCAGCGCCGCGGGCTGGGGAAAGGTCGCCGCCCAGACCCTGAAGCTCAGATTTCTGGCTTCTTGGCTGCCCGAGAATTATTAGCAGGAGGGCCCTTAGCGTCCTTGCAGGGACGAAATTACAAATGACCCAACCCTTCCATTTCCTTGCGTGGGAGAGAAAACGGGTGACCGTGACCCCGACGTGACTTGAACACGCAACCTTCTGATCTGGAGTCAGACGCGCTACCATTGCGCCACGAGGTCACTGGACAGGAGTGACTTTTGATCTTTTAAGGCTCTTCCGACCTACACCATCCCTCCCCCCCTCGTCGCGTCCCTACGTCGCTCCTGCGCTTTCCGAGTGAGCCGCAGGGCAGACGGAGCCGAGGCGCGGGCGCGGGGCTGCACCCCGCGAGGCCCGGGGCTCCCCGCCACCCCCCGCCGGACCTGGCGCTCGGCCTCCGCGGCGGACGGTCGGGCTGTAGGCCTGGCGCGGCGGTCCCCGGGGGTCCGGGAGCCGCCCGGGCTGCTGTCTCCGGGGGCCACCAGCGTTGGGGACCCGGGGCGGACCCGGAGGAAGCGGTTGGCACCAGGAAGTGCGGGTTGTTGGGAGGACGCTCGTCCCCGCCGACCCGAGTATAGGAGGGAAAAAAACCCGCCCAAACAAAACAAAAACAAAAAACCCAAGTGACTTTGGAACTTAGCCTAAAGATAGAACGACCCTGAGCCCCTCCTCCCACCCCCAGGTATGAAACTAAAAACTCATTTTTGAAAAATTTGGATATTACAGAGGAGTGTAATAAAACTTGAAATCAGCGACTTCTTTGATTGCGTTTCGATGTATTTCCTCATTTCCTTCTTCCCAGGTACTCACAAGCGTCCGACTAAAGCTTGGGGACTGTTAAGAACAGCGCGGTTTCAGAAAACTGCACAAAACAAAAGTATTGCTTAATGAGTCCTCACCAAGGGAACACCCTGGCCACCGCCAGCCAGGTCAAGAAACAGGACCTGCTCGCCACTCACCCCCGAAGCCTCCGCGGGTCCACGGCCGCCCTCCTCCCCGCTGCAGTAACCACTCTCCACCTTTATGATAATCACTTCTCTGCTTTTTTCTTCCTTCCTCCCTTCCTCCCTTCCTCCCTTCCTCCCTCCCTCCCTCCCTCCCTCCCTTCCTTCCTTCCTTCCTTCCTTCCTTCCTTCCTTCCTTCCTTCCTTCCTTCCTTCCTTCCTTCCTTCTTTTCTTTTTCTTGATAAAGTAGGCTCCACCCAGCGTGTAGCCCAACTGTAGGGGGCTTGAACTCGGGACTCAGAAATCATCCCCTGAGCTGAGATCAATAGTGGATCCTTCAGGGACCCTGGGTGGCTCAGTTGGTTGAGCGAACTGCCTTTGGCTCAGGTCATGATCCCGGAGTCCCGAGATCGAGTCCCACATCGGGTTCCCAGCTCCATGGGGAGTCCGCTTCTCACTCTGACCTTCTCCCTTCTCGTGCTCTCTCTCTCTTTCCTAATAAATAAATAAAATCTTAAAAAAAAAAAAAAAGAGTGGATCCTTCAACAAAGTGAGCCGCCCAGGCCCACCCCCCTCCCCCCGCTGCTTTTCTTTATAGTTTTATCATTCAAACGTGCATCCCTAAACCCTATAGTTCCCTTTTATGAAACTCACTTTTCATGTGCTGGTGGTTCCCTGTCCCTCCCTTTTTCCTTCACAGAGTCGCCCCCACCCCAGTGAAATGATGTTGTGACCTTTCCAGTGCGGCACGCTGGGAGGAGGTTCTTGTTGCCAGCGTGTCTTACCAGCGGCCGTGTTCACTTAGATCATTTCCTTAACATGGTTTCTGCTCTTTCTCCATTGTAATGCTGTTTCCTGCTTTGTAACTATTTTATTTTTAATAGATATTTGGGAGTAAATGCTTTGAAACTAGGAAAATATTCTGTTTCCTCCTCAAACTTGCCCCTACTAATTTTTAGCATCCATTTTGCCCGCAACAACTATTACTGTGGTGTGTGTCTCATGGCGATTTTCTATTTCCTTTTTCCTTCTACATTTATCATCATGATCCTCCTATAAGAAAGAGCTGGTTTTTCCTTCCCATTTATTTATATATTACATATTCAGTTACTCATTTGCATCAATACAGACTCAGGTATTTTAAAATTCTATGGATTTAATCCTTGGAATATCGTTTCTTTCTTTTTTTTTTTTAGATTATTTATTTATTTGTTTGTTTGTTTGTTTGTTTGTTTCTTTAAATTTATTGCACAGACAGAGACATAGCAAGAGAGGGAACACAAGCCGGAGGAGTTGCAGAGGGGCAAAGCAGGCTTCCCACTGAGCAAGGAGCCCGAGGCGGGACTTGATCCCAGGACCCCGGGATCATGACCCGAGCTGAAGGCAGACACTTAACGACTGAGCCACCCAGGCGCCCCTTATTTATTTTAGAGAGAAAGCAGGAGCACGGGGAGGGATAGAGAGAGAGGATGAGAGAGAATCTCAAGCACATGCCAGGCTGAGCTTGGAGCCTATTGCAGGTCTGGATCTCAGGACCCCTGAGATCATGACCTGAGTCGAAATCAAGGGTACGATATGGGACTGAGCCACCCAGGCGCCCCCACTCCTGGGTATTTTTTCATTCTACAGATTTAATCCATTGAATATCATTTCTTATATTGTTTCCAAAATTGTTCAGGTTTGGCCATGATGAGCTCCTTCAGGTTGGCGCATGAGTTTTTCAACATGCTACCATTCTCTTTTGAGCACTTCCCTTAGTTTCTGGCACAAGATGTCTTGAATCATTTCCATGCAGAGCCTGGAATCAACCATTTCTCCAAGGAGTCTTAGTTCCTGTTGTTGGAGAGTGGTGTTTGAAATCAAGATCTGAGTGTTACCAGTTAGAATGGCCAAAATCAACGAGACAGTTCATAGCAGCAATGGCCACAATCGCCAAACTGTGGGAAGAACCAAAATGCCCTTCAACAGATGAATGGATAAGGAAGATGTGGTCCATCTATACAATGAAATATTATGCCTCCATCAGAAAGGACGAATATCCAACTTTTGTATCAACATGGACGGGACTAGAAGACATTATGCGGAGTGAAATAAGTCAAGTGGAGAGAGTCAATTATCTTATGGTCCCACTTACTTGTGGAGCATAAGGAAAAACATGGAGGACATTGTGAGAAGGAAGGGAAGGGTGAATGGGGGGAAATTGGAGGGGGCGATGAACCAGGAGAGACTGTGGACTCTGAGCAACAAACTGAGGGTTTTGGAGGGGAAGGGATGGGGGGTTTGGGCAAGCCTGGTGGTGCTTATTGAGGAGGGCACATATTACATGGAGCACTGGGTGTGGTGCATGAACAATTAATCTTGTAACACTGAAAAAAATAAAATAAACATATTTAAAAAGAAAAAAAGATCTGGGTGTTAGGTGTGCTTATTGCAATGCAGCATCATATCCCTTTTCCTTATCTGTGACTTCTCTCTCCGACACCGAGAAACCCAGCTCTCAATAGTTATAATATATGTACTTGCTATAAATATATATATACATGTATGCATGTGTATATATACATTGTGAGCATGTGTGTGTGTTTCAGAGTTACTAATCTATATACCTGTAAGAAAAGATTCATTAAGAGGATTACAGGATATGTATACATTTCTTTTTGCCTTGGCTTTATAGTCAGAATATTGTTTTGCAAAAATAATTTTAGGTTACATGCCTCCTCCAAGCCCTTCACTCTTTTTAATGTTATTTATTTGTAATACAGTTAGGCTGTTACTTTTGTACTCCATTTCTGGTTCACACATGCATACAGACCTCGATTGTTTTTCATTATTTAAAAAAATTGTTTGCATATGTAAAATATTGCCATACTTCTAAGTGTCAGAGCTTTAAAAAAGGCTACATGGGGGCGCCTGGTGGCTCAGTTGGTTAAGCATCTGCCTTCAGCTCAGGTCATGATCACAGAGTTCCTGGATCGAGCCCCACATCAGGCTCCCTGCTCAGTGAAGAGTGTGCTTCTCCTTCTCTCTCTGCCCTCTCGCTGGTACATGCTCTCTCCCTCTGTCAAATAAATAAAATATCTTTTTCTTAGCGATTTTATTTGTTTAGAGAGAGCAAGCACAAGCAGGGGGGAGTGGCAGAGGCAGAGGGAGAAACAGGCACCCCACTGAGCAAGGAGCGGGATGCGGGACTCCATCCCAGGACCCTAGAATCATGACCTGAGCCAAAGTTAGCCCTTAACCGACTGAGACACCCAGGCATCCTTAAATAAATAAAATCTTAAAAAAAAAAAAAAAAAGGCTATATGAAAAACTGCATCACTCCCTTGTCATCCTTAGTACCCAGACCCATTGTCCTCGTTGCTTTTAGCCTCTCCCAAACCACCCCTGTAAGTAACTAATCTTTTTTCCGATTGATCCTTTCTGCATATTCTTTTGCACAAATGAGCAGATAGATGTCTATTTTCTTATATCTCCTTATGTAAAGGATGGCATACTATAATTATTTTGCACATTGTGTTGCTTTTTTTTTTTTTTTAACTCACTGGTTTATCCTGGAAATCACTCCATATCAGTCTATTGAGATCTTCCTTAACTCCTTTTCCACAGCTATATAGTACTTCGTGCTGGGGATGTGAGCCTAGTTTACTCAACTACTTCCCTGTAGTCTTTACATAATATTTTCAAGGTTCATTCTTGTCACAGTATATATCAATACTTCATTCCCTTTTGTTGCCAAATAATATTCCACTGTATAGATAAACCGTGGTGTTTTTTATTGATTTGGTAGAACTATCATCTGCCAAAAAGTCAGGTAGAGGTTTTTTCAAATCAAGTGGAAACCAGATTCTTCCCCTTCACAGGGTTTGCCGTTTTTTTTTTTAATTGTTGAGGGTTGTAGTAGTTGGTTTGTTTAGTGACTTTTCCCGATCATTTTTGGCAAAGGCTGTATTTCTTGTTCTGTGTGGTTACCAAAGCGTCTCTGCTCTTTAGCTTGTATTGAGCTACTGTTTTGACAGAGATCTCCTTGAATTCCAGGTGCTTTATTTTAAAACAACAATGACAAGTGCACCTGGGTGGCTCATTTGGTTGAGTGCCTGCTTTAGCTCAGGTCATGATCCCAGGGTTCTGGGATCGAGTCCCGCATCGGGCTCCCTGCTCAGCAGAGAGCTTGCTTCTCTCTTTCCCTCTGCCTGCCAATCTGCCTACTTGTGCTCTCTCTCTCTCTGTCAAATAATTTTTTTTCAAATAATTACATTTTTAAAAATCATAAAAAAATTATTTCTCTTCTATCTTCCTTAGTTTCTAGTTGCTAATATAAAGTGTCTTTTGGGCGCCTGGGTGGCTCAGTTGGTTGAGCAACTGCCTTTGGCTCAGGTCATGATCCTTGAGTTCCAGGATCGAGTCCCATATTGGGCTCCCAGCTCCATGGGGAATCTGCTTCTTCCTCTGACCTTCTCTCCTCTCATGCTCTCTCTCACTTTCTCTGTCTCTCAAATAAATAAACAAAATCTTAAAAAAAAAAAAAGTGTCTTTCTACTTTTTATTTTCAGCAGACCATGATGAGCCAACTATATTGATCTTTATACTTAATGTCTTGGGGGAATGGCTGAACTTGTTGAATTTATGGGTTATCTTCAACAAAATTGATTTTTTAGCTTTTTCCATTCCTATTTTTCTCTGGTGTTCGGTTTTGACATTTTCTACTTACTTGTATTTTGTTTTTGTTTTTTTTAAGATTTATTTATTTACTTATTTTAGGAAGCACATGTGTATGCACGTGTGTGTAAGCAGGGGAGGGGCAGAGGGAGCTGCCCCACCTATTTACTTGTTTTCAAACTTACTTGTTTTCTGCTGCGCTAACTCTGGGGCTAATGTTATCCAATTTCAAACATTGTACTTGGTTCCACTTGATTTTTTTTTGTAGACTTTGTTTTGAGATACTCTATCCCACATTTTAAACATTGTCACCTCTTTTATTCTATTTTTGAAAAAACATATGAATCACAACAATTTTGAAGCTCCTGACTGTGAACTCCATTATGTGGATCATTTCTGGATTTATTGCTATTCGCTTTCTTTATTATCACTCATCTATTTTTTCTCACTTGTGCACTTTGCTTAATTATTTTTCTAGGCAATGTGGGTGATAAAGATAAATTACAGAAGCTTTAAATGTCATCTTCCTCTAAAGACTTATTCTGGCAGACAATTTGATTACCAGTGGATCCTCTAAATCTGGCCAAAGATTGGTTTTAGTTTTTATTAAGCTGTGTCTATTTTAGTTTTGTCTTTATCACTTGGGCATGGCCCTTATTCTAATGGCGTGGTCCTTACTCATCAGGTGTGGAGTTTCTGGGGTCTCAATGCCTAGAGTGTTCAGCAAAGTCTATTCATTTCGGTAGGGCCCAAATTGCATCATATGTCCTCATATGTGTCCTCCAGAATCTCCACCTACTTCTCAGGCCTCCCAGCAACTACTCTCCACCAAGCCTCTTGGAGCCTGGTCTCTTATGGAGGCAGTGCAGGAGTTGCTGTGGATCCAAGGGCAATTTTGCATGGATATTTCCAAAGTGGCCTCTCTGGAGTCCTCCCTTCTCTTTCACTGGGTCTCTTAAATCTAACTCACAATTCCTAAACTTTGGTCTTTGCTTTCCCTCTCTAGTGAGATGCTGTTCTCTTTTGGGCTTCAACATTCTCCACTGATTCAAGAAATGTTACGAGGGTGAAAACCGGGAAAGATGTGGGATCAATTCGTATGGTTTCCTTTTACCAAGGCTCACAGCCTAAAGTTGTTTTGGGGGTTGGGGGGGGGTGGAAAAACTAAAAAAATAGTGGTAAAAGGACACAAACTTTCAGTTCTAAGATGAATAAGATTGAGGAGCTAATATGTAACATGGTGACTATAGTTGATAGCGCTGTAGTGTATAATTGAAATTTGCTAAGAGGGTAGATCTTAAATGATCTCACCAAAAAAAAAAAAAAAAAGTTAAATATGTGAACTGATGGATGTGTTCATTAACTCGAGGAATCTTTTCGTGATCTGTATATTGTACACTTTATTTTATTTTTTTAAAAGATTTTATTTATTTTGACAGAGAGAAAGAGATCACAAGCAGGCAGAGAGGCAGGCAGAGAGAGAGAGGGAAGCAGGTTCCCTGCTGAGCACAAAGCCCAATGCGGGGCTCAATCCCAGGACCCTGAGATCATGACCTGAGCCGAAGGCAGAGTCTTTAACCCACTGAGCCACCCAGGCGCCCCTATATTGTACACTTTAAATCTCTTACAATTTTGGGGCACCTGGGCGGCTCAGTCGTTAAGCATCTGACTTCGGCTCAGGTCATGATCTTGGGGTCCTGGGATTGAGCCCCACATTGGGTTCCCTGCTTGGTGGGAGGCCTGCCTCTCCCTCTCCCCCTTCCCCTGCTTGTGTTCTCTCTCTCACTGTCTCGCTTTCTGTGTCAAATAAATAAATACAATCTTAAAAAAAAATCTTACAATTTTAAGGGCACCTGGGTGGCTCGGTCACTCAAGCCTCCAACTCTTGATTTCAGCTCAGGTCATTATCTAAGAGTCGTGAGACCCAGCACTGCACTGGGCTCTGTGTCGAGCCTGGAGTCTGTTTAAGATTCTCTCTCCCTTTTTCTCTGCCCCTTCCCCCTGCTCGTGCATGCTCTCTCTCTAAAATATAAATAAATAAATAAATAAATAAATAAATAAATATCTTACAATTTTATTTGTCAACCATACCTCAGCAAAGAAAAAAAAAAGGGGGGGGGGAATCATAGTCCTGAACTAATTGTTGTCTACTGCCTTAATATATTTTGTATGGGTGTAATTGATACCAGCTACTCCACTGTTGCTAGCACCAAAAACCCATAGCTATACTTTTTCTAATATCTTATTAGGAAAAATTTCTAACGTACATCCAAGTTGAAATATTTTCAGTAGACTCCTATATATGCACCTAAATTCTACTGTTAACTTTTTGCTGTACTTTATCCAACCATCAGTCTATCTTAGTTTTTGATGGACTTCAAAGTAAATTGCAGACATCAGTACACTTGCTCCTAAATATTTCAGGACAAGCACTGTGAAGATTAATAAAAGGAAACCTCATTTAGAATGAAATGGGAGGGGGGAGAGCAGGAGGAAGGAAGATTCCTCCCTGCTCCACCTCTTGGCAACAGACCAGCCAATGAAAGACAGTCACAGATCAGCCAATGAGAAGTCACTATACTTTGAATTTCCAGTTTACTCCAATGGACTTTCAATTTATAACAACCCTTCCCCGCTCCCCCTTTCCTCTATAAAAGAGGGTCCTGGGTTGCAATTCTTAGCTATTCCTGAATAAACCCATCTTTTGCTGGTAAAATAGCAGGCAGTTTTGTTTGTAAGGTTAACAATACATTACCTTACAGTTTAACATTTTAAACTTTTTTTCCCTTTTAGGTTAAAATTATAACATAAAATTCACAATCCTGAAGTTGAGTTCAGAAGTTGAGTTCAAAATTCTAAATTGAGTTTTACCCAATGTATATCCTGTGTAACCCAACAATACCAAGTGATAGAGCATTGCCATTACTCTAGAAAGTTCCCTCATGGTTGTTTCTAGGCAATTCCCAATCCCAACTCCTAGGTAGAATGACCATTCTAATTTTTTCCCACCATAGATTTTTTTTTAAAGATTTATTTATTTTAGAGAGAGAGAGCATGCATATGTGTGCCAGCATGGGAGGGGTAGAGGCAGAGGAAGAGAAGCAGACTCCCTGCTGAGTGGGGACCCAAGACCCCAAGATCATGACTTGAGCTGAAGTCAAGAGTTGGAAGCTTAAGACTGAGCTAACCAGGCGCCCCCCCGCCCCCACCATAGATTATTTTTGCCTGTTCTAGAATTTCAAACAGATGGAATCATACAGTATGCATTTTGGGGGGTGGGTGGGGAGGTAAGGTTTCTTTTACATGGTAAAAGTTATCAAAATTGTGTTTGTAATAGTGAAAAACTAGAAATTTTTCTTAGTTGCCCTTGCTCCATAATTATTGTCTAGATTTTAAAAATCAAGATGAGAGGCAGGGAAGGAGATGATCCCAGGTTGGGTTCCCCAGGAATCCAACTCTGAAATGGACATTCAGGTGGAGACATGGACATTTGCGTGGAGGCTCACATGCACAGAAGAGAAGGAAGTAGGATTGGGTACATAGAGAAGGTGGGCTCTGTGCCTTCTCAGTTAAGGTATCAGCTGACCGTGCAACATGCCCTAAGGCTGAGGTGGCCCTTCAAAACTGCCCCAGCATTAGGTAGGGGAGCTAGTTCTTGCTAGTTCTTGCTCTGGTGTTATCCAGTCCTCAGGCGTGGGCTGTCCCAGGAATGGGTTATGCTTTTGGGTGGGAGGGGCCCTCTTAAGCTGCATGCTGCATGCTAGTTACACTCCCAGCCCCTGGAGAAGAAACTCTTCCATTCTGAAAGGGGGACTGGGTGACCCCAGGCAGCATCCACCACAGCCCTCACCTACCTAAGTTTTTTCCTTCCTTCCTTCCTTCCTTCCTTCCTTCCTTCCTTCCTTCCTTCCTTCCTTCCTTCCTTCCTTCTTTCCTTCTCTCCTTTCCTTTCCTCTTTCTCTCTCTTTCTTTTCTTTCTTTCCTATTTATTTGAGAGAGACAGAGAGTGAGAGACAACATGAACAGGGAGGAGAGGAAGAAGCAGGCTCCCCAAGTAGAGAGACTGACCTGAGGGGACATCCCAGGACCCTGGAATCATGACCCCAGCTGAAGGCAGATGCTTAACCGACGGAGCCATCCAAGTGCCCCAGCAGCCCTCACCTTTCACAACTTGGACTTAGTTCTTCATTTAAGTTTCTGAAGAAGCTACTTCAGGATTCTGGTGGGCCTCTTCTCCTGGAAGAAACTTTCAAGAGGATTGAACTATACAGCTTCCCCTCCCCCTGCGCTGGTCCTAGGGCTGTAAACTATATTCGCTACTGCTCTCCTCTAACATCCATTCTGGATGTTCCTCAACCTACCTCAGCTAGCACCTCCGCTAGTCTTGGTGGCTTAGCAGATGGCAGGATACTCAGATTCTCGTCTCTGAGGCCTTGGTCACCAATGTGTCTCTTAGGTTATGTGTATCTGTTTACTATGAATATGGATGAAATAGGGGATGCCTGGGTGGCTCAGTTGGTTGAGCATCTGCCTTCGCCTCAGGTCATGATCCCAGGGCCCTAGGATTGAGCCCCATGTCAGGCTTCCTGCTCTGCGGGAGCCTGCTTCTCCCTCTCCCTGCCACTCCCCCTGCTTGTACTCTCTCTCTCTCTTTCTCTCTCTGTCAAATAAATAAATAAGTCTTAGAAAGAAAAGAAAATGGATGAGATAGTACCAAATAGTATTCTAGTGGATAATCTGGATGCCAAATATATTCTTGCCTTATCCTGCTGTGTAATAATAGGCCTACCTTTTCCTAAGGGTCAGGATCAAATATCCATGACCTAACGGCGACTCTTCATTGTGCTGCCTGGTCTCTTGGTAGTAGCTGCAGTTTAGAGCTCAAAATTTGATGCGTTTTCTGAACAAACTGTTCTGCCTTGGGGAACAAACTTTCCACGCCTACAGCACCCAGGTTTGAGAAGTTGGAACATATATTCCTCAACGGAGTCTCTAGGGGTGATGGTAAGCAAAGTCTGTCCTGCTTCTTACTCCTTAGTTCCATAGAATGCAGTCTATGCATTCTATCTATGGAAACACAACCATAAACAGGTAGTGGATTTCAAATATACACTGAATTCTGAAGATAGTATCCCATCCTTGCCTCAGGCTTGCACCTCAGCTGTGTTTTTAATAGCCATTCTATCTCCATCGTTCTATCAGCCTGGCAGCTTTGGGAGGATGTGGTATATGGTAAGATCAGTGGATTACATGATGATATGCACATTCCTTTACATTCCCTGCCATAAAGTAGGCTCCTTGGTTTGATGCGAGGTTATATGGGACCCTATGCCAGTGAACCAAGCATTCTGTAAACCCCAAAAGAGTTAGTGGTTTTGTCTGAGGCCTTGCAAACAGGAGAGACCAACATATACCTCCAGTATGGGTTGATTCCATTCATATGCATTGCTGTGTATGCTATCTGGAATGGAAAGGGTCCAACATAGCTAACTTGCTGCCAAGTGTCTGATTGGTTTCCTAGTGAACTAGTAGCCATATTGGAGATTTGGCCCTGGAGACTCTTGTTGCTGGAAGGCTGGATATCCAGCAGTTGCAGTAACTAAATAAATCTTGGAAAGAGGCAGTGCCTATGATGTTGGGCATATATATAGCTTCCATATCTGCCACCACAGATAATCCATTCATGTTTCTATCATTGTCAGCATTGGGTGACTAACGCCAGAAGCTGACCGACATCAACTATCTTTGATAGAAATGAAGGGTAAAATGTGAGCTTCATGTCTACCTGGCTCTCCCTCTATGAGCAATTTCTAGTTTATGGAGTCCAGGCAGAAAATTACCCTTTTTACTGTCAGAGTTTAGGAGTGTGTCACTGGAAGATAAGGTGCAATATACTATAGGAAATAGCACCCAAACTTGCACACTATTTTCTCAACTATTTAATTGAGTCCTGAGCTGTACATGGGGAAAAGAGAAAACTTATAAAAGAGCAGCACCTGAGAGGCCAAATGAATGAGCATATTTTCCACATCTGTCCAACACTGGAAAGATGGAGATTATTGTTCAAGATCAATCCCTACCGGGCGCCTGGGTGGCTCAGTTGGTTAAGCAACTACCTTCGGCTCAGGTCATGATCCCGGACTCCTGGGATCGAGTCCCACATCGGGCTCCCAGCTCCATGGGGAGTCTGCTTCTCACTCTGACCTTCTCCCTTCTCATGCTCTCTCTCACTCTCAATCTTTCCTAATAAATAAATAAATAAAATCTTAAAAAAAAATCAATCCCTACCAAAACACCTTGGAGTTCCCATTGAGACTCTAGAGGAAGTGAGGAACTCTAGAAGTAAGGGGAAAAATTGAAATAGACAAACTTTAATAAAGCCTAGGGTCAATTATAAGTGGGGCCAGGGTGATCCATTAGTACTCTAGCTGTCTGCTACAATGAAACTTGACCCCCCTCCCCTTTAGAAGAAGAAAAGTCAGAGATCTATAGAATTTTTTTTTAATTGATAATGGCTGGCATCAAATGGAATATTAAAAGGAATGCTAAAAAAAAAAAAAAAAAGGAAGGAGAAAGAAAAAAGGATCAGCTGACCAGGTAGCAAGAAAAACAACAGATATAGGGGCAGACCAGAAGGGATTCAACTATTGCAGTTAATAGTCAGGGTCTTTAAAGTAAATATTTTTAATAGATTTAAGAAATTTGAGAAAAGATCAGAGAATTGCAGCAGATATCTAGAATCCATATAAAGACAGAAAAAATTTCCAGAAACAAAAAATCCCATTAAAATTAAGAATTTAAGGGACACCTGTGTGGGTCAGTGGGTTAAAGCCTCTGCCTTCAGCTCAGATCATGATCTCAGGGTCCTGGGATCGAGCCCTGAGTTAGGCTCTCTGCTCAGCGGGGACCCTGCTTCCCCCTCTCTCTCTCTGCCTGCCTCTCTGCCTACTTGTGATCTCTCTCTCTCTCTGTCAAATAAATAAATAAAATCTTAAAAAAAATAAAGAATTTAAGAGATGGGCTTAATGGAAGATTAAAAACAGAATAACACAATGGAATATTACTCAGCCATCAAAAATTGAAATCTTACCATTTGCAATGACGTGGATGGAACTAGAGCATATTATGCTAAGCTAAGTAGGTCAGTCAGAGAAAGACAATTACCATATGATTTCACTCAGATGTGGAATTTAAGAAACAAAACAGATGATAGGGGAAGGGAGGGTAAAATAAAACAAGATGAAATCAGAGAGGGACACAAACCATAAGAGACTTTTAACTATAGCAAACAAATGAGGGTTGCTTGATTGGAGGTAGGTGGGGAGATGTAGCTGGGTGATGGACAGACATTAAAGAGGGTATGGGATGTAATGAGCACTGTGTGTTATATGCAACTGATGAATCACTGAGCTCTACCTCTGAAACTAATGATACACTATATATTAATTACTTAAATTCAAATAAAATAAAATAAAATAAATAAAAACAAGGGGCACCTGGGTGGCTCAGTCATTAAGTGTCTGTCTTCAGCTCAGGTCATGATCCCAGGGTCCTGGGATCAAGCCCCACATCAGGCTCCTTGCTCAGCAGGGGGCCTGCTTCTCCCTCTCCCACTTCCCCTGCTTGTGTTCCCTCTCTCACTATATCTTCCTCTGTCAAATAAATAAAATCTTAAAAAAAAATAAATAACAAAATAAAAATAGCAGTATAGATATTAGTAAATGGAAGGGCAAGTCAGTGGAAAGTATCCAGTCTGATGCACAGAGAGAAAAAAAAAAGTTAGGAAATATAAAAAACTTTAAAAGACATCCGGAACATGTGAAAGGTCTAATTTATATATAATTGGAATCCTAGAATGAGGGGAGAGAGAAAATGGGGCAGAAGGAATATTTAAGGAAACACTGGCTGAGAATTTCCTCATACTGCTGAAAGACATCATAGCACAGTCTCAGGAAGCTCTACAAACTGTAAATTGGATGTAAACATAAACCGAAAAGACCTTCACACCTAGTTACATTACTCCAAAACATAAAAATGGGGACATTTGGCTCCGTCAGTAGAGCATGCAACTCCTGATCTTGGAGTCATCAGTTGGGTGTAGAGTTTACTTAAAATGTTCTTAAAGAAACAAGGGCAAAGATAAAAATCTTAAAATCAGCTATAAAGATAAAAACAGGCAGAATGTATAATTAACTTTTAGGGGCACCTGGGTGGCTCAGTCGTTAAGCGTCTGCCTTTGGCTAAGGTCATGATTCCCAGGGTCCTGGGATCGAGCCCCGCATTGGGCTCTCCGTTCTGCAGGAACGCTGCTTCTCCCTCTCCCACTTCTGCTGCTTTTTGCCCCCTCTCTTGCTGTGTCTGTCAAATAAGTACATAAAATCTAAAAAAAAAAAAAAAAAACAAACCAAAAAACAAACAAACCGTATAATTGATTTTTAATAAGAACTGTGGAAGTCAATGACAGCAATGTCATTTTGTTTTAGGTGACGAAAGAAAAAAGACAACAAAAAACAAAGCACATCCAGCTTCATTAGTGGCACTTCATAGGGGTCCCACGGTGTTATTTATGGTTTACAGTATTTCACTAAACATGATGAAAAATATGTCAACTGTGAAAGATGACTTTTTACTGTAAGATACAATTTATCAGAGATGAACTGCTCAGTGACAATCAGTGTCACAGAGCGTCTTAAGTGGATACAACACTTGAGCTTAAGGCAATAAGAGCAGGTGGCTACAAAATTATCACAGAAGTGCAAGATGTCCTACAGTTAATTTTATATAATCATCACTCGCTGCCGCATCTTTTTGTTTACATTTGTCTCAAGTGCAAATGGTGTCATGTACGGTCTGCTTGTGTAAATTTTGATAAATTTTAACTTCATAAAATAGATTTCTGTATATTTTATGGTACTGATAAAGTAGAGTATTTTCTACATATGTTTTGTGCATTCATGATATACTTTGCTTAAATTTTCAGTATTTTTAGCCCACATGGTTCATCTGTGAGTTTTTCTAATTGTTGCAAATCTTCAAAAAAGTTTCCAATATATTTATTGAAATAAAATCTGTGTCTTAGCGGACCTGCACACTTCAAACCCATGTTGCTCAAGGATAAACTATATATATTTGATATAAATTGGGAAAAAACATGTAACTAAATTACGATAATAGCATTTATAACATCAAAACACTAAATACATAAGGCCTAATAAAAATGTTCAAATTTTCTACATTGAAAAAATACAAAAATTGCTGATTAAAAGATGTATATAATGAAAAACTGCAACATGCCCATAGACTGGATGTCTCAATATTGTTAAAGTGTCCATTCTTCCAAAATTGTATATCTGATGTAATGCCCATTAAAATCTCAACTTTTTGGTGTGGAACTTTTTTTTTTTTGGTGTGGAACTATTGAAAAAAAAAATCATTCAAAGATGTATGTGAAAATGCCAAGGACCTAGAATTGCAGTGACAATTTTGAACAAGAACAAAATTAGAAGACATGTACCACCAGATGTCAAGACTTATTATAGTTTACCCTAAGAACATTTGATGTTCAATGGAATAACAGAATAGATAATTTAGAAATAGACCCCCCATATATGATCATCTGATTTATCATAAGACTACCACTGCAACACAAGGGGGAGGGGAGAAGGTGGCCTTTTCAATTAAATGATGTCAAATTATATATTTGTATGGAAAATATCAATTTGACCTCTACCCCACACCACACATAAAAATTAATTTCAGATGGATTGTAGACCTAAAAGTGAAAAGTAAAACAGTGGACATGCAGAAGAGAACATAGGAAAATATCTTAATGACTTTGGATCAGGAAAAAGTTTCTTAAACTGGGCACAAAAAAAAAAAAAAACTAATCATAAAGGATTGATTGGTTATTCATTAAAATTAAAGGCTTCTCTTCATCAAAGGACATCAAGGAAAGCTGGAGATGAAGAGATGATGTTTGTAACACAAGAATCCAAAAAGAACCTTGCACCTAGAATATAGAAAGAATCCTACAAATGAACAAAGAGTTCCCAATTTAAAAACATGGGCAAAAGTCTTGAAAAGGCACTTCTCAAAAGAGGATATTCAAAAAGCCAGTAAGAATCTAAAAGGAGATTCAACATCCTTAGCCACAAAGGAAATATAAATTAAACCTGTAATGAGATATTTCCACACACTAGAATCAGGCTTTGTCACCTTTCCTCTCCATTGAAATTGCTCTAGTAAAGGTGGCCTGTGTCATCTCCATCTCCTAACCCTGTGGACACTCTTCAGTTGTCATTTAAACCTGCTGGCCATGCTCCTTTCTTGAAATGCTTGGCTCTAAGGCAGGGAAGAGGGTTTTATGTGTGGTGAGGGTTAGGAGGTAGAAAGGAGCAGCCAACAGAGTAGGCATCAAGTTATGCAACTCTTTAACAGCAGGGTCTTTTAAGGGTAGTATTTTAAGGGTTAACTCTCAGACTTTCCAATCAGAAGGTGGTAGATTACATCCAAAGGAGGCATGTTTCTTGGTAACAGTTCATAAATTCCACTACTAAAAGTCAATCAGAAGTGGTCATTTTAAACAGTGTCAAATTATTCACTTGTAATGGCAGGGAGCTCACATCATTTGTCCAATATCCCCTCCCCAATATTAAATAGAAACATATCCTAACATTGTGGGAGGGGGGATTGGATTCTCTTTTCTTCAGCCTCCACCGAAGTTCATCATGTCTTGTCCTTTTTAGAAATCAGGTCCATGGTCTGTTAGGGTCTTCTGGTATCAGGGCTGCAGGCTCTAGGTTCTCATTTTTGTTCCAGGACTCTTAGTAATCCCCAAACTTCCAAGACTTCATTTATGGACCAGGGTATCATTAGTGGTTTCTCCTCTCTGTAATTCATCATGCAATGTTCTGTGAGGCTGGAGTTGGAACTTTTCACCATTGTGACCTTTTCTTCAGTGCCATGTTGAAGACAGAAATTCTCTTGAGGCTCGCAGACTTCTGGTCTATAGCCTGGTTTCAGATACTGTTTCAGACACTGTTGGATATGTTTTCTGTCTGAAATTACTACCTCCTCCAAATGATACCAAGAGAGTGGGAGGAATGAGGTGCTGGGTAACTTCTTTGGAACCTAGGCAGCATCAGAACCAATTCCTATTTTGTTAAGATCCATGACTGCCCCTACCCTGCCAATGTATTAGGGTAATTCTTGGTACATAACAGATGTCCAGTAAATTACCTCCACAAGTAAAAGAGGTTTTTCCTGTTTATGTAAATATTACACGCTCATTTGAAAGAAACCTTATGAAATACAGAAAAGTGCACAAGTCAGACAAAAGATACTGGATACTCCACCAACTCTAAAACAATCATTAACTTTTTGGAGACCATCTTTTCATTCATGGTTCTAAAAAGTTAACACAATACAGTTTTACACTGAGTTTTATACCATACATGCTGCATTTATGTAAAAATTCCAGTCCTTTTCCCCACTTATTTCCTTACATCTCTTCTTCCTCCCTTCAATAATAATAGCCTGGTATATATTCTTCTGGTATATATATTTGTTCCCATGCTCATCACTTACACACATATATACATAAATGGGTGTGATCATTAACAAAAGTGAAATCCTATACACATAAAGCTCTGTAATAAAGCAATTAGTTATTAAAATTGTGAAAATACCTTGAGATCAACTAGTGTAGATATAACTTACTTTTTAAAATTACTCTCATGCTGTTCCATACAATGGCTATATCACAATTTATTCAACCATTCCCCAATTAATTGGCATTCACTTTGTCTCCACTTGGTTTTCTACTTTGCCTCTACAAACAATACTTCAACAAAACTCCTTATTTGTATTCTTATGCATTGATGATGTTATTTCTGTGGGAGCAGATTCCCAACGTGAGACTTCTAGGGCAAAGTATTTTTATTTTTAAAATTTTATTTAAAAAATTAAATGTATATTGCTGAATTGCTGGTGGAAATGTAAGTTGATATAACTTTTTTGTAAAAGTAGATGGTTTCCCAAAACTGACTAGCAAAAGATCTCTTAACTTGCCAACTCTACAAAGTGGAAGTGACATCTCATTGGTTGTTTTAACTTGCATTTCCCTGAGTACTTCTTAGGTTCATACCATTTTCAGTGATTAATGGCCGTTTACTTTTCTGTGACTAGCCACCAATCCAGATGGAGTAATGATTTTAATGTAAAAAATAATCAAAATCTTAGAAACAAATTTAGGAGACTATTGTATAACCCAGAGATTAAGAAGACCCTTTTGACTTTTTAAAAGAGTAAACTGACAGTCTAAAAAGGAAAATATATAAATATCTTACTATGAAAAATTAAAATGTTAAATTCTACTATATAAAAAAGCATAAAGACAATCACTGGATTAAAAAATTTGCAACACACATGAAAAAGGATTAATATTTCAAATATATAAAGAGCACCTCCAGATTTATAAGAAAGACAAACCAATAGAAAAATAGGCAAAAAATATATAGGCAATTCATTGAAGATGATTTGTTAAGTGAGTAAAGTATGAAATCTTTCACTTTCACAAGTATTTTCACTTGTCCATTATTTTTCTCTATTGTGAATTTTCTTAGAACTTCTAAGATTTAATGACTGTATGCTCTACCACATATCTAATGTTTCTAAAGTATCCCTCTCTTTTGAAAAGATTTATTTGAGAGCATGAGAGAGAGAGAGAAAGAGAGAGCAAGAGCAGGGGGAAGGGCAGAGGGAGAAGCAGACTCCCCACTGAGCAGGGAGCCCAATGCGGGGCTCAATCCCAGGACCCTGGAATCATGACCCGAGCTGAAGGCAGATGTTTAACTGACTGAGCCACTCAGGCATCCCCTCTAAAGTACCTCCTAAGTGTGTGTTTTATGGTGAATCGCTCTATAAAAGACACAGTTTATGGTTCTTCTTGTGGAGTTGGCATCTGGATGAATGCTTTATTAATCTTTATATTAGCTGAGTTTCTCTTTGATGTATTCTTTGATGTACAGTAAGGCTTGAGCTACTCCTAAAGGCTTTTCCACATTCATTACATTTGTAGGGTTTTTCTCCAGTATGCATCCTCAGATGTACGGTAAAGTCTGAGTTGGTTCTGAAGGCTTTTCCACATTCTTCACATTTATAGGGCCTTTCCCCAGTATGAATTCTCTGATGGAGAGTTAACTGTGATAGAGTGATACAACCTTTTCCACATTCCTTACACGTATAGGGTTTTTCTCCAGTATGTGTTCTCCAATGCACTGTGAGGTATGAACCCCTCCTAAAGGCTTTTCCACAGACATCGCATTTATAGGGCTTCTCTCCACTATGAATTTTCTGATGTTCTGTGACATGAACCATCTGGCTAAATGCTTTTCCACAGTCATTGCACTTAAATGGTTTCTCTCCGGTATGTGTTCTTTGATGGGTATTAAAGCCTGAGTTACTTGTGAAAACCTTCCCACACTCATTACATTTATAGGGTTTTTCTCCAGTATGCCTTCTTTGATGTACAGTAAGTTGTGATGTATTAGTGAAAGCTTTCTCACATTCATTACACTTATAAGGTTTTTCTCCAGTATGGGTCCTTTGATGTACAATAAGGTATGACTTAGTCCTGAAAGATTTTTCACAATCATAGCATTTATAAGGTTTCACTCCAGTATGAATTTTCTGATGCTCTTTGAGATTTACCATTTTGGTAAATGCCCTTTCACAGTCAGCACATTTATATGGTTTCTCTCCAGTATGAATCCTCTGATGTACAGTTAAGTGTGATTTTATTCTGAAAGATTCCCCACATTCGTTACATAGATAAGGTTTCTCTTCAGTATGAATTCGCTGATGTATAATTAGGGATGAAGAACGCATAAAGGCCTTTCCACATTCATTACATTTATAAGGTTTCTCTCCTGTATGCATTCTGTGATGTACAGTAAGGCATGAATAATTAATGAATGCTTTCCCACATTCATTACATTTATAGGGTTTTTCTCCCGTATGAATTCTTTGATGTTCTGTGAAATTTGCTATACGATTGAATGCTTTCCCACATTCACTACATTCATAGGGTTTTTCCCCAGTATGAGTTCTTATATGTACAATAAGGCTTGAATTACTTCTGTAGGCTTTCCCACATTCATTACATCTAAAGGGTTTCTCTCCAGTATGAATTCTCTGATGGACATTAAAAATTGTGGTATTCTTGAAAGATTTCCCACACTCACTGCATTTATATGGTTTCTCTTCAGTATGGGTTTTCTGATGTACACTAAGATATGACTTATTCCTAAAGGCTTTCCCACAATCATTACATTTGTATGGTTTCTCTCCATTGTGAGTTTCCTGATGTCTTGCAAGTTTTGATTTATCACTGAAAGCTTTCCCACATTCACTACATTTATAGGGTTTCTCTCCGGTTTGAATTCTCTGGTGTTGATTAAGGCGAGCACACTGGCTAAAAGATTTTCCACAGACATTGCATTGATAAGGTTTCTCCTTCGTATGAATTCTCTGATGTACCATAAGTGATGAAGAAGCAATGAAGGCCTTTCCACATTCATTACATTTATAGGGTTTTTCTCCAGTGTGAATTTTTTTATGTTGACTGAGATATGAAGGCTGGCTGAACATTTTCCCACATTCATTACATTCATAAGGTTTTTCTTTAGTGTGAGTTCTCTGATGTTGAATGAGTAATGATCTATAACGAAAGGACTTTTGACATGTACTACATTTATAGGGTTTTTCTTTATTATTGTATTTTTGCCCTAAGGTAAGTTCTGAAGTAGGCCTTATGGCTTTGCTGTCTTCTGTATCCTTGTAAATTTTCTTCCCCAGATCGGTATCTGTTATCAAATCTAAATTCTCAGTGAAATTCTCATGTGTTTGGCATTTGCTGTGGGGGTCTTCTGTGATAACTCCTGCTTCAGGAAAAAGAAGAGATCCAAATCTAAAGCCTCTTTGACCAGAGGGAATTTTCTTGTGAGTAACTATTTTTTGATTCAAATGATTTTCCTGACTCTTTTGCAATCTTAATATCCTTTCATTCCATTTCCATAATCCCCCCATTCTGGAGTTCCATAGACCAGTCTCTGTGAGTTTATCTATTATGGTCTCTTGTGATACAGCTCCAGAAATATCTTCTGTTGATAGAGCATTCTTGGTTGCAGGTTTGGTCTCCAACTCTGGGGGAAGAAAGAGATAAATCAAATCAAATGACTCCTATTTCCGAAGTTAGGAACATCTCAGTAAACAAGATAATGAAAGGGAAACCTCAGCTGATAATGAATATAGTTTTAACTGCTTGCAAATTGGCCTTGTTTTTTAAGAAGAAAGAGATAGGTTTGAAGGAGGCTGGTTGAGCCAAGAACCAAAGTACTAAATTCAGTTTCTCCCCTACTAAAAAAATTCATTCATGGTAACCCTCCTAGAATCTAAGTGTCTCAAATACTTCTTTTCTAATTCCCTTTATAGTCAACTTTTTTTTTT
>CM052804.1:44743645-44768182 GCA_028533885.1 Nasua narica
GCTTCCTGCTTGGCGGGAAGTCTGTATTATATTATCTATTCATCTGTCAACAAACATTTCCGTTTCTTGACTATTGTAATTAATGATACAGTGAACATATGAGTGTGGATATCTTTTTGAGGTAGTGTTTTTGTTTCCATCAGATAAATGCCCAGAAATGGAATTGCTGGAAAATTTAGTACTATTTTTAATTTTTTGATGAAACTTTGAGGAAATTTTAGTATGATTTATTTGTTCTAATTTTGTGAAAAATGTTGTTGGTACTTTATAGGGATTATATTAAATCCATAAATTGCTTTGGGTAGTATGGGCATTTTAACAATATTGGTTCTTCCAATTCCTGAGCACAGAATATCTTTCCATTTAATGTGTTCTGGTTTCAATATACAGGTCTTTCAGCCTCTTGGTCAAATTTATCCCTAGGTATTTTCTTCTTTTTGATACAATTGTAAGTGGAGTTATTTTCTTTTTTTTCCCCCAAAGATTTTATTTATTTATTTATTAGGAAAGAGAGAGAGTGAGAGAAAGCATGAGAAGGGAGAAGGTCAGAGTGAGAAGCAGACTCCCCATGGAGCTGGGAGCCCGATGTGGGACTCGATCCCGGGACTCTGGGATTATGACCTGAGCCGAAGGCAGTTGCCCAACCAACTGAGCCACCCAGGCGCCCCTGGAGTTATTTTCTTAATTTCTCTTTCTTACAGTTTATTATTAGTGTATAGAAACAACTAATTTTTATAAGTTGATTTGTATCCTAATCGTTTTTTTGTTTATCCTAACAGTTTTTTGGCAGAGTTTTTAGGAGTTTCAGTATATAATATTATGTCGTCTGCAAATAGTAAGAGTTCTTTTCCAATCTGGATATCTTTTATTTGTTTTTCTTTTCTTTTCTTTTTTTAAAGATTTTATTTATTTATTTTAACAGAGAGAGAATACAAGCAGGCAGAGAGGCAGGCAGAGGTAGAGAGAAGAGCAGGCTCCCCACCGAGCAAGGAGCCCAATGTGGGACTCGATCCCAGGACGCTGAGATCATGACCTGAGCCGAAGGCAGCTGCTTAACCAACTGAGCCACCCAGGCGTCCCTTATTTGTTTTTCTTGCCAAATTGCTCTGGCTAGGACTTCCAATATTATGCTGAATACAAATGATGAGGATGAGCAGCCTGGTCTTATTCTATCCCTTATAGAACACTTTTATCATTTCACCACTGAGTATGTTAGCCATGGTCTTGTCATATAATGGCCTTTGTTGAGAGTTTTTATCATAAATGGATGCTGAATTTTCCCAAATGCTTTTTCTGCATCTATTGAGGTGATCATATGATTTTTATTCTTCATTCTGTTAATGTGGTATATGTCACACTGATTGACCTGCAGATGTTGAACCATTCTTGCACCCCTGGAGTAAATCCCACTTGATCATTGTGTATGATCCTTTTGATGTATTGTTGAAATCGGTTTGCTAGTATTTTGTTGAAGGTTTTTGCATGTATGTTCAAGAGAATTATTGACGTCTAATTTTCTTATGATGTCTTTGCTTGGTTTTGGTATCATGATGATGTTGGCCTCATAAAATGAGTTTGAAAGTGTTCCTTTATGTTTTTTGGAAGGAGTTCCTCAGGAACTCCTTCCTCTATGTTTTTGGGAAGAGTTTGAGGAGGATTGGTATTAATTCTTCCTAAATGTTTGATGGAATTCACCAATGAAACTACCTAGTCCTGGACTTTGCTTTTTGAGAGACTTTTTATTATTGATTCAATCTCCTTACTAGTAATCAATCTGTCAAATTTTCTCTTTCTTCATTATTCAGTCGTGGTAGATTGTATGTTTTAGGAATATACTCATTTCTTCTAGGTTGTTCATTTGTTGGCATGATCTTTCTTAGATCCATATTGTCTTAAACTTTAATGTGTGCATATGAATCAGCTAGGGATCTTATTAAAAAGCTGATTCTGGGGGCGCCTGGGGTGGCTCAGTGGGTTAAAGCCTCTGCTGTCGGCTCAGGTCATGATCTCAGGGTCCTGGGATTGAGCCCCACATCCAGCTCTCTGCTCAGCAGGGAGCTTGGTTCCCTCTCTCTCTCTGCCTGCCTCTCTGCCTACTTGTGATCTCTCTCTCTATGTCAAATAAATAAATAAATAAATAAATAAATAAATCTTTTTTTTAAAAAAGCTGATTCTGATTCAATAAGTTCTGGAGGTGGACCTCAAATTTTGCATTTTCACAGGCTCTCCAGTAATATTTATTCTGCTGTTCTTTACGCTTTTGAATAGAAAGCTCTTGGATGTTAATTCTTAATGGAGGCAAATCGTCTATGTAAAGCAAGAACAGATTCAACGTAATCCTGCATAGATTTTTTGGGGCCCCACAAGCCCTACTGTGTGGTGAGAGCATCAAACTTCCTAGGAAACTGTCATTAAAGAGAATTTCACAAAATCTGGGAGGCTTAATTCTCATTGCACCACTGCCCTTTTATATGTCTTGCAGCAGCATCCTGCAACTTTGCACTTAGTAAGAGAATGTTTATAAACATTAGGCTCTTGTTTTGCAACCAAACTCAGCATTAGCTGGGCCATATTCTTTCTTTCTTTCTTTCTTTCTTTCTTTCTTTCTTTCTTTCTTTCTTTCTTTCTTTCTTTCTATCTTCCTTCCTTCCTTCCTTCCTTCCTTCCTTCCTTCCTTCCTTCCTTTCTTTCTTTTCTTCTTCTTCTTCTTTCTTATTTGGGTTTGCCTGATACAGAATGAGTAGATACAGATCTGTTTGAATATGAGATTGAGAGAGGCGTGTCAGGTTTCTTTTTAAATTTGGAAGTTGTAGTGTTCTCTTTACATGAAGCTGAAATCTCTGAAAATGTTAGCAAATTGATCATCACATGAAAGGAAGAAGAGATTCTTAGAATGTTACATTTTTAGATGTGTAGTGATTGTGGCAAAGAAAGATTGAATTATTTTCTTTCACATCATGTAGCAAGTTGATTTAATGGAAGAGTTGTGGGCATTGGAATTAGACTGATTTGGGATTATGCATTGCCTTGGGTAAATAGTGTAATTTCTCTAAACTTCATTTTCCTGATCAGTGGAATGGGAATATAATTCCCATTGGATTGATATGAAGTTCAAATTAAAAGCACCTCGTACAATGTCAGGCCTGCTAGCCATGACTACATTTAATGACATTAAAATGACAAGATCTCCAGGAGCAAGGAGATCCTTTTTTTCTCACCGATCTTGGAGGGTGAATCTTGTGTTCTTTAGGGAAGTCATTGCTTACTTGTAATGTCAGGATTTCAACTGGGTGAGCCTGAGATTTCCAAGGCAGGATGGGTTTTCATCACTTATTTATTTTTCTCAGATATGCCTCTGCAGCACTCCACTCTTGCCAGAGACGAGAACACAGAGGAAGAGATTATGGCTGCTGTGTTTTTTTCAGTTGGACCTCCGGTAAGTCTCTTCTGGTCCTGACCTGCCTCTTGGTTTGAGAGCATGTCGGTTTTTCCTGAAGTCTGTGACTTCTCTACCTTACCCACATCCCTTCTGGTAACTGAATTAAAATGTTTCACCCGTGAAAATTGGGTTCATCATAGTAAAGCTTGTATTCTCTAAAAAGATTCATTATACATATTGAACCAAATATCAAGACACATGAGCTTTCAAAAAATACTTCTGCTGGTTTTGATAGATAGTCTAGGAAATTTACTTTTGATGTTAAATTTATATAGTTCCCAGGAAATTTTAGTTCTTTTTGGGATAGAAGAATGGAGTATTTTTTCCCCAAATATGTTTATTTTATTTTTTTCAGTGTTACAAGATTGATTGTTCATGCACCACTGGAAACTGGAAATTTTGTTTAGGAAATTTTGGCAAAAATATGTACACACACAGTCACATCCACACACCCTCTTAATTAAGAGGGACCATTCCCCTTCTGCCCACTCTCAGTGATCTCCTCTTTTCTACCCATTAAGAAGTGATCAAGCTTAATAGATGACGCTGAGAGAAAGAAGATATTTAAGACACAGTGCTTGGCTGTAGGGAACTTACAGTCTCATTGAGTAAGGCATACAAAAGAAATAGTTACATAATTTATTTAGGTGAATGGTAATTGCTTAGCCTATGATAAAGAGACGGATGCTATGAAAGAAAAGGAATGGGAAATGAGTATGGACAAAATTGGTCCATGAGAAAACTCATGAGGACAGTTAGACTTAAGGTGGTACCCAGACAATGATTCAGTGATTTAAATTGTCATAAAGTATTTATGAGGGTACTTCAGATGAGAAGGGAGTTCAAGGGCAAGGCTCTGTGGCAGAGAACAGTGGGGTGAGCTAGTGATTCCAGTTGGAAAGTTATGAAAAACAGGACTGGGAATTGGATATTTAAGCTGAATCTTTTAATGTTTCCCTGAAGACATTTAAGCATACATATATGAATGTGTGTGTGAGTGTGTTTGAGATAGGTGTTAATGTGATAAAAGCTGTATTTTAGCGGTAACTTTCTGAAATAGGAGATCCCGAAGAAAGATGGTACCAACAAATATAATTTGTTCTAGTAATAATCTGCAGTAACCTGCAGTGGTGATCTTTTATTCTTTGTAGTTGGGATGTACAATGAAAATAGTCCTTAAAACATACCCTTGAAAAAAAAAAAACAAACATACCCTTGAAAGATAAATAAGGGGCTCCTGGGTGGTTCAGTTGGTTGAACATCTGATTTTTTTTTTTTTGGTGAGATTTATTTATTTGACAGAGAGAGAAAGCACAGCAGGGAGAGCAGCAGGCAGAGGGAGAGGAAGAAGCAGGCTCCCAGCTGAGCAGGGAGCCCAATGTGGGGTGCGATCCCAGGACCCTGGCATCATGACGCGAGCTGAAGGCAGACACTTAACCAACTGAGCCACCCAGGCGCCCCAAGTGTCTGACGCTTGATCTCAGCTCAGATCTTGATCTTGGGGTCTTGGGTTCGGGTCCGCGTTGGGCTCCACAGGGAGCCAACTTTTTGTTGTGATAGGTTCTTTGTTGGAAGCCTCCTTTAGAAACTATGCAGTTACATCTTTCTCAGTCTTATGTTTGTCCTTGTCTTAAACAAGGTCAAAGAAGATTATAACTGGATGTTACTATGGGACATTAATTTCAGCCCTAAATAAAACAATAAAAGAGGTGATCCCGTATATACCACATCCACCATGGACCAGTATTGCTTGCTGAGGCTCTGCTATAGGTCATAGGCAGACTGTCACTGAAAGATCTTATCTTGTATCTCCTCAGAATCCTGAAGATTCCCAGCCAGATGAAGATCTTCACCTTCAAGCAGAAGAGCCAGAGCTGGTGAAGGTAATACTTACCATGTATGTAAGGGGAAGGAGAAGGGTCTATTTTACTGCCCCTGGTTCTTAATGTTCCTAGTTCATCGCAAGTTTACAGTGAACACCATTTTGCTTGATAGATGTAGTAACCCCCGACTGGTACCATCCATTTGGCAGTTTCATTTCTCTCAGTGGTGGCAGCCCTAATGTGGCGGATAGTCACATCGTCATTGCTAATTGATAAAGTATCCTATATGACATCCTCTGATTCTTGCTTTGCATTGTAAGACTCAGTATCATTAAAAATACCAAGAATGGGGCGCCTGGGTGGCTCAGTTAAGTGTATGCCTTGGGCTCCGGTGGCGATCCCAGGGTCCTGGGATCGAGCCTGGAATCCAGCTCCCTGCTCAGCCGGGAGTCTGTTTCTCCCTTTCCCTCTGCCCCTCTCCCCTGCTCTCTCTGACACTCTGTCTCTCTCAAATAAATAAATTTAAAAAAAAAATACCAAGAAGGCTTCAATGTGAGTGGAAACATTCTTTTTTTTTTTTGAGTAGAAACATTCTTAAGATGTGTTTAAGGTAGTTTAGATTTTTTAATTTCATTACTACTTAAGCTTACTTTCTTATTTGTGAGTATAGAATCCACCTGACTTTTCCAAAATATAACAAAGTCAGAAATTTATGAATTACACAAGAAAAATTATCTAAAACTTAGAAATAAGAAATAAAGCAGAAAAATAAATGTGTAATCTTTTAGTGTCATATTAGACATGTCTGATTCTGGCATTCTTTTTTCTGCTATCATTAGACAACTTTTTTTTATTTTTTTTAAAAAGATTTTATTTATTTATTTGTCAGAGAGAGAGAAGAGAGCACAAGCAGGCAGAGTGGCAGGCAGAGGCAGAGGGAGAAGCAGACTCCCTGCCAAGCAAGGAGCCCCATGTGGGACTCGATCCCAGGACCCTGGGATCATGACCCGAGCCAAAGGCAGCCGCTCAACCAACTGAGCCACCCAGGTGTCCCGACAGCTGTTTTTTTTTTATCACCTTTGAACCAGCTTTGCCAAGCAGCTGATCTCCCATTAATGACTTACATAAATGTTTGGCTTGTGTTGACGATACTTTTAGAATTGTGGGGTTTAAACATTTTTTTTAAGTTTTTGTTGAAGTATATTTGATGTACAGTGTTCTATTAGTTTCAAGTGTATAGCATAGTGATTGGACAACTCTCTACATTACACAGTGCTCAGCACAGTAAGTGTAATCACCATCTGGGGCCATACAAAGTTATTACAATATGATTGACTATACTCTCTATGCTACACTTTTCATCTCTGTGACGTATTTATTGTATAACTGGAAATTTGTACCTCCTAATCCCCTTCACCTATTTCACTGATTCCAATCCCCTCCTAGCAACCGCCAGTTTGTTCTCGATACTTAGGAGTTTGTTTCTGTTTTTTGTTTGTTCATTTTGTTTTGTTTTTTTAGATTCCATATCTAAGTGAATTCTTAGGGTATTTGTCTTTGATTTATTTCACTCGGCATAATACCCTCTAGGTCCATCAGTGTTATAACAAATGACAAAAATTTTTTCTTTCTTAGGGCTGAGTAGTGTATATATCTCACATCTTTATCCGTTCATCTCTTGGTAGACACTTGGATTGCTTCTGTATCTTAGCTGTTGTAAGTAATGCTGTAATAATCATAAGGGTGCATATATCTTTTTGAATTAGTGCTTTCATTTTCTTCGGGTAGGTAGCAGTGGAATTACTGGATTATATGGTAATTCTATTTTTAATTTTTTGAGAAACCTCCATACTATTTTCTCTAGCTGCTGCACCTGCTTGCATTCCCACCAGCAGTTTCCCCTTTTCTCCACACCGTTGCCAATTCTTGTTATTTCTTGTCTTTTTTATTTTAGTTATTTTGACAGCTGTATTTTCTCATCGTGGTTTTGATTTGCATTTCTTTGATAATTAGTGAGGTTAAGCATCCCTTCCTGTGTCTGTTGGCCATCTATATGTATGTCCTCTTTGGAAAAATGCCTGTTCAGGTCCCCTGCCCGTTTTTAATTGGGTTATTTGGGGGTTTTGTTGAGTTGTATGCATTTTTTATATTTTAGATATTAACCCCTTATCAGATATGTCGTTTGCAAATACCTTCTCCCATTTTTGCGTTGGTGGTTTCTTCCGCTGCGCAAAACCTTTTAAGTTTGATGTAGTCCCAATTGTTTACTTTTGCTTTTGTTTGTTTCCCTTGCCTGAGGAGACTGATCCAGAAAACTGTTGTTAAGGCCAGTGTCCAAGAGTTTTACTGCCTTTGTTTTCCTTTAGGTGTTTTATGGCTTCAGGTCTTACATTGAGGTCCTTAATTCACTGATACTTTATTTTTGTGTGGGGTATAAGAAAGTGGTCCAGTTCATTCTTTTACATGTAGCTGTCAAACTTTCCCAACACCATTTGTTGAAGAGACTGTCTTTTCCCCATTTATATTCTTACTTCCTCTCTTGTAGATAATTTTGGTTTAAAAAAAGATTATGTTGAAGTTCAGCTCCTTTTTTTTTTTTTTTTCAAAATTATGTTTTTAAGTTTTTTAAAATTACACTTTGGAATTTGGTTTTATTCCAACAATATTTTATGTGAAACTGGGCTTTTCTTTTTGTTTCTGTGAGAAAATACATTCTGAGACTCTTACACATAATTTTTATATAGTCTTTTTGAAATTTAATACTGGGCCAGTCATTCTTAAAATTGTCCTTTAACATACAACAGTTTAGACTTAAAAAAAATTTTAAGGTGAAAATATGAATAGTTTCAGACTTTGAATCACGAACTGTTGGAAAATACCATTATTTTTGACATGGTGAATAATTCATGTGGTTTATTTTTGTTCTGACAGGGAGTCCTTGGCAGAAGATTAGTTATTTCTGGCTCTTTCTTAAATTCTGCATCTTGTTTATAAGTACTGAGCTTAATTTTGTTTAATTTTCTTTTTTAAGAAGGCTCCATGCCTAGCATGGAGCCCAATTTGGGGCTTGAAGTCAAAACCCTGAGATCAAGACCTGAGCTGAGATCAAGAGTCAGACAGGACACTTAACTGAGCCACCCAGGTGCCCCTAGTTTTGTTTAATTTTAATTTGAGTAGAACCGATGTTTTAATGATAATTTTTAACATTCCTATGTCTACAAAAAAAGGCAGATAGACTTTTCTTAGGGCTTGTGTTAAAACTGCTGATCAATTTGGGAAGTACTGCTATGTTAATATTAAGTTTTCTAGTAGGAAGAATATGGAATATCTTCTCATTTACAGTCTCTTTCAGTGATATTTTGTCATTTTTAATGTATGTGTCTTGCACATCTTTTGTTAAATTCATTCCTAAGTGTTTTATTCTTTTTGCTATTTTAAATGGATTTTTTTCTTAATTTCTTGTTTGGAATGTTCATTGGTAATATATAGAAACAGTTTACTTATGTATATTGATCTTGTGTCCTGAACATTGCTGAACTAGTTTTATTCATTGTAAAAGGGTTTTTGTTTGTTCATATGTGCGTGTGCATAAGTATGGACTCTGTAGGATTTTCTACATGCAAGATAATATCATCTGTAAGTAGAGATTATGTCATTTCCAAATAGAAATTTACTTTGTCCTTTCAGGTCTGGATTCCTTCTATTTCTTTTTCTTATCTAGTTTTTCTTGCTAGAACTTACAGCACAGTGTTGAATAGAACTGAGGAGAGAGGACATCTTTGTGAGATTTGTGATCATAGGGAAATGCATATGGCCATTCACCATTAAGTATGATGTTAGATTTGTGCTTTCATAGATGGTCTTTATCATCTTGATGAAGTTTGCTTCTATTTCTGGTTTGTTGGGTTTTGTCACATAATTTTTTGAGTCAAGATAACTGTGGGGGTTTTGTTCTTTACCCTGTTAATATGGTGTGTTACCTTGGTTGATCTTAAGATATTAAATGAGTTTTGTATTCCTAGGATAATACCATTTGGTTGTGGCGTATATTATGTTTTCTTTGTTGCAAGATTCAAACTGAATCAGACTGAATTAATTCTATTTGGCTCTTCCTTAAATTTTGCATCTGTCTTGTTTTAGTAACACTGGCCTCATAGAATGAGTTGAGAATTATTTCCTTCAATTTTTTGGAAGAGTTAGTGAAAGATTGGTATTAATTCTTCTTGAAATGCTTGGTGGAATTCAATGAAGCTACTTAAACCTGGGCTTTTATTGTGGGAAGTTTAATTATTATAGATCTATTCATATTTTCTATGTCATCTTGAGTCAGTTTTGGTAATTTGTGTCTTTCTAGGAGTCTGCCCATTTTATCTAGATTTTCTAATTTTTTTAATTTTTTTTTTAGATTTTCTAACTTTTTAGTTTCAGGTGTACAATATAGTAATCCAGCAATTCTGTACATTACCCAGTGTTTATCATAAGTGTACTCTTAATCCTCATCACCAATTTCCCTCATCTCCCCACCCAGCTCACCTCTGGTAACCATTAGTTTGTTCTCTATAGTTAAGAATCTGTTTCTTGGTTTGTCTCTCTCTTTCTCTTTTTTTCCTTTAATCATTTGTTTTGTTTCTTAAATTCCACATATGAGTGAAATCATATGATTATTTGTCCTTCTCTGACTGATTTATTTCGCTTAGGATTATACTCTGTAAATCCATCTATGTTGCTGCAGGTGGCAAAGTTTCATTTTTTATGACTGAATAATATTCCGTTATGTATACACACACATATATCACATCTTCTTTATCCATCCATCTATTGATGGACCCTTGGGTTGCTTCCATAGTTTGCCTCTTGTAAATAATGCTGCAGTAATCATAGGGGTGCATATATCTTTCCGAATTAGTGTTTTCATATTTTTTGGGTAAATAACCAGAAATACAATTCCTGGATCATAGGGTAGTTCTATTTTTGACTTTTTGAGGAAGCTCCATACTGTTTTCCACAGTGGCTGCACCAGGATGCATTCCCACCAACAGTGCATGATTTCCTTTTCTTCACAACCTCACCAACAGTTCTTTTTGGATTTTTGATTTTAGCCATTTTAACAGGTGCAAGCTGGTATCTCATGGTAGTTTTGATTTGCATTTCCTAATGATGAGTGATGTTGAGCATCTTTTCATGTGTCTGTTGGCCATCTGTCTTCTTTAGAGAAATGTCTGTTCATGTCTTCTTGTCCATTTTTTAATTGGATTATTTGTGTTTTTATTGAGTTGTATCAGTTCTTTATATATTTTGAATACTAGCCCTTTATCAGATATGTCATTTGCACATATCTTCTCCCATTCAGTACGTTGTTTTTGGATTGTTGGTTTTTTCCTTCTCCGTGCAGAAGCTTTTTATTTTGATGTAGTCCCAGTAGTTTATTTTTGCTTTTATTCCCTTGCCTCAGGAGACATATCTAAAAAAATGTTGCTATGGCTGATGTCAGAGAAATGACCACCTGTGGGATCTTCTAGGATTTTTATGGTTTCAGGTCTCACATTTAGGCCTTTAATACATTTTGAGTTTATTTTTTCTGTATGGTGTAAGAGAGTTATCCAGTTTCATTCATTTGCAGGTAGCTGTTCAGTTTTCCCAACCCCCTTTGTTGAGGATACTGTCTTTTTTCCATTGTATATTCTTTCCTCTTTTGTCAAACCCATATAATTATGGGTTTATATCTAGATTTTCTATTCTGTTCCATTGATCTGTGTGTCTGTATTTGTGCCAGTACTATACTGTTTTTGTTACTACAGCTTTGTAATGTAACTTGAAGTCTGGAATTGTGATACCTTATTTTGCTTTTCTTTTTCAAGATTGCTTTGGCTATTTGGGGTCTTTCGTGGTTCCATACAAATTTTAGGATTGTTTGTTCTAGTTAAAAATGCTGTTGGTATTTTGATAGGGGTTGCATTTAATCTGTACATTGCTTTGGGTAGTATAGACATTTTAACAATGTATGTTCTTACAATCCATGAACGTGGAATATCTTTCTATTTCTTTGTGTTGTCTTCAGTTTCTTTCACCAGCATTTTATAGTTTTCAGAGTACAGGTCTGTACAGTACCTAGTTCCATAAGGTATGGATTTAGAGTGTTGATTTGACTTCTTTCTTTTTTTTAATGTAGGGATTCACAGCTGTACATTTACAACTAAGCACTTCTTTCACTGTCTCCCACAAGTTTTGATATAGAGTGATTCATTTTAATTTTTCTCAAAGTATTTTCTAAATTCCCTTGTGATTTCTTCTTTGACTCATTTGTTTTTTAAGAATCTGTTGTTTGGGGAGGAGGAAAAAAAAGAGTCTGTTGTTTAATTTTTTTTTTTAAAGATTTTATTTATTTATCTGACAGAGAGAGAGAGAGAGAGATCACAAGTAGGCAGAAGGCAGGCAGAGAGAGGGGGAAGCAGGCTCCCCGCTGAGCAGAGAGCCCGATGCGGGGCTCGATCCCTGAGATCATGACCTGAGCCAAAGGCAGAGGCTTAACCCACTGAGCCACCCAGGCGCCCCTGTTGTTTAATTCTTACGTATTTTTGAATTTTCTGGTTTTTTTCTTGTTGATTTGTAGTTTCATTTCATTGTAATCAGAAGTGATACTTTGTATGATTTCAGTCTTTTAAAATTTTAAGAGTTGCTTTGTGTCCTAACATATGGTCAATCTTGGAGAATATTCCATGTACACTTGAGAAGAATGTATGTTCTGCTATTATTAGGTTCTACAGATGTCTTTTCAAGTCGTCTGTTTCTTTGTTGATCTTCTGCCTTGTACTATCCATGATTAAAAATGGGGCATTGTAGTCTATTGTAGGATTATCTCTTTGTTTCTTCAATTCTATGAATTTTGTTTCTTGTTTTTTGAGATTTAAGGGAATATATGTGTAAATTTTTTTATGTCTTAGCATTAAATTAACCAGTTTATCATTACAAAATACCTTTCTTTGCTTCTAAGAACAATTTTATCTATTTTATCTGACACTAAGTTTGCTATTCTAGCTCTCTTTTGTGTACTGTTTCCACAGTATTGTTTTTTCTATCCTTTCACATTCAACCTATTTGAGTTTTTAAATTTAAAGTGTGTCCTCTGGGCTCTTGGGTGGCTTAGTTAAGTATCTGCCTTCAGCTCAGGTCATGAGCCCCACCTTGGATTCCCTGCTCAGTGGAGAGTCTGCTTTTCCCTCTGCTTCTCCTCCTGCTTATGTTCTCTTTCTCAAATAAATAAATAAAATCTTAAAAAGAAATAAAGTGTGTCTTTTGTAGATACCATATATTTGTATCATTTTAAGAAACCTCCCTTCTGCCGATCTCTGCCTTTTGATTGGAGTGTTCAGTTTATTACTTTTATTTTTTTTTAAGATTTTATTTCTTTATTTGACACAGAAAGAGATCACAAATAGGCCGAGAGACAGGCAGAGAGAGGGGGGGAAGCAGGCTCCCCGCTGAGCAGAGAGCCCAATGCGGGGCTTGATCCCAGAACACTGAGACTATGACCTGAGCTGAAGGCAGAGGCTTTAACCCACTGAGCCACCCAGGTGCCCCAGTGTATTAGTTTTAATTTAATGACAGATAAGGTAGAATTTATGTCCTCCTTTTTGCTATTTGTCTTCTTTATGTCTTACAGCTTTGTTTTGTTTCCTTCTCCTTTACTGTTTTGTTTTGTATTAGGTATTTTCTAGTATCCCATTTCATCCCCTTACTTCTTTTTCAATACCTTTTTGAATTTTTATCTTGTTCTTTCCCTGGGGATTACAATTAACATCTTGACGTAAAATGATGTCTTTCAGATTAATGCCAATTTAACCTTAGTAATATATAAATCTTTGCTCTAATTTAGATAGCTCCATTCCCTCAATCTCCTGTGTCTTCTTATGGTCATATAAATTATACCTCTTGGGGGACACCTGTCTGGCTCAGTTGGTAGAGTATGTGACTTTTGATCTCAGGGTTGTGAGTTTGAACCCCATGTTGGGTGTAGAGATTACTTAAATATAAAATCTTTTTTTTTTTAAAGATTTTTATTTATTAGAGAGCAAGAGACTGAGAATGAGAGGGGAGAAGGTCAGAGGGAGAAGCAGACTTCCCGCAGAGCCGGGAGCCCGATATGGGACTCGATCCCGGGACTCCGGGATCATGACCTGAGCCGAAGGCAGTTGCTCAACCAACTGAGCCGCCCAGGCGCCCTTAAATATAAAATCTTAAAAAAAAAAAATCAGGTTGCCTGAGTGATGTGGTCAATTAAGCATCCTACTCTTGGTTTGGGCTCAGGTAGTGATCTCAGGGTTTTGTGATCGAGTCCTGTGTCAGGCTCCATGCTCAGCATGGAGTCTGCTTGAGTTTCTCTCTCCCTCCCCCTCTGTCCCTTCCCTCAAGTACTCTCTCTCTCTTTCTCTCTCAAATAAATAAATCTTTTTAAAAATCAAAAATAGGGTGCCTGGGTGGCTCAGTTGGTTAAGCAACTGCCTTTGGCTCAGGTCATGATCCCAGAGTCCTGGGATCGAGTCCCACATCTGGCTCCCAGCTCCACGGGGAGTCTACTTCTCCCTCTGACCTTCTCCCCTCTCATTCTCTCTCTCACTGTCTCTATCTCAAATAAATAAATAAATAAATAAATGGAATCTTTTAAAAAAATAAATAAATAAAAATAAAAACCAAATTATACCTGTTATACATTATGAACCCATCAACACAGTGTCTTGATTTTTGTTTTATGCAGTTGTCTTTTAAAATTAGATTAAAGGGATGCCTGGGTGGCTCAGTTGGTTAAGCAACTTCCTTTAACTCAGGTCATGATCCGAGAGTCCCAAGATCAAGTCCCGAATCGGGCTCCCTGCTCAGTGGGGACTCTGTTTCTCCTTCTGACCTGTCCCCCTCTCATGCTCTCTCATACTCTCTCTCTCTCTCTCAAATAAGTAAACAAAATCTTTAAAAATAATAATAATAAAATTAGATTAGATTAAAAGAGGGGCGCCTGGGTGGCTCGGTTGGTTAAGCACCCAACACTTGATTTGACTTAAGTCATGATCTCAGGGTTGTGAAATCATGTGCTCAGTGGGGGGTCTGCTTGAGATTCTCTCTCTCCCTCTGCCTTTCCCACCCCCACACCCTCTCTCTCAAATAAATAAATCTTTAAAAAATAAAAAAGAAAAGAAAGTAAGAAATGAAAAAGTTACAAATGAGAATATGTTTATATTGCTATCTGTAGAGTTATGTTTACTGGTATTTATTATTTCTTTTTTTTTTTAAAGATTTTATTTATTTATTTGACAGAGACACAGTGAGAGGGAACACAAGCATGGGAAGTGAGAGAGGGAGAAGCAGGCCTCCCGCCGAGTAGGGAGCCTGATGCGGGGCTTGATCCCAAGGCCCTGGGATGATGACCCGAGCTGATGGCAGATGCTTAACAACTGAGCCAGCCAGGCGCCCCGTTATTTATTATTTCTTTATGTGGACTTGTGTTACTGTCTACTGTCCTTTCATTTTACTTGAAATGAATTTAGTGTAGGCCAGATGTGCTAGTGATGAATTCTCTCATTTTTTATATATCATTTTTGAAGGATAATTTTGCTGGCTGTAGAATTCTTTGTTGACTTTTTTTTTTCTTCCAGCATTCTGAATGTTATAACATAGCCTTCTATTTTCATTGATTTCTGATTAGAAATCAACTGACATCTTTACTGAGAATCCCCTGTACATAAGGAGTCCCTTCTGTTTTGCTTCTTTCAAGATTCTTTGTCTTTCATCAGTTTGACTATGACACATGTAATCATGGGTCTCTGATTTTATCCTACTTGGTGTTCATTGAGTTTCTTGTATGTGCAGATTAATGTTCACCAAATTTGGGGAGTTTTTTTACTATGAGAGAGAGCATGAGCAGGGGCAGGGACAGAGGAAGTCTAAATACTAAATAATGTCATTTTGTTTTTTTCAAGTTCACCAATTCCCTCTCTCTCTCTCACTCCCTTTTCTTTCTTTCTTTCTTTCTTTCTTTCTTTCTTTCTTTCTTTCTTTCTTTCTTTCTTTCTTTCTTTTTTGCCTTCGTATTTTAGTCTGTTTGGGCTTCTATAGACAGATACAACAGACTGGGTGGCTTATAAAGAAACTTATTCTGGAGGCTGGCTTATAAAGAAACTTGTTCTGGAGGCTGGGTTCCTGAAATCAGTGTGCCAGCATGGTCAGATGAAGGCTGTCTTCTGGGTCACAGATTTCTCATTGTAATCTCACGTGGCAAAAGGAGCTAGGAATCTCTGAAGCCACTTTTATAAGGCATTACTTCCATTCATGAAGGTTCCACCTTCATGGCTTAAGCATCTCCCAAAGGCCTGACTTCCTAATGTCACCACACTGGGCATTATGATTTTGACATATGAATGGGGGGAAGGAGAAGGAGACACAAACATTCACACTCTACCACTACTCAACTTGCTATTTCCTTTCACTGAACCTCTTTAGTGAATTTTTTATATCAGTTATTGTATTTTTCAACTATAGAATTTCTATTTAGTGAGATACCATTTTCATAATTTCCTTTAATTCTTTAGATCTGCTTTTCTTTAGATTTTTGAATACATTTATAATACCCATTTAATGCCTTCATTTAGTGAGTACAACTCCTTGGCTTCCTTAAGGACATTCTCCATTGACTTTTTTTGAAACCATGGTCCTTGCTTTCTTGTTTCTTTGTGTATCTTGTAACTGTTCTTCAAAACACATATTTTAAATAAAATGATAAAATGATGCAGCAACTCTAGAAATCAGATTCTGCAGTCCCCAGTATGCTTGGGCAACATAGTAATTAGTTAATGACTGGACACAGATTTCCTTAAATGTCTTAAGCCAGCAAGTCTTCTAACATTTGTCAAAAGATTTTCGTAAAAAAAAAAAAAAAATAATAATAATAAATTTTCGTATGTGGTGGGCATACCTTCTCTTCCTAGTCTTAGGTATGAGTTTACAACTCTTGCTTTCACAGAACCTCAAGGTAAGCCAAAGGTGAGAGCTGAGAGCCTTTTTAATTTGGGGCTTAGCTCTTGGTGGGAAAAGAAAATAAAACCCAGTAAGTTCATTATAATTTGAGTGATATGTGAGGTGATTAACAATAAAGTTTTTGTACTGTCATTATCTCCTATATTTGCTATAGTTTATTATTAGCAGAATGAAAAGTTTGTTTCATGGACTTTCAGGTACAATTAAATAAAGGAGTTTAAACAGTTGACAAGTATACATAGCTATATGGCAGGAAAACACCCCAGAGAAAATCTGTTTCTTCTGATATAGAGCAAACTGTAGCCAAATATAATCTAACTTGAGACTTTTGACTGAACAACTAATCGGGATTTTTAGTTTATTAGATCATAGAGTTAGTGATTATGAGTTTGAATTCTGGAGTCAAACTGCCTGAATTTGAGTCTAGACTTTACCTTTTCTGAGAACTTGGCAAGACGTGGAACCTTTTCATGCCTCACTTTTCTTATTAGCACCTTCCTTATTATGAGGATTCAGTCATAACATAACAAGGCCTTAGATCATTACCTGACAAATATTATGCACTATATGTATACAAAAGAAGAGAGAGTGGTTTCACGAATCCCTTTGTACCTAATATCTGTGTTCAACAATTATCAGCCCCTGAATAATCATATTTCTTTTGTAGTCTTAACCTCTCTCATTAATTATTTTCAAGCATTTACATTATATAATTCCATCAATAAATATCTCGTTATATATCTATAACATGTTTTTTAATGTTAAGTATATTACCATGGTTTCAACTAAAAATCAACAGAAAGATAAAGAAGATGTGGTACATATATTCAATGGAATACTATGCAGCCATCAAGAGAAACAAAATCTTGCCATTTGCAACGATATGAATGGAACTAGAGGGTATTATGCTAAGCGAAATAAGTCAGTCAGAGAAAGACAATTATCACATGATCGCTCTGATATGAAGAATTTGAGAGGCAGGGCAGGCGGTTATGGGGGGGTGGGGAAGAGAAATGAAACAAGATGGGATGGGGAAGGAGACAAACCATAAGAGACTCCTAAACTCACGAAACAAACTAAGGATTGCTGGAAGGTGGTGGGGGGGAGGTAGGGATATGGACATTGGGGAGGGTATGTGCTATGGCAAATGCTGTGAAATGTGTAAGCCTGATGATTCACAGACATGTACCCTGGGGTAAATAATACATTATATGTTAATAAAAAATTTTAAAAAAAAGTAATAAAGCTCTACCAGGTTACTTTTGATTCAAAAAAAAAAACAAGATTTCATTTATTTATTTGACAGAGAGAGAGAGATCACAAGCAGGCAGAGAGGCAGGTAGAGAGAGAGGGGAAAGCAGGCTCCCCACCGAGCAGAGAGCCCGATGCGGGGCTTGATCTCAGGACCCTGAGATCATGGCCTGAGCCGAAGGCAGAGGCTTTAACCCACTGAGCCACCCAGGCACCCCTGACTTGATATTTGTTTCCCTGGTTGATTGATATGTTATGATAAGTTAATATTGTTTCTTAGGTCACTTTTAAGCTAGAGTTTTCCCCTTCCCTCTTTTTTTCTCCTTGTAATAGTTCATTGAAGAAACCCACGTTATTTGTACTTTCTAGCTGTGGTGCCCCATCGAGTAGCCACTAGCCACGTATGGCTGTTGAGCACCTGGAAAGTAACTGGTCCAAACTGAGATGCCCTGTAAATTCAAGATGCATCTCATATTTCAAAGACTTAGTACAAAAGATAATGTCTCATTAATAATTTTTACATTGATTGCATGTTGGGATTATAATACTGCATATATATTAGGCTAAATAATATTAAAAATTTCACTTGTTTCCTTCTATTTTTAATGGGTCTACTAGAAAACCTTAAATTATATGTGTGACTTGCACTGCACTATTGGACAGTATTGATTTAGACTTTCATACAACATGGATTTTATTGATGGTTCAATAAGGGTTATTTAAGATGTTTCTCTGTCCCCTGTATTTCCAGTATATTGTTAGTTAAGTTAGATCTGGAGGCTTAGTCAGATTCTGATTTGATTCTTTTCAAAATGTTTTTGGCAGGTATCTGGTATATATCCCCAGAAGGCACATAATGCCTAGTTGAGGCCTCTTTGGTATATTAGTAGCCACGGATGACCCTTTAATTCATTAGAGGTTGCAAAATGATGATGTTCTAATTTTTTTTGTCCCTTTTCATGTATTAGCTGGAATCCTTCCATAGATATCTCCTCTCACCAACTATGTGATCACACTTGATTACTATACAAGCTATATATATTTTCCATAGGAAAAGAACAAAAGGTTAATTCTTTCTGTTTATTTACCAGTTTCCAGGCATCCTCCAAAAATAATCAATGAGTATTTTTATAGTAGTATTATGAAATCATTAATTTAAATGTGTATTTTTGAAACCCGTTATATTTATTATCTTCACTGATGTTCAAATTGTCCCATTATTATTAACTAGTGGGAGCCTCTTCAAGTTACTCTTGAGTCTTAGATATGATCTTTACAGTAGTCTTTGATAGCTGCTTTGCCTTTTGGTATCAGAGAATGTTCCAGGCCTTTGTTCCTTTTAGTGATAAGTAATACTTAGAGACCACATTCTAGCTTGCATAATGTTACCTTATTAGTTATTGTTTTTATTTTTAGGCCTTGTCCATGGATGAAGCTAGGAAATATATTTTATTTTCTTCCTTAAAGCTAAAGTAATTAATGAGTTTATACTGATACTTCCAATTCAAATTTGGATCTATGGAGTTATTACATAATCTCATCAATATTATACTTATATCTTCTTTCTGTCATGCCAAATTTATTGGTTCTCAGTGGCAGCGATATACTAATTTGCTTTAGCAAACACTACACACACAATAGTTACAAAATAGCATTTTCATCACTACCACCAACAGTATGATTATTTACTGAAAACATGGTTTTTGGGTTTTGCTGTTCTTTTTCTTCTTGGGGTATATTTCACAAAGTACAGAAAATTGTTGTTTTAAAGTCACTTAAAATATTTCATCTTTGATAAATGTCTATGCTTCAAACTGGTTTCATTTTCCTTTTAATTTTTAGAGATGACTTTTTATTTTATTTTTTTTATAAGATTTTATTTATTTGTTTGACAGAAATACAGTGAGAGAAGGAATACAAGCGGGGGCAGTGGGAGAGGGAGAAGCAGGCTTCCTGCCGAGCAGGGAGCCCAATGTGGGGCTTGATCCCAGGACCCTGGGATCACGACCTGAGCCGAAGGCAGACGCTTGATGACTGAGCCACCCAGGCGTCCCAGGGATGACTTTTTTAAATTTTAGTTTTTCTCATAATACATTTACATGGTTCAAAAATAAAATCTACAGAACAATACATATTCAAAAGAATGTTCTAATTAGAGCTTGTAATTCCAGTCCTCTCCACTCTCTCTATTTCCTCCTTCTTCTAACAGGTAACCACTAAAAAAATTTTATGACTCATTCTTACTTTTTTTTATACAAGCACATATATAATTCATATCCTGACCAAAGAAGTTCTCCAAAGTCCCCATGATTTCTTATTTTTTCTTGCTGAAAGACAGAGCTTATAATATTCTGTATCTACAATCTGAATGATAAACTATCTTTTATTAAGTTATATTATGTAGATTTGGAACTGAGGAAGAGCAGATATTATAGATAAGCCATGGTTTTGAGGGAGTAAAGATGATTTGGGTAGAAACTACTAGCTGTTATCAAACATTAAGACTTTCTAGGGAAGGAGGAAACCATGTTGTTTGACTCCATATAATATAGTAAGACAAATATTTCAAAATTAGAGAAAGCCAGTTTTGAATTAGTCTGAAAAGAAAATCCTGCTTCAAGTAAAACTCAGGAAATGGAATGTGTTTCCTCTTGTGATTTTAAGTTCTTACCACTGGAGAGATTCACTCATCCTTTAAGGGTTGAACTGGTTAACTTCAGTGGTCATTTGGTGATTCTGATTTCTGGAGTATTCCTCCAGTTTTATATGTATTATTCTGCCCAACATGTCTCATTGTATAGTCCCTAGGTGATCACAGTGTATTTATTTTAGGATTCCGTGACATTTAAAGATGTGGCTATAGACTTCACATTAGAAGAGTGGAGGTTGATGGACCCGTCACAGAGGAACCTACACAAGGATGTGATGCTAGAGAATTATAGGAATCTTGTCTCCCTGGGTAAGAATAACTTCTGGGTTCCTGTACGTACCCACTTAATCAGGTGTGCTGAAGATATAGAGCCTCTAAAGTACTTAACTGAGCTTGGGGGTAGAGTTTAGGCATTGAAATCTTGTATCAGGGGATGTTGTTGAGAGTCATATTTTCCCTTGCTCTTAATTAAGTGGCCCACCTATTGTAGAGTAAGAAATATTTCATTGGAATCTTGGAGATTGTTGACACTCTCCCAGATTTAGGACTAAAGTTTTTTCTGATCACTTTTACAAATGGGAGTTATCAGTACCCCCAGAAAGAAAGGAACAGATGTGTTAGTTTTCTTTCTAGACTCAGATTATTCCCATGATCTATGATCCCAGGAAACCTGGGGTCATAGTATTGAGCTCCTTTGTAATCATCTAACCCCACCATACAATAGAATGTTCTGTCGTACTGGGCATGTTCTATGTCCGTGCTGTCCAATGTGGCAGGGAGGAACCCCTTGAGGCTACGGAGAACTTGAAATCTGGCTAGTCCACCTGAAGAGCTGAATTTTAAGTTTTATATAGTTTTAACCCATTTAATTCAAATTTAAATAGCCACATGTGGCTGTGGACAACTGTATTGGGCAGTGCATCTCTAGAACTTCCCATAATAACCACTCTGCACTGAAGATTAAGAGCTGAGACTAGATTTGGCAATAGTTCCTACTCATAGACACAGTCAAGTCCTATTCATTTTTCTCTGAACAGGGCTCGCAGTTTCCAAACCAGACATGATATCCCATTTGGAGGATGGAAAAGGACCATGGGTGGTAGTGAGAGAAATTGCAAGAAGCCCCTATCCAGGTGAGTTAATAAGAACCAGGAGGACTGGATTTATTTCAAGTTCATAGGTTATAGATGGAGCAGAACATCTGAAATATTTTGGGGAGTATCCTTGCTCAAAACTCTCTCAGAAGAAGAGATTCTCTCCCTCCCTTGCTCTCTCTCTCCTTTTCCCTGTCCTATTGCTTCTCCTCTCTACTTTTAATTCCCATCCCATCCTATGTTGCTTTCTTGAGGACATGATCTTCATAATTAGTCCTTCACTCAGACATGCATGAAGCGCCCTTTTCAGTTCTGTCCTCTCAAGTTAACTTTAACTTTACATTTTTCTCATTTGTTTAACCATTTTCTGACATCTCTTCCTTCAATTTTCCTGAAAACTCTTTCCTCAGGGTTCCTTTTAAGCCAAACCTACTTACTCATTACTTAACTTTCTTCACCTACAAGCCCGCTAAAATTCTGGGGGAACCCTCCTCTTCTCCTCTAGGTTTTCCGCTAATTGCAAATACAGACAAAGAATCAGTCGAGAACCAAAATACGGCATTTATTTATGTATTTAATTGATACTTATTGGATATCTGTATTCTGTGTACTGGGTTAGGTACTAGATCTACAGCAATGAGTAAGACGGACCAGGTCCCTGCCATCACAAAGATTAAATAATGGTTGTAACAACCCTCAGTTCTGAGATAAATTGGGGGATATAGAAGAGTAACTGGAAAGGAGATGAGGATGCCTCCTCCCAAGTACTCTCTGGTCAGGGAAGCAACCAGCCAAGGAAAGAGAAAAGGAGAAGCATTCCAAGCAAAGGACCGGACACAGAGAAGAATGAGGGGCGCCTGGGTGGCTCAGTCATTAAGCGTCTGCCTTGGGCTCAGGTCATGATCCCAGGGTCCTGGGATCGAGCCCCACATTAGGCTCCCTGCTCAGCAGCAAGCCTGCTTCTCCCTCTCCCACTCCCCCTGCTTGTGTTCCCTGTCTCGCTGTGTCTCTCTCCGTCAAATAAACAACTAAAATCTTTAAAAAAAAATTTTTTTTAATGTCTTTTTCTGTCTTCTACCCATTTTCAATGGAATCATTTGTTTTTTGGGTGTTGAGTTATTTAAGTTCTTTATTTTGGATATTAAGCCCTTATCAGATATATCATTTATAATTATCTTCTCCTATTCAGTAGGTTGTCTTCTTGTTTTGTTGGTGATTTCCTTCACTAAGCAAAAAGCTTTTTAGTTTTGTGTGATCCCAACAGTTTAATTTTACCTTTGATTTCTTTGCCTAAGGAGATATATCTAGAAAAATGTTTCTATGCCCAGTGTCAAAGAAATCACTGCCTATGTTCTCTTCTAGGAATTTTATGGTTTCAGCTCTCACATTTAGGTGTTTAATCCATTTTGAGTTTATTTTTCTTCAGAGTGTAAGAAAGTGGACCGGTTTCATTCTTTTGCATGTAGCTGTCCAGTTTTCCCAGCACTGTTTCTTGAAGACACAGTCTTTTCCCCCATGGTATATTCTTGTCTCCTTTGTTATAAGTAATTGACCATATAAACATGGGTGTATTTCTGGACTCTCTATTCTGTTCTGTTCCATTGATCTATGTTTGTTTTTGTGCCAGTATTATACTGTTTTGATTACTGCCACAATATAATATATCATAAAATATGAGACTGTGAAACCCCCAGCTTTGTTCTTTTCTCTCTCCTCTTCCTCCTGAGGATCGTGACCTGAGCCCAAATCAAGAGGCGGATGCTTAACTGAATGAGCCACCCAGGTGCCCTTGTTCTTCTTTTTGAAGATTGCTTTGGCTATTTGGGGTCTTCTGTGGTTCCATACAAATTTTGGGATTATTTGTTCTAATTCTATGAAATACGTTGTTGGTATTTTGATATGAATTACATTGAATTCGTATATTGGTTTGGGTAGTATGGACATTTTCACAGTATTGCTTCTTCCAATCCGTAAGGATGGAATACCTTTCCATTTGTTTGTGTCATCTTCAGTCCCTTTCTTTAACATTGAGTGTTGGGATTATTATATATTTTTTAAGTGTCTGCCTTCAGCTCAGGTCATGATCCCAGGATCCTGGGATCCATTCCCACATCAGGCTCCTTGCTCGGCAGGAAGCCTGCTTCTCCCTGTGTCTGCTTCTGCCTCTGCTTGTGCACTTTCTCTCCGACAATTAAATATAATCTTTTTAAAAAAATAAAAAATAATTTTAAAAAGAAAATGTATATCTTTAAAAGAGTGAATGAAAAGTAGACATCAGATAGTTTTAGATGACTCTTTAGAGAAGGTACCCACACACACTACCACCGCCATGAAGAGGGAAAGAGAAATGGGGAAGTAGCTACAGGAAAGTATGAAATGAAGAACAAAACTCTTTTGTCTTATATTTGAGATAGGAATTTTTATGGCCTATTTGAGTGCTGATAAGAACGATGCCATAATGGAGAGGGAGAAACTGAGGTTGCAAAACCAAGATGGGATCAGTAAGAACTAAAACTAAAGTGTGTGAGAAGTTTAAAGGGAATAAACTCAAGAAAGGAAAAGGGATTTCCTATAACACCGGGAAGGATGGAGAAGGCAGGTGCAGATAATAGGTCAACCAGTGTTGGGAAGATCAAGGCATTCTATTATAAGAGATTCTGAATTGAAAGTAAAATATGAAGCAAGGCCATCAGCTTATGGTGAGGAAAAGAAAGAGTCGTGAGAGAGGGAAAGACACATATTTTAAGATACATAGATTTCATTAGGGAAGCCATGTTGGCCTGATGCTTTTATTATGGAAGGTGTTTATAGCATCTGTTCCTTCTAAAGTTATAGGAATATTAATATGTCTTATTTCTTTTTGTTTCAGTTTAGTAAGTTATATTTATCTGACAATTGATCCATTTTATCTAAAATACAAATTTAGGGGCACCCTGGGTCACTCAGCGGGTTAAAGCCTCTGCCTTTGGCTCAGGTCATGATCTCAGGGTCCTGGGGTCAAGCCCCACATTGGGCTCTCTGCTCAGCGGGGAGCCTGCTTCCCCCTCTCTCTCTGCCTGCCTCTCTGCCTACTTGTGATTTCTCTCTCTGTCAAATAAATAAATAAAATCTTAAAAAAAATACAAATTTATTGGCATACTGTCTTCTATTTTTTTTATTTTTTAAGATTTATATTCATGTATTTGATAGAGAGAGAAAGCACAAGTAGGCAGAGAGGCAGGCGGGGGGAGGGGGGAAGCAGGCTCCCTGCTGAGCAGA
>CM052804.1:44768682-44822447 GCA_028533885.1 Nasua narica
AAAGAGAGAAATTCCGACATCTTAAATCTGAGGATGCAAAAAGCTCACTAGGCATGCTTTTTATTTATTTTATTTTATTATTTTTTTTAGAGAGGGAGAAAGGGCCATGCTCAGTGCAGAGCCCAAGGCAGGGCTCCATCTCATGACCCTGAGATCATGACCTGAACTGAAATCAAGGGTCAGACGCTTAACTGACTAAGCCACGCAGGCACCCCTAGACATGCTTTTTAAAAGGGAAATTCTTTGGCTCCTTCCAAGATTTAAATCAGGGTCTCTAAGTGTGAAACACGGAAATCTACATTGTCAACAAGTACCTCAAGTTCATACCTTGAGAAATACTGTTCGAAAGCTAACTCTGGAACCCCAAATTAAAGACTCTTCTTTTTGCATGGGAAAATCCAACTGAAATATGTTTTACCAAGACGATTCTAGAGCCCAGGCAAAGCTGGCCCCAATTATTAGTTCCCTTAGCTGAGTTTCTGCTTCAAGCCTGGTATTTCTTTCTTTCTTTCTTTTTTAAAGATTTTTATTTGTCGGAGAGAGAGAGAGAACAAGAGAGTGAGCACAAGCAGAGAGAACAGCAGGCAGAGGCAGAATTAGGCTCCCTGCTGAGCAAGGAGCCCAATGTGGGACTCAATCCCAGGACCCTGGGATCATGACCTGAGCCGAAGGCAGACACTTAACCAACTGAGCCACCCAGGCATCTCAAGCCTGGTAGTTTCTTGAATCACTCTTCATTTTACAGTTTAGAAACAACACTTGTGGCAAGTTCAAACACAATTTAAAATAATAATTGAAACTGTTCTGGGGAGCCTGGGGGGCTTAGTCGGTCAAGCGTCTGACTCTCGATTTCGGATCAGGTCATGATTTCTGGGACGTGAGATCAAGTCCCTCCTGTGGCTCTGCAATGGGCGTGGAGCCTGCTTAAAATTCTTTCTCTCTCTCATCCCACCCCTCAGTCCCTCCCCACCTCTCCCTCTTAAAAAAAAAAAAAAAAAGGAAGAAGAAAAAGAAATTGTTCTAATGAATAGTAACAACCACTGCATGTCAAGGCCACTAGGAGTCACAGATCTATTTCAGAATTACCTTGGCCACAGAATAATGCACATACATATGATGTTGTATAGTATTTCAGGGAGTTTGAATATTGACTTCCACTTCCCCACAACCCATACACTCACCCTCAAGTCAAGAATTCCAGTTTTACAAGGTTGGAAAGAAAAAAATGGACTAAGAGAAATAATAAATAGAACTATTTTTCCCAAACACAAAAGTAGACCTACAAAGAGTGACTTAAGACATTTTCAGTTCCAAAGAACTATAATAGTGGTTTTCTGCATCCTCAAAAACTTGTTAAGAATGGGGGCACCTGGGTGGCTCAGTGGGTTAAAGCCTCTGCCTTCGGCTCAGGTCATGATCTCAAGGTCCTGGGATAGAGCCCCGCATCAGGCTCTCTGCTCAGCAGGGAGCCTGCTTCCTCCTCTCTCTCTGCCTGCCTCTCTGTCTACTTGTGATCTCTCTCTCTCTCTCTGTCAAATAAGTAAAATCTTTAAAAAAAAAAAAAAAAAACTTGTTAAGAATGACCTGAGGAGCGCCTGGTGACTCAGTGGGTTGAACATTTGCTTTCAGCTCTGCTCAGATCCCCTGGGAGCCCCACATTGGGCTCCCTGCTCAGCGGGGAGTCTGCTTCTCTCTCTCCTTCTGCCCCTCCCCTGTTTGTACTCTCTCAAATATATAAAATCTTAACCAAAAAAAAAAAAAAAAAGAATGACTCGAGTCGTCATTTCTTTTTAAATTTGTAAGGATTCATAAACTCCTCCCTGGCAATATGCCATATAGATAATGCTAGCTAAATATGTTTAATACCAAACCGTGCCATAAGTTATCTTTTAAAATGTTATCATCAGAATAACCAAAGCTATTTAAAATTCAGTATATTCAGGCTGATCTCAATTACGTAAAAATAACGCACAGAGACAAAGACAGCAAGTCAAAACTCCACTGTGACCTGAGCCTGTGGTGTTTACCCTTCCTTCGTTTTCTACACTTCCCACGTAGGCAATAAGAAGGAGTTTGGTGTAGGGATAAAATTCCACAGTGGCTGTCCACACCCCCGGGTTCTAACTTTGGTTTGGCTACCGCGGAGATACGTCTACGAGCAAACCACTTGAGCAGTTTCTCCTTTCAAAACCTCTGACATTACACAGCAGATATCTAGGCCAATACTTCACCAGAGTCGTAATTTCCTAGATATTTCTTTTCTGGATAACTGTGACTTCACCCAAGCCCTGTCTTCCCAAACCCTGCGGATGCATCAAGGACTCGAGAAATTTCTCTCGCTGTGGATCCTAAGCCAGCTTTGTTATTTTAGAATAACGAAGGGGACCATATTCTTCTTGAGAACTTCAGCACCTTGGACCCGTCCAGCATATCCCAACCAAAGCGATGATGCCGTTATCACGTCAGGGAGAGACAAGGGATTTAAAAGTGATGATCTGAAATGCCATAAAATGAGGCAGGGAAAAACTGTTCGGGGTTCCGAAAGACAGTTCATCCACCTGTCAAGTCGCCAGGTGGGAAACCATTCCGTCCTCGCCGGTTCAGAAGCCGGGAGGAAGACTCTCCTTCCTGCGCCCTCGCCCCCTTCCCCTAAGAGCGCACCGGGCGTCCCCCTCCTCCCTGCATTAAAGGCGCGGGACTGGGAAGAGGTGGCCCCTCCCAGTCGAACCCTAAAAGCCGGGGCCCAGCATCCTGCGCTTCCCGACCCCAGAGCCACGCCCGCCGCCGAGGGCACCGACGGCTCCCGAGCCAGACCAGGGGGAGACCGAGCCGAGAGCCAGGCAGGAGGCCCGGCCCCAGTCGCCTCTCGGGTGGGCGTGTCGGCTCAGGGACCTGGGCTCTGGAGGGACCGGCCACGCCCCGGACGCCGCCGGGAGCCAAGCGCCGAGGGAGGGGCAGCGGAGAACCCGGGCCTGGCGCCGGGGGCAACGAGTACCTGGCTGCGGAACTGAGGACAACTGCCGGCACTCGCAGAGCAGGGCGGGAACGCTTCCAGCAATGGCGCCGGCTTGGCGGGGCCGGCCTCCAGGCAAGCCAGTGCGCCTGCGCAGCCGGGGCTCCCGAACTACAGCGCCCAGAATCCTCAGCGCGGAGCTTTATTCTTTTTTTCTTTTTCTTCTACTCTTTTGTCTGCGTTTAAGAGGGAATTGGCTGGGCTTATGGACAGTTTGGGTGATCTAAAAAATCCATGCAAATTGAACAAACTTGTATTGAGAGGCTATAACTATGTGTCAAGCTTCAGCAGGAGGGAGGCAAAAAAGAATGACACCACCCCTTGACTCTGAACATTTCGGTGTGACTAAAGAGATAAAGTCAATGATAGAAGATACCGGCCTTTGGTAAATTAGCTGATTTAATTCATGCCAGTAGAGTTGTTAAGTGCGTGTGGGCACTTTTGCTGGTCTTTCAAGTTCTTGACTGAGAAATCGATAATGCCTTCACTAGAATTTCTGGGTTTTTGAACTAGAGCTTCTTTCCTCAGCTCATCCAAAAAAAAAATTGATACTTATATTAATTTATATTGATATTTTTGTATCTTATTATTCATATTGACTTTTATTATTTTATGTTAGTATATATTATATATTATAAAGCATGTTTTCCTTTGCCTCAGTTCCATGGTTTAATGCCCAGAGGCCATACCTTCCATAGTGAAATAGACTCCATAAAGGTTCTAGGGCAGCTTCCCTCAATGAAACCATTTCCTCCCTAACCCACTCCTACTCTGTGTGCCTTGGATTGTATGCTGCTCTGATTATGTATGGGGCCCACACGGGGTTAGCATATGGGGAGCAAATGACATATCGGGATCTGCAGGGAAATAGCTCAGTGAAGCTCAACATTGTGGAACTGGGTTCTTGGGATCTCAAAAAACCTTTGGAGAAAGTATGACATGTGACACTTGAACTATGAAAGGAAAAAATGCAAGTGGGAAATCAAACTACTAGGGATAACAAATATATCTGAAATGAAAAAAGAAAAAAACCCAGTAGATTAAGAGCAGATTAGACACTGCAAAAGGAGAGAATCATGAATTCAAAGACACAGAAATAGAAACTCTCCAAAATGAAACACAGGGAGAAAATAGAGCATTGGTGAGTTATGGAACAACATGAGGTAGCCTAATCGTGTGTAACTAGAATCCTAGAAGGAGGAGAGAGAGTGAGGAAGTAGAAAAATATTTGAAAAAATGACTAAATACTTTCAAAATTTGATGAAAATTATAAACCCACTGACCCAAGAAGCTCCATGAAAATTCAAAGAAAGCATATGAAGAAAATCACACCAAGGCACATCATAGTCAAATTGCTACAAACCAGTAATAAAGGAAAATCTTAAAAAACAAAGACATGTGTTTACTGGGTTCAAAGATAATTACTTTTCATCAGGGGAAAAACAAACAAACAAAAAAGCAAAGCAAGCCAGAGGATGATGGAGCACTTTTAAAGCACTGAAAGGAAAAACAAAAACAAAAAAACAACTTGTCAGCCCAGAAATTTATAACCATCAAAATATTATGAATTATTATGAATTACCTTCATAAATGAAGGTAAACTGATAGTGGGATGAGATGGAATAGGAATACTTTGTATCTCCCATTAATTGCAGCTAAAAACCCTCGATATTATATAAAAAACAGATTAAGAAGACTCCGGAAGTTGGACAGGAGGCAGGCCAGCTAGGGATCTTGCAACCTGGGGAAAGACATAGTGGTAGGTTTTCTACATTTTTGTTTTGGATCATATATCCTGACCTGGGTGCTGGAGAAGCTGGCAACCCGATATTCCAATGGGCACAGATACAAAACAAAACAAAACAAAACAAAAAACTCCAAGAAAAGCCTGTCACTCTGCAGCTAATGGACCAAGAAAAGGGCAGCCTAGAATGACAAAAAATAAAAACAAAAACAAAACCTTTAAGAAAATAACCGCTCTGCTTCAGCCAAACACCACAGAAAAAACTGTGGTCCTACCTCGTCCCCAACAACAAAGACAGAAACAGGGTGCCCTTCCGTCCTTGCAGGGATAGTGTCAGAGCAGGCCATGTGGGCAGCTGTGACTTTCATTCCTACCCACCTAGTAGTATTGAGCTTCCCCACACACAATGTCAGTGACAGCTACATGGAAATAGTAAGAGAATGTCTCTTTTCTCCTAGACAAGGTGTTGTTAATGGTGATGGTCTAGTGGGGGTGCCTGAAATTCTACCCCTGCTCAGCAGGAACAAGAAATTCCCTTCCCCAGAGCTGTCAACAGAAGCTGAGTTTCTCAGACTCTAATTCCCACCAAATAATAATAGTACAGTGGTGAACATCCTTCTTTTATCAGAGTGGTGTCAGGGGAGGCCTGCTAAAACACAGAATTCAAATAAAAATCCAGAGTGGCACAGTACTCCCAAAGGGTCTCCAAATTTGACTAAAGATATAAGTCTTCAGATTCAAGCACTAAGAACATGCCAACTAGGATAAACACAAAATGTGCAGTCTAAGACAGATCATAATCAAATTCCTGAGAACTAAAGATGAAGAAGAATCCTGGAAGCAGCAAGAGAAAAAGGATACCCTATAAATAACAGAAAAACAATTCAAATGACAGTGGACTTCTCATTAGAAATCATGGGGTAGCAGAAGGAGATGAAAAACATTTTTCAAGAAAAAAAAAAAAGAACTGTAAACCCAGGATCTCAGTTTAGTCAGCGACAGTGAAGGGAAAATTCTTCCCATCGTGTCTCTACCCTTGTACTGCATTGGAACGAGAAAATACATTGATATAATGTGGTAAAATTCTTCCTGAAGATGAGCCAAAAACTATTTGATGATAACACTCAATCGTCTAAAGCAGAGAAACGGGAAGAGAAGCTAGAAGTGAAAGACTAAGCAGCAGCGTGGGGTAAAAAGAGATGATCTAGGGGGAAAAAAAATTCTCCAGTATTCAGCATATAGTTAAGCAAGTGCCTTCTGATTGCAATGGCGATGGATGGTCTTTATTTGAAGTTGTGCAGGTGCTAAGATAGTTCATGAAGACGTTTGCCCCGCACAGAAGGGTCAGAAGCATTGTCCTCTCTGGAACCCTGGCAGTCAGAGCTGGCTGAGAATATGCAGAGCTGAGAAAACCTTTGATGCTCACAGCGGAGATGCTGAGCTGGTTTCCCAGATGGGCATTAGCTTTTCATGGTGGAATGTGTCAGGTCCTGGGGAGGCATTTTTTTTCTGCCTTCTATAGAAAATACATACTTTTTTGTGCCATGCAAATCAGTTAGACTTGAAAATGAAAGCTTTATCCCAGTTTCATAGGAATTACAAATTTCTGCATTACCTCAAGATTCAGTGTTCAAACAATAGTGAGTTATCAGATTTCATTTTTATAAATATTTCACCACATATGTGATGGTGTCATCACAACAGAATATTCTTTTGTAAACAATTTTTTTAAAGTTTTATTTATTTATTTGACAGAGAGGAGAGAGATCACAAGTAGGCAGAGAGGCAGGCAGAGAGAGAGGGGGAAGCAGGCTCCCTGCTGAGCAGAGAACCCCCCCCCCCCCCGATGTGAGGCTCGATCCCAGGACCCTGAGATCATGACCTGAGCCGAAGGCAGAGGCTTTAACCCACTGAGCCACCCAGGCGCCCCCAGAACAGAATATTCTTAAGTAAAAATATTTCACATAATCAGAGCTATAGAAAAGCAACTTGGTCATCATCTTCATGTTCTCTCAAAATGAAAGTTTTGACAACTTAAAATCGATGATTCTATAATATCGGTATTTGTCAAAGGTACACTTTAAAAAGTACTACACATTTAAGACTTTACAACTCTGGAAATTATTTCCACGTGTTACCAGCATTAAAAAAATCATAGAAATTGTTCTTTGCTTTTGTGTTCTAAAGAACTTGGAAAAAGTAACGTACAATCCTCAGCCACTGTTCTTTTCTAGAGATTTCTTTACTTTTGTTAATGACGTACATGTATATATACCATGTCCAAATTCTTTTAGGCATATCCAAAGCCTTGTTTCCAACTCTTTTGTATAGCACCAGGATTTCAGGAGTAGGAGAGTAGGAGAAATTTAGTTTAAAAAGATCTCTCTGTACTTTGAGATTATAACTAAAAATTACGCTTTTATATTTTTGTTTGGAGAATTTCTTTCTTACTCAGCCTTACTGTTGCTGTTGAACTTAAATGAACTGGCCTCTTGACCATGATAAAAATAGTCTCTAAGAATACCATATTTTCATAGAGGGTCAGAATGAGATCATTTTAAGTGACATTAGTTCTTGGCCTAATGCAAACTGCAGCTGCCTTTAGGCATAATGTAACAACAGCGACAACAAATCTTGTGTGTGCTGGGCATTAGCTGCGATGTTCAGTTACTGACAATATGGATCTAAGAGCTTAGAGGAGGCAATACTGAGGATGATTTTAAATGAATCTTTTTCTGGGATACCTGGGTGGCTCAGTGAGTTAAAGCCTCTGCCTTCCTATCAGGTCATGACCTTAGGGTCCTGGGATAGAGCCCCGCATCAGGCTGTCTGCTCAATGGGCAGCCTGCTTCCTCCTCTCTCTCTGCCTACTTGTGATCTCTCTCACTCTGTCAAATAAATAAATAAAATATTTTTTAAAAAAATAAATGAATCTGGGCACCGGGGTGGCTCAGTGGGTTAAAGCCTCTGCCTTCAGCTCACGTCGTGATATCAGGGTCCTGGGATCAAGCCCCGCATCAGGCTCTCTGCTCAGCAGGGAGCCTGCTTCCCCCTCTCTCTGCCTGCCTCTGTGCTTACTTGTGATCTCTCTCTCTCTCAAATAAATAAATAAAATCTTTAAAACAAACAAACAAACAAATAAATCTGTTTCTTTTTTAAAAAAAAGCACACACATTAGGGGCGCCTGGGTGTCTCAGTCGTTGGGCGGCTGCCTTCGACTCAGGTCATGATCCCAGGGTCCTGGGATCGAGCTCTTCATCGGGCTCCCTGCTCAGCAGGAAGCCTGCTTCTCCCTCTCCTACAACCCCTGCTTGTGTTCCCTCTCTCACTGTGTCTCTCTCTGTCAAATAAATGGATAAAATCTTTGGAGGAAAAAAAAAGTACACACATTATAAACATTTCATAAGTGAAATACGAGTTTTTGTCCTCAAATGTGTCTATGTATTTCATCCATTTATTTGCATGTATTGAGCTTTTGTTCTAGACGGAAGAGTGAGAAAACTTTAAACTTAGTGCTTTGTCTAGTCTTTACCCTCCTCAGGATGGATATTATTTTGGCTTATTTATTTTTGCTTGAAAGTTATTTGAGATGTCACTGTTCTTCTTTTTTTTTTTTTTTTTGTGAGAAAGAGAGCATGAGTGGGGGAAGGGCAGAGGGAGAGGGAGAAGCAGACATCTGAGTGCAGAGCCACTGGCCAGTCCTAGGACCCTGAGATCATGACCTTAGCTGAAGGCAGACACTTAACCAACTGAGCCACCCAGGCGCCCCTTACTTATTCAAAAGATTTCTCAAGATAATAGATTCTTGGGGGCGGGGGGAGGAAACCTTCTGAAGAGTAACATTAAAATGAAAATATTGGTGAAAACCCCAAGCTAACAATAAGATGTGTATTTTATTTTATTTTTTAAAGATTTTATTTATTTATTTATTTGACAAAGAGAGAGGGAGAGAGAGAACACAAATGGGCAGAGAGGCAGACAGAGGGAGAGGGGGAAGCAGGCTCCCCGCTGAGCAGAGAGCCCGACGTGGGGCTCGATCCCAGGACCCTGAGATCATGACAGGAGTGGAAGGCAGAGACTTTAACCCACTGAGCCACCCAGGCGCCCCAAGATGTGTATTTTAAAAACAGGCAGCTGAGAATGAATTAGATGGCTCCTAATTTTTTTTTTTTCTCTCCATTAAGGGCATAAACTGGAGAACACAAAAAGACTTTTAAAGATCCCTTGGTGGTATTCGATATGCATTCTCTGCAGATGAAGTCTGACCACTGAAGAAATCCAAAGGGTAAGAAATGAGGTGTCTAACTGCTGATAGTGTGAGAGAAGTGGTTGCACAAGTGCCTTGCACTTGCAGAGTTCCTGAAGGCAAAGCGTGCATACCGTGAACACGTGACGGATGGCCATGGGGTCATCTCTGAGATGAGAGGTAGAGTACATGGGCTCTTAGCAGAAGCAGCTGAAGTTACTACCAGTTTCCTAAGAACTGAGGAAGGTATAAGCAATTAGCGCTCAGATGCATTAGCACATACTAGAATTCCAGGAAGATGGGAAGAGACTGCTTAGGAACCTATGAAAGGGCGCCTGGGTGGCTCAGTCGTTAAGCATCTGCCTTTGGTCTTATCCTGGGATCTCAGCGGGGAGTCTGCTTCTCCCTCTCCCACTCCTACTGCTTGTGTTCCCTGTCTCGCTGCTCACTCTCTGTCAAAAAAAAAAAAAAAAAAAAAAAGAACCCATGGAAGTATTGAGTCACCTTTACACCTCTGCAAAGTCGGAGAAGCACAAGACCAGCCCACAACATTACCGGCCAAGGGCTTTTCTTACCCCTCTTCCCTCTCCTAGCTCCAACTCTGGAGGAGCTCTAGCAGCTTTTATTGAGATAAGAGGAAGGAGTCGATCATGCCCTCCTCCTGCACATACAGGTATGCAAACCCTGCATGAAACAAAGAGCAGAAGAAGGGGAGTTTAACTTTAAAATCAAGTTCATGCTGGAGGGGCGTCTGAGTGGCGCAGTGGGTGAAGCGTCCGACTCTTGGTTTTGGCTCAGGTCCTGATCTCAGGGTCACGAGATTGAGCCCCCATGACAGGCTCTGTGCTCAGCACGGAGTCTGCTTAGGACTGTCTCTCCCTCTGCCCCTCCCCCATGCACACTCTCTAAAATAAATAAATATTTAAAAAAATCAAACTCACATTGATTCTTAATTATATGGAAGCAGCCATTTTAATTTCTAAGTTGTGACTACATTTTTACAAATACAATCACAAAATCTTTTTTTCCCCAGATGTTATGGGGCTCCTTTTCCCCAAACTGTGATGGATAGGATTCAAGATGACTCTATTGCATCCCTCTCACATGGGACCCTCGTTTGGTTCATATTCATGTGATGCGAACTTTGCTGGAATTTTTTCAGCCAAAGGAAGAACCAGCCCTCTATGAAATTTCAAGTGAAGGTGACACATGAAAATAAAGTTGCTCGTTCCTCCTTCTCATGATTTGTGTTTAACACCCTGGTTACACTTCACACAAAAAAGGGGAAATATATTTATGATGTAATGTTAAGTGAAAACATCTGTGTAATGAGATTTTTTTTTAAGTTCATTTATTTTTTAGTAACCATTACACCCAATGTGGGGCTCAAACTCATGACCCCAAGATCAAGAGTCACATGCTCTTCTGACTGTGCAAGCTATTGCACTACTCATCTGTGCAATAAAACTACAAAATATGTATATAAAAATAAAGCCTAGAATAAACATGTTATACTACTTATTTCTGGATGGCAAGATTTATGTTGTTTCCTTAACATTTTTCTCTATTTTTATTACAATGTTATTTTTAAAATAAAACACAAGGCTATTTTAATTTTAAAAAAGACGAGTGGCGCCTCGGTGGCTCAGTTGTTAAGAGTCTGTCTTCTGCTCAGGTCATGATTCCAGGGTCCTGGGATCGATCCCCACGTCAGGCTGCCTCAGTGGGGTCCTGCTTCTCCCTCTCCCACTCCCCCTGCTTGTGCTCTCTCTCTCGCTCTTTCTCTGTCAAATAAATGAGTAAAATCTTTTTTAAAATTTATTTGACAGAGAGAGAGAGAGCACAAGTAGGCAGAGAGGCAGGCAGAAAGAGAGGAGGAAGCAGGCTCCTTGCTGAGCAGAGAGCCCAACGTGGGGCTCGATCCTAGGACCCTGAGATCATGACCTGAGCCGAAGGCAGAGGCTTTAGCCCACTGAGCCACTCAGGCGCCCCACTAGAAACTGTTAATAGACAATTGAACCTAGTCAATTGCTGACTAATTTGAATACTGTTCAGTGTTCTTATACAGTACTATTGTTTTAATTCTTTGGGTGATGTAACACTGTCCTCTTAAAAACCGGATGTAATTTAAAATTTACCCTAGGGGCACCCTGTAAAAGTCCCTTAAGTGCTGCCTTGGGCTCAGGTCAGGATCCCAGGGTCCGGGGATCAAGTGATGCATTGGGCTCCCTGCTCAGCGAGGAGCCTGCTTCTCCCTCTCCCTCTGCCCCTCCACCTGCTTATGCTCTCTCTCTCAAATAAATAAAATCTTAAAAATAAATAAATAAATAAAATTTACACTGAACCAGTCTACCTGATGTTGTCTGGTTGTAAAAGTACTTTTTATAGTTACCCCTGAGGAGTGGTGCCTTTTTCCCCCATCACCCGCTCCTAAACGAGTGGCGCCTCCACTTGGCCTGAGGACTCGACACCATTTGGTAGAAACAACCTTCCTCTACTCTTTAACCTTTTTGCAGAGACCTGGGCTGTGGAGGAAATTCCCCAACCAATGTCTTCAGAAGTTGTGAAGCCCAGATGAACAATGAGAAATGTGAATGGTTTCCCCAATGTTACGGAGATAGTTTATGGTTGGTCTATCCTCGCCTCTTAAACTATGCTTAAATTAGGAAACTTTAGAAGTGATTTACAAAAGTTTCTGACAATAAATATATAAACAACAACTTTATTGACAGTGGACCAATAAGAGCAGTCAAACTTAGCTAGTTTATAGGTAACCAAAAACATTTGAAAAGCGGAACATTAAAACTTCCAAGATTCATGTGGGAATACAAATACGGTCATATCAAACATCAAACATAAACAAATACGGACATGTCAAGGGCCAGAGTCCCCAGTAAAACTAACTTAGAGCAAGTCTCTTAACACTCTTTAAACTGCAATTAGATTACAAACTTGAGTCTCTGAAACTATCAGATAGTTTCTGGGTAAGTGGTTCTTAGAAGAGAATAAAGCAGATTCCCCAAGGTCTCAAGGAGGCTGTGTAGGGAACAGCACCAGATGGAAAGAAGCAAGAGCAGAAAGAGAAGCCCCTTCTCTATGATGTGCTAGACAGTGGGATGGTGACAGTTCTTGATTGGCAAACAAAAGGTGTGGAAGTCACATTCATTCTTAAGTAATTTCTACCTGATCAATGTTTAGCCACTTATTGCAGACCAAGTTTTTATCTCCCCAAATTTATCTTGAAACCTAATCCCCAGAGTGATGGTACTAGGAGGTGGGGCCTTCGGAAGGTGAATAGGTCATGAGGACAGAATTCTCAGAAAAAGGTTTACTTGTCCTTATAAAAAAGAGGCACCAGAGCCCCCCTTACCCTTTCACCATGTGAGGACATAATAAAAAGATGATGGTCCCTGAACTAGAAAACAGGCCCTCCCCAGACACTGAACCTGGTGGGACCTTGATCTTGGGGCTCCCCAGTCTCCAGAACTGTAGCCACTCAGTCTGCAGTGAGTTATTTCGTTGTAGCAGCCCAAATGGACTGACGTTTCATTAAAATACGTATATATTTACAAACATATACATATAGAGGCCACCTGTTGAATTTATTGTCAGCCAGTCTTTGACATGCACTGTCTTATTTAATCCTCACAGCCTTACAAGAGAGGGACGATTGATTCCCATTTTACAGATGAAGACGCTGAGACTTAGAGACAGCAAGTAGCAAGGTCACATAAATGCTAATTGGAGGTGGCAGAATCGAAACTCAGCTTTGAAAAGCCCAAGTCGATCTTACTCTGGAAGTCAGATTTTGGCCCCCAAATGATGAATTTATTTTCACGCAAGCATTTGGCACACAGAGAAATATCAAGTATTTTAGGCTTTGGGGGGTACACACAATTGCTGCTGCGACTACTCAACTCTGTTGTAACAAATGTAAATGAACGAGTGTGGTCAAGAGACAACTAAACATTATAATTAGAGATACAGGCAGAAGGCTGGTCTTGGTCGTGGGTCCAGGTCAAAGTCTGTCTGTCCCTACTTTTGAACATGAACGCTGGGTGTTAAGGTGAAGAGGGCTGAATGCCTTGTTCCTGTGTCGGCCTCCTACCCTGACCTCAGTCCCTGAGCCATCCCACCCACCTCTACCCCCAAAACGTTTTTTATTCTTTTCAAAACCTCTTCCCAGTTCTTTCAACCACCTTTTCCTATTGTTTTCTTTAATTTCCATCACAAGTGGATCTAACCCATTCATCCTTAATGATCTTGCTCTAAACTCTATTCCTCTACTTCTCCTCAATAACATAACTAAGGTTTACAGAGAAGGAATTTTAAGAAACAACAGAGATAATGTGGAGAAGGCAAGAGCATGGACTGGTTGCTCAATGTTCATAAAGGATAGAATTTAGGAGAAGAGAAAGAGGAAATCTGTAACTATTTTCCTTCTATCTTTTCTATACTCTTCTTTGCATACAATAGAGTAATAACAAAAAGTGACATTTGTAAAAAACAAAACAAAACAAAACCCTGACATTTGTGTAGTGTTTTGCTAAATATTTATTTGAACTTTTGCTTCTGCATTTCCAATCCCACCACTGGTTTTTGGTCACCCATGTAACTTAACATGTGGTTTCATGCCTCTTCTACCTTCTTTAGGGATCTGGGAGATAGCCCAACAAACATGGGGAGAACAATAAAAACAACAAAAAAATGTGAGTAGCCATGAAAGCCAAAGAAGTGGCAACCTCTTCTTCGTGGAGGGAAGCTTTTATCCTCCATTGAGTCACTGTCCTGTGAACTATTTTCCATATTTGACAGGAAGGTGTGTCCTTGTGTCTCAGAGTTGCTTCAGTTCTCCTCCTTGACTGGGACCCTAAATATAATAACATATTGAACTCATCAACTTTGCAGACCCTCAACATCCTAAGGGTTTTTCCTCAAAGTGACAAAGCATAGTTTACAGAAAGCAGAATAACTGTAAATAAACGAGTTGGAAATGAAATATCCCTCATACTTCGATTATAGAAAAACCAAGGACTCATTCAATGTCAAGGTTAAGAAAAGAGGCATCTCATTGAAAACTGCAGTCAAGATTTTGACCCCATTCTTAACTTCAGGGAACTTCCAAGGAAGTAGAAAATGAAAATCTACACAGCAGAAGGATAACAATTATCTAAACTTATGACCAGCATAATCCAAGCGAACATAACTTAGAACCTGCCGTACATTCTACTTATGTTCATCAAATTAGACAGTAGCCTTTGGGGAGGGAGGGAATCCCAAAGCATATTTCAACTCTTAACCTTTACATTTGATAGCTCATGTAAAATAATCCTCCTTGGAGAAATGACACTAGCTGTACATGTGGAGCTCTGCTTTGGATCCAAAGAGGAACAACTCTGTGTCTTCCTGATGATAAAGATAGAGAAGTCCTCTACCTACGTTTACAGGTAAGATTTTCCTTACAGAGTGAGAAGCTATAGCAAGGCCTTCATGTGACAAGGAGAGGGAGGAACCAGACTTCACAATTATACGGTTAGCCACTTCCAAGGATTTCTTGAATTTCCATGAAAGGGTTATTTGGTAGTGGTGGTGGGTGGGGGATGGGGATCAAAATATGAGCTCCCCGGCCAGAAGCTTTCATAATGATCAAATCAATGACTATAAGGAACATTCTGTCTATGGCTCAAAACTGTGTTACGGCAGTAAAAGTAGACACATACAGAATTGGTCCTTAAGCAGCATTTTACAGGTGTTCCACCTAAACTACTCAGGTATTGAACACAGTGATGAAGCCAACTTACATTTCTTCACATTCACTAATCTTTCAGAGCTGCTCTTCAGTATGAATTCTTTGATGTCTGATGAGGGATGAACTGCACTTAAAGCTTTTCCCACATTCGTCACATCTGTAGGGCTTCTCTCCAGTATGAGTTCTTTGGTGTTGAATAAGAGCTGATGAATGGATGAAGGCTTTTCCACATTCATTACATTTGTATGGTTTCTTTCCAATATGAATTCTCTGATGTTTAGCAAAATTTGAGCTCCGGCTGAAGGTTTTCCCACATTCATTACACTCATAGGGTTTCTCTCCAGTATGAATTCTCTGATGCTGAACAAGATGTGTGCTCTGACTAAAGGTTTTTCCACATTCGCTACATTCATATGGCTTTTCTCCAGTATGAACTCTCTGATGTTTAGTAAGGGATGAGCAGTGGCTGAAGGCTTTCCCGCATTCCTGACATTTATAGGGTTTCTCTCCAGTATGAGTTCGTTGATGTTTAATGAGAGCTGAGGAATGAATGAAAGCTTTATCACATTCATTACATTCATAAGGCTTCACCCCAGTATGAATCAACTGATGCTGCACAAGGTGGGTACTTCGATTAAAACCTTTTCCACATTCACTGCATTCATATGGTCTCTCTCCAATGTGAATTCGCTGATGTATCGCAAGGGATGAGCTTTCTGTGAAGGCCTTCTTGCATTCACTGCATTCAAAGAGAATTCTAGTATGAGTTCTCTGATGTTTAGTTAAATTAGCTCTGTGGCTAAAAGATTTCCCACAGTCACTGCAGCTATAGGGCTTTTCTCCGGTATGGACTCTCTGGTGTCGGATAAGCACTGAGTGGTAAGTGAAGAGTTCACCGCAATCGTTACATTTATGAGGTTTCTTCTCTTTACAGGTTCTTTGCTTTTTCATTAAGTTTGATTTCTGTTTCAACCTTTTTTCAAGTGTATGGAAGGCATAGGATCCTCTGGGGGCTCTGTCTTGCGTGAGAAGAATAGACTTTGGACTCAAGTTTTTCCAGTAAACATCATGCTCATGAGCTCTTTCTTCAGGGAGTGAATTCACGTGGGTGAACATTCCTCTCAAGTGTCTCTCCGGATTTCCTTGCTGATTCTCTAGCCAATTTTCACATTCAAGAGTTGTTTCCAAGCTGGAGTCATAGACACTATCCCTTGTCAGTCTACCTATTATTGCAGCCTGGCAAGATTCTTCTTTGGAAATATCTTGCAAGGAAGTTGAATCTTTGCCTTCAGGTTTAGTCTCCAGGTCTGAAAGAAATTGGAAATGCAAATGTCCTTTGTTTTCAGTGTTCAACAAAAGATAGTTCTGTAACAGCTAATAAAGATGAAAAGCATGCTTCCGAGGAGGAAGTGGATTTTACTTTTTTAAGACGACTTGCAAAGAGAAACAAATGGAAGGAAACAAATGCACAGTATATGTGGAGAAAACGAGTAGACCTTATTTGGCATAGTCAAAAGGGGGGAAAAGATTACCAGAAATACAGAAGGAGAGATGCAGATGAAGCAATATATCACTGGATGAGCAGGAAATGAGCACACTAGATCAGAAGAGGGAAGAAAAAAATTCTTATTGAATCCCCACTGCTGTAATAAATATACCATTATCACATTAGTGTAGAGGACATCATGACTTTTAGGTTTCTAGTCATCCAATCCTACCCATGTCCAAATAGGCATTCCATTTCTAGTTTTATCTTCCCTAACAATGTTTTTACAATACGTCTCTGATAAAAAATGTCCTATGATCTCCCAAAGATATAATGGCAAATACATATTTTATGTACACAAGGTTATTCATTGTTAACACTGAGATAGCGAAAGACTGGTAACATCTCAACATCAACTATAGAGAACTGATTAAATGCAGTATGATGTAGACATAAAATGGAGTACTTTGCAACTTTTTAAAACATCAGAAAGATCTCCAAATAGAGATATGAAGTTATCTCCAAGATACATTAAACAATTTTTTTAAAAAATAAGCAAGCCACAAGTGAGTATATATAGTTTTGCTCCTCTTTATGTAGAAAAAATGGGGAGAGAGAAACAAATATAAGCACATACTTGGTTATATTTTCAAAAACCAAGGATGGACAAATGAAATATGAATAAAAATGGTTGTTTATAGGGAAAGTATCAGAATAGAGGAGAGAGGGCAGGGATGGAAGCCAGACCTCCAAAAGTATATCTAATTTGTTAGAATTTTTTTTTTTTTAAGATTTTTTATTTATTTATTAGAGAGAGAGAGACTCAGAATGAGAGGGGAGAAGGTCAGAGGGAGAAGCAGACTTCCCGCAGAGCCGGGAGTCTGATATGGGACTCGATCCCAGGACTCCGGGATCATGACCTGAGCCGAAGGCAGTCGCTTAACCCACTGAGCCACTCAGGCGCCCTTTTTTTAAAGTTTTATTTATTTATTTATTTATTAGAGAGAGAGAGACTCAGAATGAGAGGGGAGAAGTAATTTGTTAGAATTTTTATGTCTAATATAAAACTATAAAGCTAAAATAATTTAAGGAGTGTGGTGGATCAAAGGAATAGATCAATGAAACAGAAGAGCAACTTCAGAAATAGTCAAGCATATACAATTAAAAACAATACAAAGGTGATATTCCAATCAACAAAAGATAATCTACTTTCCAACAAATGTTGCTATGACAACTGATTATACATTTAGAAGAAAATTAAGTTAGACCTGTCCCTCATTCTATACAGCCAAACGAATTCTATTCCTTCACCAAGCTACTCCTCTATGCATTTATTCAACAGTTATCCACTGAATATCTACCGTACGCTAGGCTCTGTGCTAGGCACTGGAGAAAGACACATGCACGGGAGAGGGGAGAGAATTCTGTCTAACATTCACAAACCCCTATAAAAATGTACCTGTAGTAATTAAGTATTGAGGAATAAATGGCAGACGACTATGAAAAATATAAGAGGGGAAATCTAGGGAGATGAGGGGAGACTTCTGTGCAGAAGTAAATCACTGAGCTGACATGAAAGTGGGGGTTGGAGTTCCTCTGAGTGTTGCAGGTAATTGGTACAAATCACAGAGGGCAGCATGCCAGGGAGACGGAATGATATGAGCCAAAGCTCCAAGGTGAGAGGGCCATACAAGGAAAGCACAGTTGTTGAGAGCACGGACTCTGGAATCTGAATGCATGAAGATAATCCCAGCTCTGCCACTTACAAGCTGTGTGACCTGGGGCAAATTACTTAACCTCTCTATTTCAGTTTCCTTATGTATAAGATGGGCAATAACAGTACTTAATTCATGAGGAGTAATGGCAATATTCACCTTAATAACCATTAAAGGAATATAAACCACTAAAAACTCTGATACAGCATAAGTGCTAATAATTGGATGTAAGGCTGGTATAGGGATGTAGGTAGAAATCTCAGAGTATGGTCCATAAACCCCCGGGAAGCCAGAATTTAAAAACTATTTTCTTTTTTGTTTGTTTGTTTGTTTGTTTGTTTTGGGAAACTTTTAAAATATGGAACGCTTCACGAATTTGCGTGTCATCCTTGCGCAGGGGCCATGCTAATCTTCTCTGTATCGTTCCAATTTTAGTATATGTGCTGCTGAAGCGAGCACTAAAAACTATTTTCAATATAATGTTTAGATGTTATTTGTCTCTTTCATTGTCTTGTCATTTGCACTGTTACAAAAGTAATCATGGTAAAACTGTTTAAGACTTAGCCCGAATCAGGACAATAACAATAAACTTACTAGTAGTTGTATTCTTCCCATCATGTACTCTCAGTTAAGAAAAAAAGGAGCCAGTTTCACTTAAAAATGTCTTAGGAAACAGGAAACGCTATTGATTTATTAAACTTCAAGCCTTGAAGTTTACATCTTTTTAAAATTCTGAATTGGCGAAATAGGAAATATTCATAAGGCGATTCTGTTCATGTCAAAATACGATGGTTGTCTTGAAGAAAACCACTTGTGGGATCATTTGAGCTGTGAGCTGAACTAGCCACTTTTTTCAAGAGCCACAATTTTTACTTGGAGGAATGACTGACAGACAAAATACGTTATCCAAGTTGAGTCTTTGACAGATACTTTCTCAAAAATGAACAAAGTTGAGCCTGTCACTTCTAAGAAAACAATCAACAGTATTCAAGAAAATTTCACCTTTTGATCAGAAATTAGAATTTTGGGGACACCTGGGTGGCTCAGTTGGTTGAGCGGCTGCCTTTGGCTCAGGTCATGATCCCGGCGTCTTGGGATCGAGTCCCGCATCGGGCTCCTCTCTCTGCCTCTGCCTGCCTCTCTGCCTGTTTGTGTTCTCACTCTGTTAAATGAATAAATAAAATCTTAAAAAAAAAAAAAGAAAAAGAAATAAGAATTTTGGAAAACTTGTATTTGCTCTTGAGAGCTTGGGAGCTTCCTAATCCTTAGAGAATTTTCTGATAAAGTCAGTGGTGATATTAAAAGTTGTGATTTGAGGAATATTACCTAATGCAATGTGTCACTACTTAGAAGATCTGCCTAACTCAGTGAACCAGTATTTTCCAAAAGATCAGTAGATTTTAACAAACGAGTAAGAAAAATTCATGGATTTGGTTCCTGATGCCGCATTATATCTGATCTTTAAGAAAGTCACACTTGCCCAGGGGCACCTGGGTGGCTCAATTGGTTAAGGATCTGAGTCTTGATTTTGGCTCAGGTCATGATCTCAAGGTCCCAGGATTAAGCCCTGCCTTGGGCTCCACACTCTGTGGGGAGTCTGCTTGAGGATTCTCTCCCTCTGCACCTCCCCCTGCCCACAGGCACACAAGCGTATGCAGTCTCAAAGAAATAAATAAATCTTAAAAAAAAAAAAAAAAGAAAGAAAAGAAAAGGAAGAAACTAACATTCGCCCAGTTTCGGTGTTGTATCACAATAGCCACACTTATCTGAAAAAGCTATGAAATGTTTCTCCCTTTCCAACTATATATTGGTGTGGGGCTGGATTTCCTTCATACAAATCAACCAAATCAATGTATCACAACAAACTGCATTCAGAAGGAGTGAGAATACAGATTTGCAAAAATGTGAATGCATTCTTGTCGATAAATTTTTTTTTTTGCAGCATATAGGTGTTTGTATAAAAACTATTATTTCGTGTTAACATGAAACGGGTTTTAATTGTTACTTTTCCATGATTTAATAGTTTAAATTTTTTTTCAATTTTCGTTTCTAATACACTACGTACTGGTAAATATAAGCCAAACATAAAATATAAGTGCATTTAAAAAAGCTCTTTAGGGTCCTCAGTAATTTTAAACATGGTCCTTTGATGGCAAAGTACGTAAAAACAGCTGTGTTAAGAGTAGAAAAACAGGGAAAGCAGGTGTGAGATTAGATTGGAATAATGGGTAAACCCAGATTTTATGAGACTGTGTAGGCCTCAAGGACTTTGGTTGTTATCCTAAGAGCAATGGGAAGACACTGGAATGTTTTAAGCAAAAGGATGACACCATCAGATTTGTATTTTGAAAACATCACTCTCAGGATGCCTGGGTGGCTCAGTGGGTTAAAGCCTCTGCCTTTGGCTCAGGTCATGATCTCAGGGTCCTGGGACCGAGCCCCGCCTTGGGCTCTCTATTCAGTGGGGAGCCTGCCTGACTCTCTGCCTACTTGTGATCTCTCTTTATTTTTAAAAATAAAATCTTAAAAGAAAAGAAAAGAAAAGATCACTCTTACTGTGATATAAAGACTGGTGTAAATCTATGAGGACAAAGGTAGAATCGGGATTACCACAGTGGTCCAGGCAGACAAAAGAGAGAGAGGGGGGATGCGAACAATGAAAAAAATCTTTATAGGATGACTGGATAAATGCAAAGTTGAACTGGATACAGGAGAGAGGGAAGGGTAAAAACTGTTCACAGATTTCGGGCTTGTGCAATTTGATTAAGACAGCGAGTGTCATTAAGATAGTAACTGGAAAAAGATCCTGGCGGGAGGATGAAGAATTTGGGCCTATATCAGGCACTCAGACTGATTGATTGATTTGATCTTTTGAGAGAGAGGGAGAGAGAGAGAGAGAGAGCGCGCGCGCGCAAACGAGTGGCACAGGGTGGAGAGGGAGGGGAAGAATCCACGCTAGGCTGGATCTCCACAATTGTGAAATCATGACCTGAGCAGAAATCAAGAGTCATAGGCTTAACCAACAGCCACCACACTCCCCCCAGGCAATCAGTTTTCAACATGCTGTATTGAGGCATCTTTAACACAAGCACTTGGAAACATCAAACAGTCACACAAATGTTTACAAGAGGAGGCTGAGGGAGAGATCTTGGCTGGAAATACAAATTTGGGATTCATCTAGATAGAGCTGATAATTTGGTTGCGGGAGAAAGTAGAGGCTGCACCAGCTGACCCTCACACATGATTTGTTTGGCTGTCTACACCCGCTGTCTACACAAATTTTTGAGATTAGTGACAACATTTAAAAACGGGGAGATTTCACATGGAAATTCCAATTTCGGGTTTCTCTTGGAAAAAAAAAAAAAACTGGAAGCATACTGCAGGGCAACAACCATCTGGAGCAAAGATTGGCAACTACAACCTGCCGTTTTTCTAAATAAAGTTTTATTGGAACACAACCATCCCCATTCATTTATGAGCTAAGACTGCTTTCCACACCACCATGGCCGACTGAGGAGTTGCAGCAGAGGCCATATGTCTCACAAGATAAATTATTCGCTATCTAGCCCTTTACATAAAAAAAATTTGCCAGCTCTTGAGCTAGAGCTGATGGAAGAATGGCCACTCCTTCTAGTCTGAGGTGTTTTTTCTTACAGTTTATCAGTCCCACCCTGCCTACCCTACTTGCTTCACTCAGTTATTTACCTGCTGTCCCGTGCGGACGCTCAAGTTTACAACGGCAAATACAGAGAGGGATGAGAGATTAAAACCAAGCCTTGAGCAATTCAAATGTGCAACTGTTCAGAAAGGAAAGCTAAGACGATACAACCAGAGAAGAGGTGATTCTAAATGGATTACAGATTTAAAAGAAAAATTAAAGGAGAAATAGAACAGAAGCAAATATTTCTTTCATCTTGGAGGGAGAACTTTTGAGACACTAATCCAGTATCAGAAAATGCAGAAGACAGTAATGCATTAAATTTGTACATTAAAAAGCACAGCAAAGCTAAAAAGGAAAAACTAGAAAAAATGTCTGACAAGGAATAAATGCTTCGTGCATGAGGAGTTCTTCTAGATCATTCAGAAAATGGGATTATCTCCCACAGGAAAAGGGAGGAGGGTGGTGCACAGGCAAGTTACAAAAACTGACAGGCCTACATACAAGGGGAAACAGACATATCTACAACCACAGGGGAAGATTTTAAAACTTGGCATTCCAAAGAACAAGAAGATTTTTAAAAACAGAATATTAAAGTAAGATTTCCTTTTAGAGATACATACTATAAGGTATAATAATTCAAACAATGTGTTATTGCGCTACCGACAGACAAGTAAGCCAGAGAGCCTGCAAACAGACTGATGTATACACGGGACTAGAGTTTACCAGAGTTAGTGTTACAAATCTGTGACAATTTTCAATAAACAAAGCTGAACTACCAGTTTTAAGCATGGAAAAAAGATAAAAGTAGTTCCTTACTCACATAATATGCAAAAAACCCCCAAGAGGTCCTACCTGTAAGACAAAACTTGAACATTTTAGAATAAAGTACAGATTGTCTTCCTGACATTATGGAATAAGGAAGACAATTCAGACAAAAGGTAAAGCATTTTAAAAAAGAGAAATAAGGGTGCCTGGAGGGCTGAGTGGGTTAAAACCTCCGCCTTCAGCTTGGGTCATGGTCTCAGGGTCCTGGGATCGAGCCCCACATCAGGCTCTGCTCAACGGGGAGCCTGCTTCTCCTCTCTCTGCTTGCCTCTCTGCCTACCTGTGATCTCTCTCTCTCCCTGTCAAATAAATAAATAAAATCTTAAAAAAAAAAAAAAAGAACTCTAACAAATCAAGAAAAAGATGGAAATGACCCAATTTCAAAAAATAAGGCAAAGGATATAAACAGGTAATTTACAAACAAGGAAGCATATAAACATAACATATGAAATACTCAAACTCATTCATAACTAGAGAAATGTAAATTAAGAAATATGAAATTTGGGGTCGTGGGGGGGTGGGGAAGAGAAATGAAACAAGATGGGATGGGGAAGGAGACAAACCATAAGAGACTCCTAAACTCACGAAACAAACTGAGGGTGGCTGGGGGGTTGGGGGAGTAGGGTTATGGACATGGGGGAGGGTATGTGCTATAGCAAATGCTGTGAAATGTGTAAGCCTGGTGAATCACAGACATGTACCCTGGGGCAAATAATACATTATATGTTAATAAAAAATTTAAACAAAGAAAAGAAAAAAAAATATGAAATTTCCATGGGGCTCCCTGCTCAGCGGGGAGTCTGCTTCTCCCTCTGGCCTCTCTCCCCTCTCACACTCAAGAAAGAAAGAAAGAAAGAAAGAAAGGAAGGAAGGAAGGAAGGAAGGAAGGAAGGAAGGAAGGAAGGAAGAAAGAAAGAAAGAAAGAAAGAAAGAAAGAAATTTCATACCCATCAGACTGACACAAATTACTAAATGTGACAGTATCAACTGTTCACCAGGATGGTGGTAGGACCTTGGCAAGTTCCTAAGAAAGTTAAACATGTGACACTTTAAGATCCAGTAGTTCTGGTTATGTACCTATACCAACTCTCAAGGTGTACACAAACAAATTAAGATGATTTATCCCAATTAGTTACTTTTAGGAAGAAAGCAAAAGGATTTTAACTAAATCTGTGACCATTTTTTCTTTTTAAGAAACTTTCTTTTTTTTTTTTAAAGATTTTTTTTAAAAGATTTTATTTATTTATTTGACAGAGAGAGAGAGACAGTGAGAGAGGGAACACAAGCAGGGGGAGTGGGAGAGGGAGAAGCAGGCTGCCTGCAGAGCAGGGAGCCTGATGTGGGGTTCGACCCCAGGACCCTGGGATCATGACCTGAGCCAAAGGCAGAGGCTTTAACCCACTGAGCCACCCAGGCGCCCCTTTTTTAAAGATTTTATTTATTTATTTTAGAGAGAGCGCAAGCACGAGTTGGGGGATGGGCAGAGGGAGGAGAGCATCTCAAGCAAACTCCTCACCTAGCACAGTGCCCAATGTGGGGCTTGATCTCATGACTCTGAGATCATGACTTGAAATGAAATCAAGAGTCGGATGCTTAACTGATGGAGCCGCCCAGGGGCCCCAACCTTTTTTATTTCTTGAAAAGACTTCACGCGCCTATCGGAATGGCTTCAGTGAAGCCATCAGACAATATTTTTTTTTTAAAGATTTTTTTATTTATTTATTAGAGAGAGAGACTGAGAATGAGAAGGGAGAAGGTCAGAGGGAGGAGCAGACTTCCCGCAGAGCCGGGAGTCCGATAGGGGACTCGATCCCGGGACTCCAGGGTCATGACCTGAGCCGAAGGCAGTCGCCCAACCAACGGAGCCACCCAGGCGCCCCAAGCCATCAGACAATATTAAGTGCTGGTAAGGATGCTGAGCAGCTCATACAATCACATACTTTGCCGGTGGAAGTGCAACTGTAACTAAGACAATGCCTTTGCAAGCCTGTTTGGGCACTATCTACCCAAAGTAAACACGCACCTACCCCAGGACCCAACAATGCTACGTGTGTATTAATCCAACAGAAAAGCACAGATAGGCACACCTTGCTTTCATTATGCTCCACCTCACTGTGTTTGCAGATACCGCGTTTTTGTTTTGTTTTACAAACAGAAGGTCTGTAGCAACCCCCACATCAAGCGACTCTAGCTAAACTCCATTTTTCCAACAGCGTTTGCTCATTTTGTGTCTCTGAGTTACAGTCTCGCAATATCGTAACTTTATCATTATTATTTTATTTGTTACGGTGATCTGTTATCAGTGTTTATGACTTGCTAAAAGCTCAGGTGACGATTAGCATTTGTTTTCAGGGAGAGAGTGAGTGACAGTGGGGGAGGGGCAGAGGGAGAGAGAATCTTGAGCAAGCTTGGAGCCTGACGTGGGGCTCGATCTCAGGACCCCAAGATCACGACCTGAGCCAAAATCAAGAGTCGGACACTTAGGCGACTGCACCACCTAGGTGCCCCAATGGTTAGCATTTTTTAACAGTATGTTTTAATTAAGGTGTGTACATTGTTTTTTTTAGATTTAATGGTATTATACACTTAATAGGCTACAGCATAGTATAAACATTCCTTTTTTTTTTTTTTTTTTATTTGAGAGAGAGAGAGAGAGAGAGCATGAGTGGGGAGAAGGTCAGAGTGAGAAGCAGACTCCCAGTGGAGCAGGGAGCCCGATGCGGGACTCGATCCCGGGACTCCGGGATCATGACCTGAGCCGAAGGCAGTAGCCTAACCAACGGAGCTACCCAGGCGCCCAAACATTCCTTTTACATGTAGTGGGAAACAAAAAATTCATTTGACTTCACTTGCAATTTTACTCTGGTGCCCTGAAACCTAAGCCACACAATCTCCAAGATATGCCTGTACGTGTTTGCCACAAGATATATCAAAAGAATATATGTCGCAGCACTATTCATGGAGCCCCAAACTGGAAACCTCCCCGATGCCCATCCCAAGAGAAAGGATAAACTAGTCTAAGGCATAATGAAAGACTGCACAACAAAGAGAATGGAACACAACTACATGCAGACATGGCTGTATCTCACAGTAACATCCAGTGAAGAAAGCCAGACGTTACAACGGAGTCTGTACGAAGTTCAAGAACAGTCAGAACTAATCTATGGCGTTAGAAGTTAGGATAAGGTTACCCTTGGAAGGAATGAAGTGACAAGAATACTGCTAGGCTGGCAAGGTTGCTCCTTGATCTGGGCACTAGTTACATGAACGTGTTCATTTGTGAAAATTCACAGACCGGTACGGTTACGGTATTTCTATTTTGTACTGCCAAACAGGAAAGAAACAAAGGCAAAAGGAGCAAAATACTAGTGTATGTTTGATTTTGACAGTAAATCCGTGTGTTACTTTCTCGACTTTAATCTTATTTACAATGCTCTATCACTTCAAATAAGACATTTAAAAAAAAGAAGCCCATAAGCATCTGTAATATTCTTTCTCAAGCACTGAATAGCGCCCCCTTTTCACTGTCGAGTGAGGCTGTTATTTCTGAAGACCCCCATGTGGCTGACTCACCAGAACAGCTGCTTTTGGGGGCTTTTCTCTCAAGCGTCAATGCTTCTTTTCCATTCTCCAAATTGTAGTTCTCAGGTTTGGAAACTGGCAGCCCTGCTCATTTAAAAAAGAAAGAAAGAACAAAAAAAGAAACAGGACTTAACTCTTTGTGATGGGCGCAGAGATCTATTCTATAGCGTAGACCCAACCCTGTGATCCTACAAAGACAGTGGTGCTATAGGAAGATCAGGAATGAGGGAGGCTGGGCTTCTGAATGCCGCTTAAAATATCTGCAGCAAGGGGCGCCTGGGTGGCTCAGTGGGTTAAAGCCTCTGCCTTCGGCTCAGGTCATGATCTCAGGGTACTGGGATCGAGCCCCACATCGGGCTCTCTGCTCAGCAGGAAGCCTGCTTTCCCCTCTCTCTCTCTGCCTGCCTCTCTGCCTACTTGTGATCTCTCTCTGTCAAATAAATAAAATCTTTAAAAAAGTATGTATTTAAAAAAAAATATCTGCAGCAAGAGGCTGGGTCTGGTAAGGAGCTTACACGCATTGGAAAAGGCAAATGTTTTGCCCGTCAAAAAGAAGAGAACTTCTCAGGGTACCTGGCTGGCTCAGTCCACAGAGCATGTGACCATCGATCTCAGGGTCATGAGTTCAAGCCTCACACTCGGCAGAGCGCTTACTTTAAGATTTTTCTCTGGGCCCAAAGGGAGCCATACTTTATGATTTCTGAATGCAAAAGTGAAGGCTTCGTTAAGCTGTTTCACTTTCAATAACGTAATGGTGTCCCCGTACGCAGATTCTAGAGTCACGATGAGAACTCATCCTTACAAAGCGAGACCAGGTTCCTATAGTTCTCCAGCATCACCTCCCTTTGTGTGGGATCCAGCTTCCCCCACTCCTCTGGGGTGAAGTCCATGGCCACGTCCTTGAACGTCACTGACGCCTAAGACACAAACATACTTTTGTTCACCATCTCTCACTCAACAGACTTGATTTTAACCCCCTTGTTTCTGCTGGCCCTGAGTAGGTGCGTAAGCTATACACAGGACAGGAAATGACTGTGATAAATGACGAGCGTTCTAATGTACTCAGATTTGGCATACTCTACATATAAAGTCACCGGGTATCAATCACGTGCCAGGAACACTGTGCTGGATTTGGTATGAGAACCCAAAGAGGGAAAACTATGGTTTTTCCATTGGGACTATCATTTTTCTGGGGAATAAAGAGTTAAAACATGAAAAAAAAAAAAAAAACAAAAACATGAATCAACGGGTCAACAGTGCACGTTGGCAAAGTAAACAAAATTGGGCCAGAGGAAAAAGGCATGTTTGAGTCATTCTCCTTGTGAGTCCTCAATAAAAACTTAAAGAATCAATCTAGCCAATCAGAAGATGAACTGAAATACAGAACTTGCAAATGTGAAGAAGTCATGCAATGAAAAGACTGGCAATCAAGCATGGAATTCAAGGCAAAAAGCATTAAACTGGAAACTAACAGGAACACATTAATTGAAGGTACAGATATAACTTATGAATGTTCCTGTGGAAATATCACAGGATGAAGCTTATATAGCACAAAATATATAAAAGCTGTAATCGATTATATAGTAAGTGAGGTAAATGTTAATTTTTAGAGACTAAACGGAGAGTATATGAAAAATTGTTTTACTACTTACAACATTTATTTAAGTCTGAAATTATATCAAAATAAAGTTCCCAGAGTGGAAATAATCTGAGACTTAAATAATGAGAATAAAAACAAAACAAAACTAAGAATCATCCTTGGAAAATAAAATAAAATAAAAAAATCATTAAGTAGCCACTGAATAGATAAGATATTATAAGGAAAAAATGACCTTGTTCCTATAATCTGCATAGCTATAGCTAAAATGACACTTGATACGAATTAATTTCCAAACCATTAAAAGAAAAAAAAAGAACAAAAATGCAAACTATTGCACAAAAGGCAGAAAATACAAAAGAAATAAAGAAAGCATAATAAACAGAATCATAAAAAATCACATGGCAAGAAAAATTTGAAACACAAAATTAACATGACTTCGTTCACTTACCGTATAAAAAGTTTTTTTTTTTTTAAAAAACCACAACCTGAATACCCAACTTTTGTATCAATATGGATGGGACCGGAAGAGATTATGTGGAGTGAAATAAGTCAAACAGAGTCAATTATCTTATGGTCTCACATGTGGAGCATAAGGTAAAACATGGAGGGCATTGGGAGAAGGAAAGGAAGGGTGAATGGGGGGAAATCGGAGGGGGAGATGAACCATGAGAGACTGTGGACTCTGAGCAACAAACTGAGGGTTTTGGAGGGGGGGGGCTGGATGAGCCTGGTGGTGGGTATGGCGAAGAGTACGTATTGCATGGAGCACTGGGTGTGGTACATGAACAATTAATCTTGTAACACTGAAAAAATAAACCTATTTGGGGAACAAAAAATAAAAATAAAAATAACCCCCCCAAAAAAATAAAAATAAAAAAAATTTAAAAACACATCCTATTAATCAAACAAAAATCCCAAATTTGCAGATGAGAAGGAAGTAGAAAGAGATAACACCCAACTGTTATCCTCAGTAGGGAGAGGGGGAGGGCTGAATTTGGGGAGCCAAGTAATAGTATCCTTATCTTTATATATATGTCTGTGCTGTTAATCTGGTTACAGTGAGCAAGAGTTAAAACTTGAATATTTTTAAAAATCTAATATGTTAAAGATAAAAAGAAAACAGCCTAGGCAGATTCTAGTAAGGAAGGTAGTTGTTAGCATCAAACAAAATCTAATGCAATGCAAAAGACAGTTTTTTAAATTTCCATAAAAGGTTTAATCCACCCTGAGGCTGTAACAGTCTTAAAGCCAAAATCAATGTGTTAAGGTGTATAAAGCATTCACCCTTCTTCCGGTACCTACACCCTGATTCTCCTCTGGCCACTATGCCTGGCTACTGTTAGTATAGTTCAGGTATTACTAATTTCGTCCCTGACTTATGGATGGGATGTGTATTTGTATGAGTGTGGCCAGGTATACTCCCTAGGTCTCACCAATTAATTAGAGAATTACAATTGTATCAGGCCAATAATGGTGCCAGAATGTACCTAATACCCATTCAAGAGTTAATTCCAGGGGCGCCTGGGTGGCTCAGTGGGTCAAGCGTCTGCCTTCGGCTCAGGTCATGATCCCAGGGTCCTGGGATCGAGCCCTCCATCAGGCTCCCTGCTCGGCAGAGAGCCTGCTTCTCTCTCTCCCTGTGGCTGCTGCTCTGCCTACTTGTACTCTCTATCTCTGTGTCAAATAAATAAAAAACCTTAATAAAAAAAAAACAGTTAATTCCAGGACCTGGGCTGGAGTGACTAGGAGAGAAGATACCTTTTTTCTGTGGTCTTCAACATGGGAAGATGTAAGCCTAAATTTGTTAGGAACAGGCACTAGGGAAAAAAGCCTGCTTGAGAACCCAATGAGAGAAACAAAAACAAAAAAATAAAAACAAAAAACAAAACTCAATGGAGAGAATACATACTAATATTACTGTTTGGGTTCTATTTCGAGCCACACTTGGATTTTTCAGTTATGTTACTCAGTAACTCCTTTTGCTTAAGCCAGTTTGAATTTCCATGAGCTGCAACTTAAAACTTCTTGACTGATACAGTCTTCAATACTCATGAAAGGCAGTTGAGAAACCAATGGAAATATGCAAGTATAGGGCACCTGGGTGGCTCAGTTGGTTGAACAACTGCCTTCGGCTCAGGTCATGATCCTTGAGTTCTGGGATTGAGTCCCACATCGGGCTCCCAGCTCTGCGGGGAGTCTGCTTCTTCCTCTGACCTTCGCTCCTCTCATGCTCTCTCTCACTGTCTCTATCTCAAATAAATAAATAAAATCTTTAAAAAAAAAAAAAGAAAAATATGCAAGTGTGTAAGGATCCTGAGAAGGGACGCCTGGCTGACTTAGTCAGAAGAGTGTGTGACTCTGATGTCAGCCATGAGTTCAAGACCCACGTTGGGTGTGGAGATTGCTTAAATGAATAAAAAAAACTTTTAAAAAATTAAAAAAAGGGGGGGGGATCCTGAGAAGTCACTTTTCAAATAGTACCAATGTGCAATGTCCATTTTTTATAGTCTGGATTATAGTAGCAAAGAGAAAGCTAATGGAGGTATACCACACACATCATGGAGAGCTCTGTTCTCCTACCCAACTTCTTTTCATAAAAAGCTTTCAAATATACAAAAAAATTGAGAGACCACCACAATATTCACCCATTTGGTACAGCCACCACTCAAATTCAGCAATTCTTGATATATTCTCTTGGGGTTTGGGGGATTGAAAAATAAGCTGCAGACATAACACTTCCCCTCTGAAAATACTTCAGTGTTCATTATCTCTGAGGGCTGGATTCTAAGTCTTTAAATTAAATCCTCAACAGGCTTTCCCTTTCTAGCGCTTCTGGGAACTATTTGAATACTTGTTTTTGTAATTTGCTTCAGCATTTAAGGTGCTTTCTTAAACTTCTATTTAACAGTCATATGTGGTGCGCCTGGGTGGCTCAGTCATCGGGCGGCTGCCTTTGGCTCAGGTCATGATCCCGGAGTCCTGGGATCGAGCCCCCACATCAGGCTCTCTGCTCAGCGGAGAGCCTGCTTCTCCCTCTCCCACTCCCCCTCTTGTGTTCCCTACCTCGCTATTTCTCTCTCTGTCAAATAATAAATAAAATCTTTAAAAACAAAAAAAACCAAAAACCAGTCCTATGTATGTTGTTTCCGCTAGACAGACACATTTTAATAGGCATGTACCACATCTTCTTTCAAAATAGTTTCCTATGTTATTCAAGCACGAAAATAGCATAAAAGTTCAAAGAAGGGCAAGGCTTTCTACATGCCTATTGATAATGACAATAAATACTAGGTGGAGAAGGTACTGGGTACGTAGAAGCCGTTTTCTACCAAGTTCATTGATACCCAAATAGTCTCTTAGAACTGGAACTCAGCTCTCTGTATGGGCTCTAGTGGACACAGAAACTCCACAACAAAAACGAGGGAGTGCCTCTGTACTCCGAGAAATAAGGGGGAGGGGGTTATTTTTAATACGGTAGAGACTCACACTCACCTGGGATCTAGCTGTGAGGCGCAGAGATGCCACTTCTCCATCCTCTGAGCTCTGCTCTTGGGAAAAAGGAGAGTCCTGGGAAGACAGAGCTAAAGGCAAGAAAGCAGTAATGATAGGGCCTAGATCCATCTTGGGACTCAGGTTTACAAGTCAAAAATTCCCTCCACCATCCTAACGGTGTTCCCTACAAAGGCTGTAAAGGAAGGGAGCCCCAAACAACCCAGGATCCCGGGATCATGGAGAAATGTCCAGAAGTGTTGCTAACTCAGGCTTAAATTCACTCGGTTGCTATAATTCTAATACATTCTGGAAAGATAGCACTCTCTGATCTAGAAATAAAACTAAGTCAGTTTTCTCCCTGAGCTTAATGGCCGTATCAAAAAAAAAACAGGCACAGTAGTTTTCCAAAATCACCCGGCAGGCTTATTTAAAACGAAGACTGTTGTATCCCACCTCCAAATAATTATCATTAGTTGAGTCTAAGAATCTAGAAATCTTAACAGGCACTCCGGATGGTAATTCTGATGTAGGAGGTCGCAGACTAAACTTCAACAAAAACTGCTCTAGAAAACTGGCAATCAGTCCTCCGCTTCTAGGCCCGTTTTCTCCTATATAACACAAAAAATGATTTGCTTGTTGAAATCACATGGTAATCGTGCACAGTGGCATAAAAGGTGTGGAAAATATTTTTGCCAACCAACAAGCTAAATTCTCAGATCCATGACTGAGGCTAGGTTGGCATAATCATCTGGGAGGAAGAATGTGTGAGAAAAAGTAATCGAGGCTCCCTGCTCAAGCCTTAGAAGCTAACCTTCCGCTCGGATTTTGGGGGTGGTTTTTGAAGGGTCCATTGTGCGCCCCGCTGGAGAGGAGAGGGAGTGGATCCCACTCCAAAGCCCTTCGTGCTCCTTCAAGAGCCCATCGGTCCCCAGACAAAGGAGACGGACAGCACTCAACGCCAAGAGCCACCTCCTGTAAGGCAACTGATTTCCCTTCAGGAGGAAAGAATTTCTCCCTTCCACAACACAAGTTCAACAACACTTCAGCAACTCTTACCTCTCTTCTCGGGCATGTCGGCCAAGTCGGTCTCCATGATCACCACCTGCTCCGGGGTTCGAATATTCCGATCTCCCACCCAGTTCAGACCTCTCCGGGCAGCGCAGCGAGAAGCCCCGGCGGCCTCGTCGTCGTCCTTCCTGCCTTCCCTCGGGGGGCTCTGCTGGAAGGCTTCGATCAGGTCGGGTCGGGAATTTTCCTTACTCTCGAGCCTGGCTCGGTCCTACGAGGCTGGAACCTGGAAACCCGTGGACAGCATCCCTGAGGCTGGGCGCCAGGTGCCTGTCCCAGCCGCCTGCAGCTGTCCCTGGGGGCACCGAGCGGCTGCAAGGTACCAGCCAGGTACCAGGCGCGCAGACAAATCCCACGGCGCTCCGGGCTCTCCCCGAAGCCCCGCGACGGCCCCGCGCCCCGCCCCTCGCGCACCCGCCCGCACCGCGCTCACACCCGCGTCCCGGGGAGGCGGCAGCCGCGGGAGGGATTCGGGCCGGAGCGCGAAGCGATGGGGCTCACGGTCCGCCCTCGAGGCCTCCTCCACAAACGCGCGCTCCAGCCGCGACCCCGCACGAACTGATGCCCCAGGGGGCACCATCCAGGCTGAGCGGAGAAGAGCGCCATGGGAACGACCAACTCACCTCCCATCCCGGGCCTGACAAAGGCTACGAACTTCTTGAGCCAGCTCGGAGTCGCGCATGCGTAAGAAGGAGCGGGGGCAAGGCTAGCAGGCCTCAGCCGGCCCCGGAACTACGAATCCCAGAAGCCCCTGGGCGTTGCCAGACTCCGTTTCTCTGCAGGTGGGAGCACACGTGGCGCGGTTGGGAGAATCGAAGGAGTTGTGGTCTCCTTCCCTCTCGCGAGAATGTCGGGCCGCATCGCTGGTGTCGGATTCACCCAAGGGAGAGCGCGAACGCGGCAGAGACGGAGCCGAGTTGGTGTCGGTACCTGAGCTTTGTCTACTCGTGGGACTGCCCCGCAGTGCTTAGGGCTACCCTAATGACTCAACTGTAAACTATATTACAGTATATGGCTTTTCCCATATTTTTGTCCTCCCCAAACTCATCCTTTGCCTTCAAACAACGTGAAAAGTGTGTTTTTGGGAACAGCAGATTGTCTACTCAAACCGATGTCCGTGCACCCATCGGCAGCTTTGTGATACTGAAAATTAGCTTGTGTGAAATAGATGAGTTGAAAAGACTCAGCCAGTTTCAACAAATTGGAGCAACAGATTCTTTGCAGCCATAAAAATTAAATTTATCCAAAGAGGTTGCTCAAGGGAGCATGGTTAGTCTCTAATTCTGCCTTGCACTAACCTACCCACCCTAAACTCTAAAACACCTAAACTGCTCTTCCTCTTCTCGATGAATTGTTTTCACCGTCCACAAACCCACTCACAAAAGCCAGAACCAGAATATCCTCAACTCTTCCTTTTCACCATCTATTTATCTCCAAGTTTTACTTATATTTTTAAACAGCTCTCCATTTTGTCCATCTCTTTTCCCACCGGCATTGCCTTATTTCTGGCCACTATCATTTCACGAGGATTACACTGAGTCTCCTCAGTGGTTTACCTGTCTCCAGTTTTCTTTCCTTCACGTCCATTCTCCACACTTTCTGGGCTGTGATCTTTTTGGAGCAAGAATATAATGTTACTTTACTGCTTAAAACTTTCGAAGTGGCTTTCAAGAAGTTTGCAGAAATTTGATTTTTAGTCCCTACGAGCAGGCACTCCTTTTCTGGCTCCCATTATCTATTGTGGCTGACTCCCTGGTGTAATCCCCCCTTCCTGTGTAATGCCCTCTTCTTGAGTGTAAGTAGGACCTGTGACTTACTGTTTAAACAGCTGAACACAACAAAGGTCACATTTCTCATGCTTCTTGGTTGGAGACTTCATGCTGGCTTTGATGAAGCAAGGGTTGATGTTGGGGAGGCTTACATGGCAAGGAACTGTGCGTGAACTTCAGCCAACAGCCAGCAAAACCAAAACCCTGTCTACAACCCGCTGGTGCTTGGAAGTGGATCATTTCTAGTAGAGTCTTCACATGAGAACCCAGTTCTGGCCGACACCTTAAAAGCTGGCTGCAGAGGACCCAGTTAAGCTGTGCTCGGACCTCACCCAAAGATACAGTGTGATAATAAATGTATGCTGCTTTGAGCCACTACATATATAGTAATATTGCTACACAAAGAAAAGATTACTAATACAGCATCCTAATATAAAGGGCTAACTCCTTTCCCAAAACCCAACCTGAATATCCTTTGGAAGGAGGGAGGTTGCTGAATTGAGAAACTATTGAAAAATTGATTGGAGGGGCACCTGGTTGGCTCAGTCATTAAGTGTCTGCCTTTGGCTCAGGTCATGGTCCCAGAGTCCTGGGATCGAGCCCCGTGTCCGGCTCCCTGCTCTGCGGAGAGCCTGCTTCTCTCTCTCCCACTCCCCCTGCTTGTGTTCCCTCTCTCGCTGTCTCTCTGTCAAATAAATAAAACCTTTTTTTTTTTTTTTAAGATTTTTATTTATTTATTTGATATATAGAGAAAGACACAGCGAGAGAGGGAACACAAGCAGGGGGAGTGGGAAAGGGAGAAGCAGGCTTCCCACTGAGCATGGAGCCCGCTGTGGGGCTCGATCCCAGGACTCTGGGATCATGAGCTGAGCCGAAGGCAGACACTTAACGACTGAGCCACCGAGGCGCCCCACAGATAAATAAAATCTTTAAAACAAAAATTGATTGGAAACCCTCTGGAAGGTAGATGGCTACTGTTGGTCCTAGGGGTGTGTGTATGTGTGTGTGTGTGTGTGTGTGTAGCTAAGGAGGGCATGGCAGCAGCAATGGAAGACAGATGCCACAAGGAGACTGCAGGGAGGTGCTATAAGGAGTGGCGGTGCTTTTTGGTGTTTTTGTTATGCTCCTTTCCAACTACTCCCACATTGCCCTGTGTAATTATTTGCCCAGTCCTTCACCGTTGCACAGGGTAGCCCTAGAGCTGGGCTGGAAGAAGAGTGGATATTAATAGATGCAATCATATCCACCACAAAGGGTTTTATTGAGCTTTCTCCCACCCCTCACACACACACCGAGCCAGGCAATTACTGTAAAAAAAAAAAAAAAAAAAAGAGGTAGTGAGGTTCTCTGAGGGATAAGATCATCTGTTAGGAAGAGAGTAGTAAATGCCATAGATTCTTTGCTTTTAAAATAACTCAAATCCCCCTGAGTGCTCTTTGCCCTCTCCACATACAAACACATGATCTACAGCTTGGGCCCTTCCTGGTGAGTTGAAGAATATCTAGGAAACACTCCAGGGCTTGGTTCCCTTCCCTTCCTGTGTAACCAGCTTATATCCTAGGCCTGGAGAGTATGGGTTTACAGGGGAAAAGAAATACCTGAAGAACTCTATTGCTATAAAAAGAAAACAAACTGAACAATTTGTAGAAGATAAAGCAGAATTAGTGGACCATTTGAGGTAAAATATATGTATTTTTTAGGGGTGCCTGGGTGGCTCAGTGGGTTAAAGCCTCTGTCTTCGGCTCAGGTCATGATCTCAGGGTTCTGGGATCGAACCCCGCATCAGGCTCTCTGCTCAGCAGGGAGCCTGCTTCCCCCACCCCCAGCCTGCCTCTCTGCCTACTTGTGATCTCTCTCTCTGTGTCAAATAAATAAATAAATAAAATCTTAAAAAAAAGATAAAATATATGTATTTTTTAAAAACTATCCTAAAAGATAAAGAAGGGCATAAAAATATTTAGCAAGAACTTATCATAAAAACAAAAAAAACATGTGTGAAAAATAAATTGTTGAATGTGTAAAGTCAGAGTGGATTTTAAAGCTGGGCTCTGGGGTGCCTCGGTGGCTCTGTTGTTAAGGGTCTGCCTTCAGCTCAGGCCATGATTCCAGGGTTCTGGGATCGAGCCCTGAGTTGGGCTCCCTGCTCAGAGGGAAGCCTGCTTTTCCCTCTCCCACTCCCCATACTTGTGTTCTCTTTCTCACTGTGTCTCTTTCTATCAAATAAAAAAATATTTAAAAATAAAATAAAATAAAGCTGGGCTCTACTCTTCCATAAGATATCAGAAAGGGATAAAAAATTGAAAAATATAAAAGAAATGTTAAGCAACATGGGGACTGACTAGTTATTTATATAATGAGAGTTATAGAAGGAAAGAAAGCATAAACAGAGAAAATCCTTTAAGAAATAATAACCAAGGATTATGGAGAAATGAAAGTTAAGGAACTTAAATCAAAAATGCTCTTAGAAAGACAAACAGGAAAAATATGAAAAGACACCACATATTATAATAAAATCTAACAACCTAAATATTGATTTGCAACCTTGGCAGTTCCCTAGGTGGGTTTTGAAACTGTGCCCCATATATGGCAAGGAGACACAGAAGGAAGAGGCAGACTACTCCAAGTTGGTACACAGCAGTTTTAATAAACAAGGGAACGTATATACTAGGTTCAAGAGACAAGTTATTCTCTGCACCCACCCACCAGAATCTTTAAAATTTCTGTAGAGGCTTTAACTGGGTTCAGTCACATGTTCAGTCTCTATGGTCCCAATAACACATTACTCTCTCAAGGATCAGTACATTTGTATCTTTAGGATAAATACCCAATAATGTGATTGCTGGGTCGTAGGGTAGCTGTATTTTCAGCATTTTGAGGAACTTCCATACTGTTTTCCAGAGTGGCTGTACCAGCTTGAATTCCCACCAACAGTGTAGGAAGGTTCCCCTTTCTCCACATCCTCACCAACATCTGTCGTTTCCTGACTTAATAGCAAGAAATTCTAAAACATCCAGAGACAAAACAGATCACCTATTAAAACAGAGTTCACGGGACACCTGGGTGGCTCAGTTGGTTGAGCAACTGCCTTTGGCTCGGGTCATGGTCCCAGCGTCTTGGGATCGAGTCCCGCATCGGGCTCCTTGCTCCGCGGGGAGCCTGCTCCTCTCTCTGCCTCTGCCTGCCTCTCTGCCTGCTTGTGTTCTCTCTCTGTTAAATGAATAAAAAAAAAAAATCTTTAAAAAAAAATAATAAAAAAAAAATAAAACAGAGTTCACTGCTAAATCCCCTGTGTCAAAAACAGCACCTGGTATTTTGTGACCCTTTAATAAGTAATAATTGAATAAATAAATCTAATTGTTCACAAGTAGTATGGACTAGAGAAGAAAGTGTAATGATTATTTTCACACTGTTGAAGATAAAACTTTGAATCTGGAATTTTATATTTTATTTATTTTTTTAGATTTCATTTATTGATTTGACAGAGAGATCACAGGTAGGCAGAGAGGCAGGCAGAGAGAGGGAAGCAGGCTCCCCGCTGAGCAGAAAGCCCGATGAGGGGCTTGATCCCACGACCCTGAGATCATGACCTGAGCCGAAGGCAGAGGCTAAACCCACTGAGCCACCCAGGCACCCCTAGAATTTTATATTTTAACAAATATCATGCAAGTGAATAAAAATAAGGATACTCTTATGCATACAAGACCTTGGAAATTTTCTTGGAGGATGTATGTCAGAAAGAAGGAAAAGAATTCAGGAAGATGCTTTAGGAGATGAAAGAAAGTAAGGGCAAAAATAGTTTAGTAAAGGATTTATTATCATCTTCAAGGAGCAGAGGTAGTGAAACAGGGTGACACCAATTACGTGTAAATAACAATTCCACTAAAATTTTAATACCATTGGGGATGAGGTTGGGAAGTAGAAATGCACAAGTGCGGTTACTAAGTTACTTGTCTTGAGTAGGGGGAGGATATACATATTCACAAGCTTGATAAATAGATGGTCGGGGGCGGGGGGGAACAAACAGAGGTGTGAGTTTTAATAAGTTAGGTACAAGTACCGTGAGGGTAAAAGTAGATGTATATCATTCAAACCAGAACAAAAGAACTGATTATTTTTTTATTTCATATTTTAAAAGATTGTATTTATTTTTGAGAAAGAGAGAGAGAACAAGCAGGGGGAGGGACATGGGGGACGGAGCAGTAGACTCCCCACTGAGCAGGAATTCCCAGGACCCTGGTATCATGACCTGAACCGAAGGCAGACGCTTAACCAACTGAGCTACCCTGTCACCCCAAGAACTGATTATTTAATGGAAACTCAGACAAGAAGAAAATGAGAAACAGCAATAAAGTATGGTCAAAGGAAAACACCGAATAAGACCTGTTACATCATCCATCGAAAGGCAGAGAATCTCTGTTTGAATTAAAAAACAAAAAACAAAAAACTGGGACACCTGGCTGACTCAGTTGGTTAAGCACCTGCCTTCAGCTCAGGTCATGATCCCAGGGTCCTGGGGTTGAGCTCTGCGTTGGGCTTCCTGCTCAGCAAAGAGCCTACTTCTCCCTCTCCCTGGGTCCTCCCCTCACCCACCCCACTCCTGCTCTCTTTCTCTAAAATTAATTATTTAATTAAAAAAAAAAAAACTAACACAAACCCAAAGATGCAGCAATACGTTCTTCACAAAATATACATTGGAAACCAAGCAACACAGGAAAATGGAAAGCAAAGTGATGACAAAGGATATACCAGGCAAATATGAACTAAAAGAATACCCAGATAAAATGTTATTAATACAATTCGATTCAAGGGACGCCTGGGTGGCTCAGTTGGTTGAGCAGCTGCCTTTGGCTCGGGTCATGATCCCGGGGTCCTGGGATCGAGTCCCGCATCGGGCTCCTTGCTCGGCGGGGAGCCTGCTTCCCCCTCTCTCTGCCTACTTGTGATCTCTCTCTCTCTGTCAAATAAATAGATAAAATCTTAAAAAAAAAAAAGAATTCGATTCAAGATAAAAGCATCATAATGGACAAAGGAGGGATCTATATACTTGTAAAACTCATGAGGAGTATTGTATTTGCCTACATTTTTGCTTTTTCCATTGTTCTTTCTTTGATGATGCCTTAGAAGTCCTCGCTGTATCATTTTTTTGTTGTTAGAATTTCTCTTAGCCATTCTTTAAGGGTAGGTCTGCTAAGTGACCAATTCTTTTAGTGACCATTCATCTGAGGATGTCTGGATTACCTCTTCAATCCAGAAGGATATTTTCTTTCGATACTCAATTCGTGGTTGGCAATTTTTTCCCTTCAAACTGACAGCACTTGAAAATGTGTTGTTTTCTTCTGGCCCTCATGGTTTTTAATGAGAAACCTGCTGTCATTCAAATTGGTGTGCCCCTGTAGGAAATGTGACATTTCTCCACTGCTTTCAAGATTTTCTCCTTTGCCTTCAGTTTGTAGAATTTTAATTATGATGTGTCATGTTAGGGATTTCTTTATGCTTATTGACTTGGGATTTGTTCAGCTTCTCAAATCTATAAATTTATGTCTTTCACCAACTTTTGGAACTTGTTTGCCATTATTTCTTTGAATACTCTAAGCGGCACTCTCTTTTTCCTCTCCTTTTGGGACTCTGATGTTAAGATTGCTGGATCTTTTATCATTGTCCCAACAGGATCCTGAGGCTCTGTTAATTATTTTTTCAGTCTGTTTTCCTGTTTTTCAGATCGAGTAAATTCTATCAATCTGTACTCAAGTTCACTGATCCAATTATCTACTATTAAGCCTATCCAATGGGTTTTTTATTTCAGTATTTACTTTTTTTTTTTGGTTTATAATGTTTGTTTATAACTTCTTTGCTAAGAGTTTCCATCTTTTAACTTGTTTTGAGGGAATTCATACATTCTTACTAAAATATTTTTTCAAGTGATGGCTGCTTTAAATCCTTGTCAAATGATTCAAACGCCTGATTCTTCTCAGTGTTGGCACCTGTCAACCGCCTTTTGTCCTTCAGGTTGTGGCCTTCCTGGCTCTTAGTATAACGGGTACTTTTGGATTGATTCCTGGATATCTTGCCTCTTATATTAGGAGACTCAGGGTCCTATTTAAACCTCCTGTTTCAGACCATGGTCACCCTGTTTAGACTTAGCCTACCGGTTTTGGTCTACTTTTGTGGGCTGAGATTTCAGTGAGAATTTACTTTTCAGAGCTTTCGTGGTACTCTTTTGGTCCGGTTGGTGGATCTAGTACTGCTGGGGCTCCCACTGGTCCTTGCTGGTGCTGTTGAGTGGCTGGAAAGAGCTTCCCCAGGCTGGGCTAAGGTGGGAAAAGGGTTGTCAACCCATGGGGAAGAAGACTGCTTCCTGGGTTGGGCCCTCTCTGTGGTGGCATTCACGTGCCAGCAGTAGGACCCAACCACCTGGTGTGTTTAGATAAAGGTGTGGATGTGTGCTGCGGTGAGCAGGTGGAGATCCCCGGGTCTGGCTGGGGCAGAGAGCACTTCTTGGGCCAACTGATTGTTTTGGTTAGATCCCCTAGATTGTGCCATCTAGAGTCTGGTTTCTCTCTGTGCGTTAGAGGGGGTCTCACGTTTGGGGGGACAAAGTAGCTTCTCAATCAGGATAATTGTGGTGGCGGGATCCCCTTTGTCAATGCCATTTCTCCTTGGTGACACTTCCTTCCTACCTTAGCTCTGGATTGGGGAGGGGAGTTTCAGGTTTAAGGGACAAAGAGGCTTCCTGGCTGGACGATTGCGGCAGATCCCCCCTACTTGGGGTGCTGCCCATCTACAGATGGGCATCCCTGTAGATGCCATCTACAGGGAGGGTGCTGCCCTCTCCGGTCCAGAACACCGGGGAGGAGAGTCAGGCTGGTAGGGAAGGAGAATACTTTCCCTGGCTTCTTATTGTCGATGGGGCTTCCAATATGTCCCCCTTCCAGTGCTACAAGGCTCCTCCGTTATTATAGGTAGGGCCTCTACTCATTCTATGGGAGGAATGAGCCTACCTGGGCCACCTTCTCATGCTAGGTTTGGGTCGTGACTTGCCATGCCACCATGCTCTTCCTCTAGTCCTGAAGTCTGTCTCTCTTCCCAGTCCACATTCCTCTTTCCACCAGTCAGAGTTCTTGTTTGTTATTTCTAGCATTTATAACGAACGCAGCAGGAAGGATCAGGGAGAAATAAGTCTACATATCATCTCGTCTAAACCCATTATCTACTTATAAAAGAAATGAGACATCAAGCAGATAGAATGACTGACAGATGGACCGATAATTGTAGTAGGAAAGTTTTATATAACCCCTGAGAAACTGATACAAGCAGACAAGAAGAAGGAGAGCTATAGAAATTTTACTAGCAGGATTAAAGAGCCCAAGATAAGGGGCACCTGGGTGGCTCAGTGGGTTAAGCGTCTGCCTTTGGCTCAGGTCATGATCCCAGCATCCTGGGATTGAGCCCCATGTCTGGCTCCCTGCTCAGCAGGAGCCTGCTTCTCCTTTTCCTTGACGCTCCCCCTGCTTGTACTCTGTCAAAAAAATAAATAAATAAAATCTTAAAAAAAAAGAAAAAGAGAAGAAGCCCAAGATAATAGATTCACGTGCAAGTTGACATGAAATAAACAGATAGGATTCTTTTCTAGGATACAGGCAGTATTCAGAAAAATAGACTATAGGTTCAAATACAGAAGATGCTTCAGTGAGTTTAAATATCACACATCTATGTCACTAAATATATTAGAGGTCATTGAAATATAATGTAAACCACAGATGTAATTTAAAATGTTCTAGTAGCCAGGGCACCTGGGTGGCTCAGTAGGTTAAGTGTCTGGTTTTGGCTCATGTCATGATCTCAAGGTCATGGGATTGAGCCCTGTATTGGGCTCTCTGCTCAGCGGGGAGTCTGCTTCTCCGTCTGTCTCTGCTGATGCTCCCCCTGCTTGTGCTTTCTCTCTGTCAAACAAACAAACAAACAAATAAATAAATAAAATTTAAAAATTAAGCATAATGTTCTAGGAGCCGTATTTTTAAAGTTTTTTTTAAAGAGGTGAAATGTATTATATAAATATATTTACTTAGCCCAATATACCCAATATATTTAACTTTCAATCAATATCAAACTTACTAATAAGACACTTTACATTTTTGTGCCGAGTTGTCAAAATCTGTGTGTATTGCACACTGAGAGCACATCTCAATTCAGATTACACACATTTCCAGTTCTCTATCCACGTATGGCTATTGGCTACCATATTGGATAGCACAGATCTGTCTTTTTTGAGCATATGTGAGAAAATAGAAATCAAAAATGAAAAGAGCTAAAAATTCTCTTTCTGAATAGTAAAACCAAAATGAAATATACTACTAAATACATTTTGGGTTAAAGAGGAAATAGTGAAAGAAATAAGGGAATACAATGAAAACATTTATTCAAAATTTGTGTGACACAACCAGAAGAGTACTTAAGGGGATACACATAATTTTAAACACATTTTAGAAAAATTGGAGGGGTGCCTGGGTGGCTCAGTGGGTTAAAGCCTCTGCCTTCAGCTCAGGTCATGATCTCAGGGTCCTGGGATCGAGCCCCACATCGGGCTCTCTGCTCAGCGGGGAGCCTGCTTCCCCCTCTCTCTCTGCCTGTCTCTCTGCCAAATTGTGATCTCTCTCTCTGTCAAATAAATAAATAAAATCTTAAAAAAAGAAAAAGAAATAAGAAAGGATTAAAGTCAATGAAGTAGCATACCCCCAAACCAATGGACAAGATAAAACCTAAAGCTGGTTCAATGAATAGGTTAAGAAGTTCCACAAACCGGGCCCCTGGGTGGTGCAGTTGGTTGAGCGACTGCCTTCGGCTCAGGTCATGATCCCGGAGTCTCGGGATCGAGTCCCACATCGGGCTCCCAGCTCCATGGGGAGTCCGCTTCTCACTCTGACCTTCTCTCTCTCACTCTCTCTCTTTCCTAATAAATAAATAAATAAAATCTTTAAAAAAAAAAAAAAGAAGTTCCACAAACCTGCAGTGACAATAATGAATCTAAAAAAGAAAGCAGACAGATGAGATAAGCAGAAAAAAATGGAGACACAACAGATTATGAAACAATACATTTGAAAACATAGACAAAGTAGATAAATTTTTGAAAATATAAAATGAAAAAAATCAGTACAAAATTAAATTGGAAACTTTAACAGATCAATTACCATAAAAGAAATAGAAATAAGAGGCCACGCTCCAAATTCTACTAAACTTTTAAGGAATAAATCTCTATCTTACATAAGATGTTCTAAAAACAGGAAAATAGGCGTGTCTAGGTGGCTTAGTTATTGTCACTGCAGGTTTGTGGAACTTCTTTTTTTTTTTTTTAAAGATTTTATTTATTTATTTATTAGGAAAGAGAGAGAGTGAGACCAGGCCAAGTTAGTTTGATATATAATTATATATCCATCAGAAAATGATAATCTTGTCTTGATTAGGCAGAATATTGTGAACATATCACAGGATTTGTGAATTAAATGATACCTGGTTCTTGACTTCAATGTTATTTTCTGCTGGTGTGACTTTGGGCTAAAATCCCTGAGCCTTAATTTCTTTGTCTTTAAAGGAGATGATGATTGCCATCTTTAACATAGGAGCGTTCTAGGTCACCTGCCTGGCTTGGTTGGAAGAGCATGAGACTCTTGATCATGGGGTCACAAGTTTGAGCCCCATGTTGGGTGTAGAGATTACGTAATAAATGAAACTTTAAAAAATAAAAATAAAATAGGAACATTTTCCTTAGAGTAAATAAGATAGTGGATATAAAGCAAGCAGCAGGTGCATCGAGCACATGGAAAGCAGCCACTAGGTATTAATTTCTTCTTTTCTTATCCAGGAAATAAGTAAACCATAAGCAACTATGCTTCATTGTATTTCTTCTAGGTAGATTCTTTTTGTAAAATAGAGCTCAAGATGATAAAGATGGTCTTAAAAAAAAAGATTTTGTCTATCCATTTTTGTGAGAGAGAGAGAGAGACGACAAGCAGGGGGGAGGGGCAGAGGGAGAAGCAGACTCTCCACCAAGCAGGGAGCCCAATGTGGGACTGGACCTCAGGACCCTGGAATCATGACCTGAGCCGAAGGCAGACACCTAACAACTGAGCAATCCAGGTGCCCAATGAAGATCGTCTTACTCAAGATTCTATATGCTGTTCACAAAAGAACAGTTTTCTGCTGTAAATCACCAATGAAAATTAAAACAATTCCATGTTATAATAGCTGCAATACTGATTATTTTTTTTCTCCTGGGGTGGGTATGCACGGGTGATCTGTAGAACACAAAAATAATCTACAATGAAATACAATACTTCCAAAAAAAAAAAAAAAAGAAATACAATAATTCCCTTTGGCAAAATACTAAAAGCTGCTACCGAGGGCTCTATAATTTAGGTAATCATTTTTTTGTGTTGCTGTATTAAAATATATTGTATTTACTTAACAATATCAGTACCATGACTACATTTGAAGTTTAGAAGTAGAAATACCATTTTTAAATGGTTGATAGAATGCCTAATTCTTCAATTCTTTTTTTTTAAATTTAATTTTATTTATTTTAACAGAGAGAGAACACAAGCAGGCAGAGAAGCAGGCAGAGGTAGAGAGAGGAGTAGGCTCCCCGCCGAGCAAGGAGCCCGATGCGGGACTCGATCCCAAGACGCTGGGATCATGACCTGAGCCAAAGGCAGCTGCCTAACCAACTGAGCCACCCAGGAGTCCCTAATCTGCTTTATTTATTTTTATTTTTATTTTTTAATCTGCTTTATTTTTTTTTAAAAGATTTTATTTATTCATTTAACAGAGAGAGAACACAAGCAGGCAGAGAGGCAGGCAGAGGCAGAGAGAGGAGCAGGCTCCCTGCGGAGTAAGGAGCCCGATGCGGGACTCGATCCCAAGACGCCGGGATCATGACCTGAGCCAAAGGCAGTTGCTTAACCAACTGAGCCACCCAGGCGTCCCTAATCTGCTTTATTTTTAAAGTGAAATTTGTATTGTTAAAACTTACTTTATGACAATTTCAAACACAAAATTTGAGGTAATAACATAATAAACATAATTTATCTATCACCCAATGTTAATAACTATGAACAATTTGCCATTCCTGTTACATCTATCACCTTACTCATTTAAAATTAAGCATTAGACTACTGGGGGGCTATGGAATTTGGGGGGTGTGTAGTGTGGAGAAGAGGGGAATCCTGCTGGTAGAGTGTTCCGTCGGGTTTCCCTACTGAATCTAAACTGTAGAGGCCTCAGCATTCCTTCTGAAATCCTAGTATAAGGATCTTATGGCTCAGGTTTGACTTTCTTTACGGCGGCATTTTTGTGATGCTCTGTGCATTCTGGGTAGACAAGTGCTTAGAAAGACAGGATCAGGGCACAGATATGAAGACTGGATAGGCTGGACTTATATAGAGGTTCTCCTCCTCAGGGGTGGGGTGGGGAGGAAGAGGGGGTGGTGAGCCTGGGGGTTTGTCCTAGAAGTCGAGAGTATGCACCCTCTCCACACTTCCTGCTTCTGGAAGTGATAAAAAAGACACCAACAACTCGCCTGTCTTCTGTCCTGTCGCCGTAGAACCGAGAAGTGCATTTCGATGGGCCCATCACGGAGAGTTGGCTGTAAAAATGTCCCCCCCCCCAAAAAAAAAGCTAAAGTAACTGAACCTAGATACATACAAAATCAATCTCTAAGGGATCTGGAGGACTGCTGTGCATATGGAAATGGCTAGCAAACAGGAAATAATAGGAACAACGCGGCGCTCTTTTGGACTGAGACATGTAAACACCAAGGTGCTAAAAACGGTGATACAGTAGATGTGCTCGTCGCCCGGGGACCGCCCCACCTCTCCGCGTCTCAGAATACTACACTCCCGTGACAGGAACCCAAAAGGCCGGCAAAGGACCCGGGCTCTGGGCCGAGGGTGCAGAAACGTGGGAAACCAGTGAAGATCTGCCCCAGAATGTGAGAGCATGGGGCATCTGCCGGGATTCCTGGAAAGATGCGGAACCTCCACCGTGGGACTGTCGCGTTGGGCTTTCTGAAGTAGGGCTGCAGCTCCGCTTATTCTATGACGAGTGACCAGAGGGACTAGCTCACAGGAGGAGACCTCTGCTCTCCAGGCCCCACCCCTACCCTCCCCCAAACACTCTAGACAGTCCTTGATGGCTTAGTAAACGCCTCCAAACGTTCCTGTCCATTTTCGCTGGGCTGCTAACGTTAACCTCTCTTTTTAGGGCCAGTCGAGAGATTGCCTCTGAGGGCAGAACAAGCGGGAGTTTGGGGGGTCAGGGCCGGGCGTCAACTCAGAGGGGCGGGGACTTTCTCGAACCAGGCGCCGGACAGGGCCGGACTACATTTCCCAGAAGCCTCGGCGCGCACTTCCGCTTCCGTCTCCTTTGTCTGGACGCTCTCTGCTCGCGTCTAGTCTGTGCCTGTGGTCCTACTTACAGTGTCCAGCTCGGTGTATGGACCAGGGAGGAGCAGACGTTGGACAGGGGTGTGTGTCCAGCAGGGGATTGTCAACCTTGGGGGTCTGGCCGCGCGTCCCACTGGGGTCTCCCTGGGCCCGCTGACCTGACCGTAATCCCTTCTGGAGCTGGGGAGCCGTCTTTCAGGGCTCGGCCACCTTAACTCTGCCCCTCTGCTCTGGGTTTGTGTGTATGTGATGGTGGTGTGTACGTGTGTTTAAGTCTGAGACACGTCCAGGCCCTTTGCTCGGAAACGGGCTGAGGGCCCGCACAGCCTGAAGCGCTTGGCTGGAAGGTGAGGCACGTAGGGCCCGAGGTTGTCAATGCTTCCAGGTCAGAGACCAACGCGCGTCTGCCCTTGTGCCCTTGCAGCCCACAGCGTGGTGGATCCATTGTGTAGACTGAGATAATGTTGACGCGGGAGGACGTGAATGCAAGAGATCCATTTGTCTACATCTCGAGAAAGCGGCTATTGCTCAATGATGTGTCCGTTGGCAAGTTACTGAACTTTGCCTCTCCAGTTCCTTATCTGTCAAGTTTATCGTCCCTGCCTTATAAGGATTCAGCAGAAATTTGATATGAAACAGTAGACACAGTGCCAGGCACTAAGTAAGGACTCAATCAGTAGTAGTCATTATGAAAAGTAGGTATCCACCTCCCCATTTGTACATAAAAAGCAACTGAAGCGCAAGAAGGAAAAATTACTTGTTTTGGGTCACCTAGGCATCTGGTACATAGAAATGAGAACCCAGATGCCTTCACTCCCAGCATGGCGCTTGCCACTATGGCCTGCACTGGTGTATCCTTAAGGTATGTTAGTGACAATATCTTTACCTGCCGTCTGTGATTATCTATGTCCCTGTGTGTCTGTCTCTGCAGGGCCCTCGGGGAAAGGTTATGTTGAGACTTCCCTGTGACTAGGGCTTTCCGAAGCCTCAGTGCTGAACTTCTTTAGTCTTGGCCAAAATATACTGCTTCCGACTCCCCAGTCACTGTTATGAGTGGAGTCTCAGAGAATGAAAGAAGAAATGCAATGGGAAAGAAGAATTCAATCCAGAATCTCTTGCTGGAGTCTCTGGGAGAATGCTGCTAACCCCCAGGAAGAGACATGGAAGACTTGGGTGAAGTCGCTGTACCCAAATGGTGCAAAGGCTGTGGTTGTGGAGGCTCAGAGCCACAAACTCCAGAACAGAGGTAAGAAACACAAGTGAGAGAGGCTTCCGCGGTTAGCTGGGTACCTACATTGTGCACGTAATAATCTCATTTTAGTTTTTCTTTACAGCAGCCTTATAAAATGTGTGTGGGCAGCTCTGAGACCTTAGGCAAGTCATCAGTTTCCTCATTTGTAACAAGTGATTTATGGAAAGCATCTGGTACATGGTAAGTGCTCCATAAGTAGTAGTCATTTTACTATTACCATTCTCTTTTCACTTGAAGCTCTAAAAAGTAACACATCTCACTCTCCATACTCTATTATACCAGACACCTCTCCAAAAGATGAGACGGGGCAAGTCAGACTCCTTGGATAGAGAAAAGGAAACGGGCATGGAGAAGCAGATGCTTTGATCTGGTATTGTAGCAGGAGGCAGAGATCAGTGCACACCTGGGGCCTGGATCTGCAGGATCCACTGCCCAATTCTAGCAGGGTTGAAAACTGCTCCTGACTTCCTTCCAATCTCTCTTAAGAAGGATTCTTTCTTGGGGCACCTGGGTGGCTCAGTGGGTTAAAGCCTCTGTCTTCGGCTCAGGTCATGATCTCAGGGTCCTGGGATCGAGCCCCACATCAGGCTCTCTGCTCTGCAGGGAGCCTGCTTCTCCCTCTCCCTCTGCCTGCCTCTCTGCCTACTTGTGATCTCTCTCTCTCTTTGTCAAATAAATAAATAAAATCTTAAAAAAATTGGGCGCCTGGGTGGCTCAGTTGGTTGAGCAACTGCCTTCAGCTCAGGTCATGATCCCAGAGTCCCGGGATCGAGTCCCATATCGGACTCCTGGCTCTGCGGGAAGTCTGCTTCTCCCTCTGACTTTCTCCCCTCTCATTCTCAGTCTCTCGCTCTCTAATAAATAAATAAAAATCTTTTTAAAAAATCTTTAAAAAATTATATATATATTTATATTAATATAATTATATTATTATTTTATATTAATTTATTATTAATTATATAATATATAATATAAATATATTGACTTATATTAAATTAATATAAATAAATATATATTTTATATATATATATAAAAGAAGTATTCTCTCTTAAGGTCATCTTAAGATGACCATGTGGTGGCCATCCATCCACAAAAGGATGGCCCAGATGAGAAGCGGCTTCTGTGGTCTAACTTCAATCTGTTTGGTTTTCCCAGACATCCCGAGCTCAGAAGGTCCTGAAACTTACAAGTTCCCGTCTCTACCCCATCCTTCCCTCACGGATTGTCAGAGTTCAGTACAAGGAAGCGGTCAGGCATCCTGTGGGGAAGTAGGGCCTTAGGGTATGACTGTATACACTGATGATGCCCTTTGTTTTCATAAAACAAAGGATAGAAAGAAAATCCTATAAAATTTTGGTTAGTGGTGATAGGCAGGAAATAGTAAGAATAAGAATTAAGTGATAAATGACCTTTACTGAATGCTTATTCTGTATCAGGTACCGATTTAGGCCTTTTATATACATTACTGAACGATGCTTTGAGGTAGGTGCCATTGTTATTCCCATTTTTCCGATGGGGAAGCTGAAACCCAGAAGCAACTTGCTTACATCCATGCAGAACCAGGATTTAAAAGCTGGCGGCAGCCTTCCAGAGCCATTGTTCTAGTGAGAAACCATGGTAGGAGGCATAGATTTGTTTTTTAAATTGTGAAACTCTGTACTGTTTATAATGATAAGGGCTTGAAATTCCTCCTTCTTCCCCAAACAAATCCACAAGAGACTTTTTTAAAATAAAAAGATCGATATATTTATTAGAGAGACAGAGTGCGTGAGTGCACAGGGAGGGTCAGGGAGAGAGGGAAAGAGAGAGAGAGAATCTCCCACAGACTCCCTGCTGAGCAGGGAGCCCTATATGGGGGCTCAGTCCCGTGACCCCAAGATCATGACCTGAGCCTGAATCAAGAGTCCGACACTTAACTGACTGAGCCACTCAGGCGCCCCCCGCCCCCCCTGCAAGGGGCTTAAAGTATTGCTTTTTGGTGGTGGGGGAGAGTGAGAGTTAAAGCTATAATAAACTGTGGAATATTAGGAAGACAGAATTACACAGAGGATAAAATAAATAATGCATCACCACCCCCACCACCCAAAGACAACCTCAAAGAAGTGCTCAAAGTTAATATTAATCGGTTTTCTCCCACTAGGCAAAAAATCAAAATGGGAAAGGAAATCGTGAGCACCAGGTTGCTCGACGGGCGTGGAGTCAAAGGAGTTAGGGGGATCATGAATTCTTTCTTAACACTTTGGGCCTCCTGCCACCAGACATACTACGTTGGGTGCTTGAGATGCAGCAGAGTACAAGGTGACAACTACGGTTTTGTAGATCACGTGGGCAGTGTCACAAGCCTAGGATGAAGCCATCCTTGGGGGGCGGTGAGGGGGGGCCTGGAACACTCATGATCTGGGGGCGGGTGCCTCCTGTGCCCTAAACTGCCAGGACGGGTACTATTGCCTTCTGCCTCCGTGGCTCCTTTTTCTTGTTCTACGAAGTTGGAAAGTTTCTCCCTTTGTGAATGAAGGAGTTGAGGCAGGAGGTCTGGAAGCTTCATGCCAGCCCTAATAGAATATGGGGTTTTGTTGTTGTTGTTGTTATCACAGGGATCTGCATTCTCAGAGCAATGGCTCAGGCTTATCCTGAACCCAGTCAATGATCATTCCTTTCCCCGACTGAGTTTCCATTCACTCTCTGAGGTTATCTTGGACGCCTCATCATATAGGTGTCTGTGGGATCCTTCCAACCATATGACAGCCAAGCTCAGAGGCACTTTTTGTCACAGGTAGCTATTTCTAATATAATAGGTCTGAGACACAGAATAACAAACTGGATTCCTTCGTTATTCTTCCCTTTTCGGTTCTGCCATCGAGGGAGTGTGCCCTTTTGCAAAAGGGGTATCTCGAGGAGGAGAATATGGCTGCTCTTCTCCAGGCACCAAAGCCCCAGGTGAGTTGGGGATTTTCCTCTGATCCCTAAAATCTCATCTTAATTCCAGAAGCAAATAAATTTCTCTCTCATCGCACGAAGCTCATCAGTCCTGTCAGCCTCGGCAGTTTTCAAAGATGGGATTAAGAGGATGGGGTGGACCGCCCACAACATGGCACCTGGGTATTCCTTGTATGGAAGGAACGCTGAAGACGGGGCTTGGCAGTCTCTCCCATCAGTTGGCAAAAGAGGACAGAGGACCAAGAGCGTGGTTGAGAGAGAGTGAGGCTTCCTTTTGTGCACTTGAGGCATTTGGCTTAGATCAGCAAAGGCACAGGAGATATCTTTTGTATCCATCTGCTTAGAATGTTCTCCATGGGGAGAAAACACCCATACACAAATCCGTGTGGCACAAATCAGCAAATTTACTGACGCCCTACTTAATAAAGTGCTTTAGGGAAAGTGTTGTGTATGACTTCAGAGGAGAGTGAGCAAGCATGTCTGGCCAACAGAGGTTTGGGAGGGTTTTATTCATTCAGTCAGCATCTTTAAGCCCTTTTAAGGAGCCCCAGTAGAATAATAGAAGCAGTGAGATTTGAAGTGGGCCCTTGAAGGATGAGTAGGGTTTTTTGTTTTGTTTTTTTTTTAAGATTGTATTTATTTACTTATTTTAGAAAGAGAGCAGGGTGATGAGCAGAGAGAGAGGGAGAGAAAATCTTGAGCCGACTTTGCCTGAGTGCAGAGCCTGGGCTCAATCTCATGACCCTAAGATCATGACCTGAGCCAAAATCAAGAGTCAGACACCTAATGAGCCACCTAGGTGCCCTGGATGAGTAGGTTTTTGAGAAGAAATATTTGGGAAGTCAATGACATAAATGGCTTAATATTGAGGAAAGGTACTGCTTCTTCTGAGACAGGAAAAAAGAAAGTACAAATACGTTGAAATCATGGATATGGGACACCTGGGTGGCTCAGTCCATTGAGAGCCTACCTGCGACTCAGGTCATGATCCTGGGGTCCTGGGATTGAGCCCCAAATTGGGCTTCCTGCCCAGTGGGGAACTTGCTTCTCCCTCTGCTTACTATTCCCCCGATTGTGCTTTCTCTCTTTCTCTCTTTGGCAAATAAATAATAAATAAAATCTTAAAAAAAAAAAAAAGAAAGAAATCATGGATATATTGTCCTATAAAAACTTAAGCTTCTGATATGTTTGCCATATACTAATAATCACACATAAAGTTCTTTCCTAGATATAAGTCTCAAGCTTGGCATATTTCTCAGTTTCTTACGTACCATGTCTCTTTCTTTTTTTTTTTTTTTAAAGATTTTATTTATTTATTAGGAAAGAGAGAGAGTGAGAGAGAGAAGGTCAGAGTGAGAAGCGGACTCCCCATGGAGCTGGGAGCCCGATGTGGGACTCGATCCCGAGACTCCGGGATCATGACCTGAGCCGAAGGCAGTCGCTCAACCAACTGCGCCACCCAGGGGCCCAACCATGTCTCTTTCTTAATAAAGATAACTTTAAGGCTTGCTGAGCAATAGTCTTGGCTAGGAACCCCATATCCTTAACTTGATCTTTTTTTTTTTAAATATTTTATGTATTTATTTGACAGAGAGAGAGAGAGAGAGAGAGCACAAGCAGAGGGAGAAGCAAGAAGAGGGAAAAGCAGGCCCACTGCTGAGCAAGGGAGCCCAATTCGGAGCTTAATCCCAGAACCCTGGGACCATGACCTGAGCCAAAGGCAGACACTTAATGACTGAGCTACCCAGGCGCCCCTTAACTTGATCTTTTTTATGGGGCTAAGTCACTTTATTTAGCTGAGAAGTTTCAGTGGGCTTTTGTTGTTCAAAGCCTTTTTTAGACTTCCTATTATATGAGATCTAGAAACAGTTTGCTTTTCCAACCATGCGAAGCCCCAAATTTCTGGATTCTCTATGCCATTTATTTTAGCTTGAAAAATTGGCAAATTCCTTCCTGAGCTCAACTCTTTCTTTCTTTGCCAAATATATCCAGAAGCATCCTGCACAAGCTAGCATTCTGGCTCTTTCCAACTTATTCCCCAAGAGCTTCAGGCCCAATGAACTTTTGGTCTGCCTTCCCAGGTACTAATTACTTTGCCAATGTGGATCAAGAGTCTACATCATTCCAGGGGCGCCTGGGTGGCTCAGTCATTAAGCGTCTGCCTTTGGCTCGGGTCATGATCCCAGGGTCCTGGGATCGCGCCCCACATCGGGCTCCCTGCTCCACGGGAAGCCTGCTTCTCCCTCTCTCCCTCCTCCTGCTTGTGTACCCTCTCTCACTGTGTCTCTCTCTGTCGAATAAATAAAATCTTGAAAAAAAAAAAAAAGAGTCTACATCATTCCAGCCTTAACTACCTTTTTCTTTGAAGTTTGCCGCCTGAATGTCAAGCCGATGCTTCGGTATATTTTAGGCGTTATGATACCTTCTACTTCAGGATGCTAGTTTCCGAATTAATTGGGATTGGCTAACTTGTAACTGGTATAACCAATAGACCCAAAATGTGCAATGGCCCTAGTATAAGAGAAGTTTATTTCTTGTTCTTGTAACCATATGACTGGGCCACAGGTTGATAGGGTGGCCATTCAGGGCCTTGAGCTATCTGAAGCTCTACTATCTCTCCCAAACTCCCTTTTGGGGTCATCTCTATGGCCCAGCCACAGGGGGAAAATAGCATGGAGGAACATAGGTGAGTCAGGCCTGGAAATGGTGCATCTCACTTCTGCTTGTGTTCTCTTGGCTTAAACTCAGTCACATGGCCACACCTAACTGCAGAGGATGTTGGGAAATGTTTGTCCACCTAGAAAGATGAGGAGGGGAAGTGTACTTTAGTGAGCAGTTAGCAGCTTCTTCCCCTCTCCGCAAACATTTAGATTATTTAGAACTCTTTCGCTATTGTAAATTATAAGTGGAAGCAGAATCTGTTGATAACTCTTTACTCATATCTCTGATCATTTTATTACAATTGATTTCTAGGTATAAAATCAGTATGTCAAAAGGGTATATACATTTTAAGATTCTTTAACGTATGAGTCAGTATGCCTTTGACACTATGAACATAGTTGGATCCATTTCCTCTCCATTCCATGAATCTCCCCTAATTCTGCCTTATTCAGCCATTACCTCTTAACCCAATGCAGGTGCTTCAGGGTTTGTCCTTCAAGGATGTGGCTGTGAACTTCACTGAGGAAGAAT
>CM052804.1:44822547-44836177 GCA_028533885.1 Nasua narica
GTCTGGGTGGCTCAGTCGGTTAAGCATCCAATTCTCGATTTCGGCTCAGGTCATGATCTCAGGGTCATGGGATCTAGCCCCGTGTGGGTCCCTGTGCTCAGCAAGGACTCAGCTTGTCCTTCTTCCTCTGCTCCTACCCCTACTCTCTGAAAGAAAGAGAGAGAGAGAGAGAGAAAGAAAGGATTTGGTTAACACTTTGCTCCAGGATCCAGAGCAAATCCTTAAACTGTTTCTCACCCTACTTTGGTAGAAAATGTATAATTGCTTTTGAAAATTAGTTATCTTGTTTTCTGCTTTTGAAAACACAAGAGTGGGACTGAAAACAGGGTGATCCTTTGTCTCGGAAACTGACAGTCACATTCTATTTCTTTTCCTTGAGTAGGATTTCCATTTTCTAAACCCGGTATCATCTCCCAATTGGAACAAGCAGAAAACCGATGGATGCAGGAGAAAGAAGTGCCAAGAAGCATCTGGATATGTAAGTAAGAATAAGGCAGACAACATCTTTTGAAATATGAGTTAGGGATTCTTCCCCAAACCCTCCAGGCCTGTAGAAAATGTTGAGGCCTACCCTAAGTCTCATCTTCATTTGGACATATCAGAGTCTTATTAGCCTAACTCTACTTATTCCCAGACTCAAGGAAAGGTACCTCCTTCTTAAGTTATAACCCTGACACTTGATCCAGTGATCACTGTTGTGTCTCACTCCGGCGTTTTATGAGGTCATTCCCTTTTCCTCTCTAGTAGCTGGAGCCTCTCCTTCATTTACTTCGTCTTTGTTGTACCTAATTTTTTGCCTACTTAAAAAGTAAGAAGAGAACGAAAGAATTTGAATGTAAGTTTAAGGAGTGTGATCTCACATCCAATATTAAGGTTGTAAAATTGATAGAACTTGCTGACTATGTGTAGGAGGTGAGGGAGAAACAGACAAAGATGATTTCCAGGTTTCTGGCTTGGCTGTGTAGGGAGGTGGAAGTTCACTTCCCTGAAATGGAAAACACAGGAGAAATGGCAAGTTTAGGGGGGTAGGGTGGAAGATGATTCTGTTTCTTCTGTTTGAAGAGTCTATAGCAGATCTAAACCAGTGGTTCTCAAACAGGGGCAATTTTGCCCCCAGGGGACAAGTCTGAAGACTGGGAGGATGCTGTGGGCATCTAGTGGGTCGAGGCCAAAGATGGTGCCAAGTATCCTACCATGTACAGGAAAGCCCCTCCCACAAAGACTTGTCTTGACAAAATGTCAGTAGTGCTGCAGTTGAGAAACCCTGGTCTAAGTAGGGGTGTCTGGAAGGTAGACGAACATAAGGAGGAGATGTCAAGTGGATCTTGGCGAGGGAAAGAGATCATAACTGGTGGTACAGCGATTAAATGGTAATTAAAGACGCGGGAGTGTATGAAATATGAAAATAGAGAAATAGAGCACGAAAAGAGTTACAAGAGAACTTAGAAGCCCAACGAACATATACATTTAGGTATCTGCTAGCTGTCTGTCTGCATCTATATATATATCTATATCACTTGTGTACTTAAAAAAAAACACATGGGGGAAAATGGTGTCAAAATAATAAAATAGCAATAATTTTTAATAATGGGTGATGGCAGTAGAGGTATGTTATATACAAATTTTATCAATATAAATGAAAGAAAGGGAATCCAGAAAGGATACTAAGAAAGGGTGGCCAGAGTAGAAGGAAACCAGGTCAGGATGTTGTCGTAGAAGCCCACAGAAAAGAGCATTTCCAGGAGGGGAGGTGCACATAGTGCTAGACACTCGAGAGGTCAAGGAAAGACCTGAAGAATGTCCATTGGACTTAACAGGATGTTCCTTCTTTTTGGCTAACCTGATAGTAGATTAGTCCCCTGCTACCATTTCTGTCCCCTGGTTAACTTATGTTGCCTTCTTTTAACTTTCATTTTCCTACATTATCTAAGGTTGTAAAAGCCACATACTAAGGTTATTTTGAAAATAATCCAGCTTGCAAAACACATGTGCTGTTTGTCTTACCTCCAGCTTGCAAAACACATGTGCTGTTTGTCTTACCCTTCATAAGGCTAAAAGATTACTTACAAAGCCCCTAATTACAAAGTCCCAACTTTACAACAATTAAAATGTATGTCATGTGTAATTTGCCCATAAGAAAGCTGAACTAGGGGGGTGCCTGGGTGGCTCAGTGGGTTAAAGCCTCTGCCTTCAGCTCAGGTCATGATCTCGGGGTTCTGGGATCGAGCCCCACATTGGGCTCTCTGCTTGGCAGGGAGCCTGCTTCCCCCTCTCTCTCTGCCTGCCTCTCTGCCTACTTGTGATTTCTCACTCTCTCTGTCAAATAAATAAATAAAATCTTAAAAAAAAAGCTGAACTAGAAAAAAAAAAAAAGAAAGCTGAACTAGTACTAATAGTAAGCCTAATCCCCTGGTCCTCCTAAAATTTCTGCATTCTCCTGAACTTGGACCCTTTTTGTCTTTTCTTGGGGTGTGTATGTATGTATTTTGGGAGGCCCAGAGAGAGGGAAAAAACTGAAAGCTGAAGGAAATCTCTGGCAAATGCTAACATTCAGGGTAGCAAAGGAAAATACATTTATTGATCTTACTGAACCCAGCAGCAACCTCAGGCATAATCAAGGAGAGTTACTGGGGAACTGTGCCAGTGGGCATGGAAGAGGTAGGCATTGAAGGATGACCCTAGTAGGAGTGAACTCCAGACAGGGGACACAGGGGACTGCTGGTGGTGGTGGCATCAACAGCCAGGGAAGATTCTAGTGGTTCAACGGCTAGGAGCAGCTATCATTCCATTGTACAGTGCCGATCATTTCCCAATTAAAATCTCCCTAACATAGTATTTTATGGCAGTCATCATTCTTGAAATTATTTGATTAATACTTATCTTCCCCAAAAGACTGTAAATCTCAAAAGAACTCGTACTATATTTACTTTGTTTATCATTGAATCCTAGCATATAACACAGTGCCTAGCCCATAATAGGTATTCAATAAATTATCTGTTGTGGGGCGCCTGGGTGGCTCAGCGGGTTAAAGCCTCTGCCTTCGGCTCGGGTCATGGACTCAGGGTCCTGGGATCGAGCCCCGCATCGGGCTCTCTGCTCAGCGGGGAGCCTGCTTCCCCCTCTCTCTCTCTCTGCCTGCCTCTCTGCCTACTTGTGACCTCTCTCCTCTCTGTCAAGTAAATAAATAAAAAACCTTTAAAAAAAAATAAATTATCTGTTGACTACTTGACTTAGATTTGTGACTAATGGTATTTATGCAACTCTATGATCTCATTCCTACTTTAGTCATTTCCTTCCTCTAGTACAGGGAACATTTTTACTTTTCCCCTCCAGATTTGGAGACCAGAAAGTCAAACCCAAAGGAGGTATTTTCTGGAAAAGAATCATACCGGGGGATAAATATGGAGAAAAGCACAGAAGCTGATGTAAGGACTTCCAGTTTGAAGGAAGCCTGGGGATACACAGAGATCAAAGAGGATGCTCAAGATAAACTCCAGAAAGAAGCAACAGTTCTCTTCAAGAAAAGAACTTCTATAGCTGATAGTAACCCCAAATGTATTGAATCTGGGAGACATGTTAGTCTGAAGTCAGACTTCGTTATACAATCAAAACACCCTGGAGAAGAGAGACCTTATACATCTGATGCTCAGGGAAAGAGATTTAAACAGAATTCAAAATTAATTAAACATCAGAAAGAGAGTGCAAATGAGAAAGCTCTTCAGTGTATTGTATGTAGTAAAATATTCAGTGATCACTCAGTTTATGTTCAACATTCTATAGTTCATAATGGAGAAAAAAATTTAAATGGAATCAGTATGGGAAGACCTTCGATCATGGTATACACTGCACTGAACATCAGAAAACTAATACTGGAGAGAAGTCTTATGAAGATAGGAAAGTCTACACCTGGAACTCACACCTTACCCAACATCATCAGAGTGTTCATGGTGGGAAGGAATATAATGTGCATAAAAGAGCCTTAATTCAGAATACACCATTTATTCAACATCAGAGAACCCAACACGGAGAGAAACCTTATGAATGTAGTGAATGTGGAAAAACTTTTGGTAATTATTCAGCCCTCACCATACATCAGAGAATTCATACTGGAGAGAAACCATATGAATGCAAGGAATGTGGGAAAGCCTTTAATCATAACGTCTCTCTTATTCAACACCAGAGAATCCATACTGGAGAGAAACCCCATGAATGTAATGAATGCGGGAGGGCTTTTATTCAGATAATGCCCTTTATTCAACATCAGCGAATTCATACTGGTGAGAAGCCTTATGAATGTAATGAGTGTGGTAAAGCCTTCAGTCACAATTCATCTCGTATTGAACATCAGTTTAGTCATACTGGAGAGAAGCCCTATGAATGCAGTGAATGTGGGAAAGCCTTTGGTCACAACTCTTCCCTTATTGTCCATCGGTTTATTCACACTGGAGAGAAACCCTATGAATGTAGTGAATGTGGCAAGGTCTTTAGTCAGAGCTCACACCTCTATCAACATCAGAGAACTCACACTGGAGAGAAACCTTACACCTGTAATGAGTGCAGGAGAGCCTTCAGTGACCGATCAGCCCTTATTCGACATCAGAGAACTCATGCTGGAGAAAAACCCTACAAGTGTAGAGAATGCAGTAAAGCTTTCAGCCAGAGCTCAACTCTCATAAAACACACAAAAACCCACACTGGAGAGAAACCTTACACCTGTAGAGATTGTGGGAAAGCGTTCAGCCAGAGTTCATCCCTGACGCAACATCAGAAGATTCATACTGGAGAGAAACCGTTTGATTGTCACAAGTGTGGGAAAGCCTTCAGCAGAAGTGCCCATCTTACTCAACATCAGAGGATTCACACTGGAGAGAAACCCTGTGAGTGTGATGAATGGGGTAGAGCTTTCAGGTGTAGGTCAGCCCTCATCAGGCATCAGAGACGTCACAGTGGAGAATCACTCTGAATGCGCGGTCATCCAGACTCATCACTTGGTTAAATACCGAAGAATCCTACTTTTATGGGTTATTATAATTGTGAGGCCCCCCTTTTTTTTGAGGGCTGAGAATGCTCTCCTCCTGTTTTCTCCTGCAAAGAATTAGGTGCCAGAACACTACAAATCCACGTGAAGAAGTACTGGGATAGCCCGAGACCAACCATAAGTCTTTCTGTGTGTGTATTTTCATCTGTACCTGAAAATGTCTGATGTCACCATGGAGTGATTTTTTTTTTCCTAGTCCTAGGAATAGGCTGTCCCAGCAGGCAAGGGAATTCCAGTTGTTCAAACTTGAGCTCATTGCTTGTACTGATTGGAATACTGCCCATGTCCAAGTTAAATAGACTCATGGTTGATCGTATATTCGAATACCACCTTTCTATAAGTCTTTGCCTTAATGTACAATCATTCCTACCCCTAGAAGTACTGTTCTCACTAAAAGGGCTACTTTGAACTCTCCCTTCTCACTGACTTTCCAGTCCTTCTCTTCTATTTAAAGTGTTAGCAACAGGGCCCCTGGGTGGCGCAGTTGGTTGAGCGACTGCCTTCGGCTCAGGTCATGGTCCCGGAGTCCCGGGATCGAGCCCCACATTGGGCTCTCTGCTCAGCAGGGAACCTGTTTCCCCCCTCTCTCTCTGCCTGCCTCTCTCCCTACTTGTGATCTCTTGCTCTCTGTCAAATAAATAAATAAAATCTTAAAAAAAAAATGTTGGGGCCCCTGGGTGGCACAGTTGGTTGAGCAACTGCCTTCGGCTCAGGTCATGATCCCGGAGTCCCGGGATCGAGTCCCACATCGGGCTCCCAGCTCCATGGGGAGTCCGCTTCTCACTCTGACTTGCTCTCTCTCACTCTCTCTCTTTCCTAATAAATAAATAAAAAAATCTTTAAAAAAAAAAATAAAGTGTTAGCAACAGCTTGAAGTTCAACAGGGCTTGAGTTTCAGAGCTGAAAAGCACAACTGAAGACAGAGGAAAAAAGGATTTTTGTTCTGAAAATTTTGAAGACAAAATACTCTAAACAAACGGTGACATCTGGAAATAATTTTTGAAATACTTGAAATTTTTAGCAACTTTTAGAAATTGGAGACAAGAAAAAAAAAAGAGTCCTCCATAAAAGTGTCTTGTTATTAGAATCAGAACTCTTCAAATGATGTTAGTTAACATCTTAGGTATAGCAAGGTCCTTTCAAAAACTTTTCTTTCCTGGAGCCATTTAGCTTGGGTTGTGGAGAAACACTTGCTCTCCCTCCCTTCAGAGGCCTCATCTATGATAACCTGATTTTGAACGAATTTATATGGTAAAAAGTAATTTATGTCGTTAAAACTGCTTGTGATTGACTTACTTGTGTTGCGTGAAGGGAAAATTAATATACATGTTACATCTCAAATTCCTCCAAGAAGGTTGGATAGTTTTCACTGTTGTGATGAGCTCATTGTATGGTGACCCTAGGCTTGATTTGAGGATTTCGGGAAGAGATCTTTAATTAAAGCAGGGCTTTCTGCCTTTTCTGAGGAGGAATCAATCCTTTTTTTGTTTTTATTTTTTATTTTTTGTTTTTTTGATCAAGAGGTAGTTGTCACATCATCACTCTTTTCAGTTTGCAAGTTATTCTCCTTTAGGATGCAACTTAAAGCATCACCTTCTCTTTGACCACCACAGTAGAAAATAACCTCCTCCTCTGAAAACCTTTGCCACTCATTAGATCCCTCATAAATGCCTATAAACCATTTTTGGTTCTATCTTAATATCTGGTTTTATCTCCAGCTTTAACACAGTTCTCCCCATGAGGAAAATAACTATCTTGTTAGGTTTTTTGTTGTTGATTTTAAACAAAATAATATTTACACACAGTTTTAAAAATTCATATGAGTCGTTCAATGAAAAGCCATCTTTACAGTACCTTTGATAGGCATCATACGTTAGATATTTCCTGGATATGTTTTGCCAAAGTCATACATACAAAATATAGTGGCTTGAGATAAACATCTTGGGGAAAATCATATCATGCTTACATTTTACTTAATAAGAATTCAACCATATGCACTAAGACGCCCCCCTCCAAAAAAGCCCAACAGATAAATTAGTGAAATTAGGAATACTGTAAAATTATATTTTACACATAGATTAGCATTTTATTGTTTACTTATACATTTATACATATGAACACATAAGAGCATGTGTTATCAGAGTTATACACAAAGCTATGTAACTGCATTTTATGAGCAAATGCAGAGATTTATAAGGACAATATTGATAATACTCTATTTCCACTTTATGGGCTCACTACTGAAGGTAATTTTGTTTCTCCAAAGAATTGAGAGGCACAGCCAATACATTTGCGTATGACTTTATTCCTCTCCATGAATGTTTCTGCTCAATTGGCTAGAGTTGATCATGTCAGAAGATATGCCAACTCATCCTAGTAGGAAGTTTGCTATGATACAGCATCATGGAGAATTGAGAGATACTTCTGTTTCATCTAGGTAAAAAAATCCATTTCCCCAAATAAACCTGGCCTTAGGTATCTGGATAATTGCCTCAGTTTGAAGGCAGACCTCGTTTAAATCTCTTCTTTAGTATATGTAAGAAAGGAAAGCTACCTGATTTTTTTTTTTAAGATTTTATTTATTTATTTGGAAAGAGAGAGAGTGAGAGAGAGCATGAGAGGGGATAAGGTCAGAGTGAGAAGCGGACTCTCCATGGAGCTGGGAGCCCGATGTGGGACTCGATCCCGGGACTCCGGAATCCTGACCTGAGCCGAAGGCAGTTGCTTAACCAACTGAGCCACCCAGGTGCCCGGAAAGCTACCTGATTTTTGCCCTTATCCTAGAAATGCAACTCAAGAGGTAGGCATTGCTATCCCATTCCTTTCCTTTTAGAAGCATAAAGTAAGGCAGAAGTCAGTGTATTAACTGCCGTTTGTTTTTTTCTTTGTATTGTAGCACTTCCCAGACCCCTTTCAGAGAACTTCCATGACAGTAATAGCTAATACTTGTAGTAAAGATTTATTACATGCTAGACACTGTTCACACACATTTGTATGCATCAACTCATTCATTTCTTCCAACAATGCCCTTGGATAGGCACACCTTACAGGGGTGCCTCTATTTTATAGAGGAGGCAACCAAGACTCAAAAAGGCAAAGTCACTGTGCAACCTGGAAACAGTGTGGATCTGAGATTTTAACCCAGGGAGTCCAGCTCAAGAGTCCTTGTTCTTAACCTTTTTACTCTACTGCCTCTCTGAACACGTGTATATGTATGTGTGGCCCTGGGATAAGGATCGAGGAAGGCTACTGAGTGTGCCAATCACCAGGGTGCGATGGAACCATTTCCTAGGGATGGTAGAAGCATCAGTGACTTATGGGATTATGAATGTCAGAACTTGGATTTTCTCCATGTTGTATAATCTGGGAGCTTTCGGGAGGACAATATGCCAAGAGTAGATGGCTTCTATATTAGAGCTAGAGCTCGGAGTCAGAGCACTCTTGTCATTAAGACACCATCCAAAAGGAGCCTCGTTGGATGGGACAGTATTGTCTGGGATTTGTTCCTGTGTAGGCTCCAAAGGAAAGAGTTTTGGATTAAGAGATGCCTTCTCTAATATTATCCAGGTTATGGTGCCTACTTAGGCAACTGCTGTAAGTGTAATAAGGTATTAAATAGCATACAGGAAAGTCAGAGTGGTTTTCCTTGGATAGAACAGCGCAACTTTACTTAGCAGTCCCTTCGAGAGATGCCAGTGTTTTTGACAGCTTCTATGTGGTCCTTAAGATTCATGACTGTGACAAGGCCAGGGGCTTCTTCAGAGCAGAGAATGGGGGGCTGATAGTCCTTCCTGAAGAAGGAAGAAGGCTTTCTAAATCATGCCCTCTCCCTCTCCTTTGGACTTGATGATTGACATGGTAATAAGCGCACACACGAGAAGGGATTCAGAGGTTTCTCTGTGGGGTTAGGAAGGCTTGTAAATCACAGATGAGTTGGGGGGGGAGGTTGGTTGTCCTTCACTGCAAAGCTGATCCCAGTAGAGGGCAATCGCAGGCAGTGTCCTTTAAGGCTTTGGTTCACTCCCTCCTTGTGCGTGCACTTGCCTTCCCCTGGGGAAAAGCTCTTCACTTTCTGTGTTGGCTACGAGGTCGTCCATCTTCTCTGCTATTTTGGGAGGATATTTCTTTTTCTTCCTTCCTTCCTTCCTTCCTTCCTTCCTTCCTTCCTTCCTTCCTTCCTCTCTCTCTCTCTCTTTCTTTCTTTCGTCGCCAGTGGTTATTTTTCACTTTAAAAACAATTTTTTTGAAAAACAACAACAACAACAAAAATTTTTTGGGGGGGTGGCGCCTGGGTGGCTCAGTGGTTAAGCCTCTGCCTTTGGCTCGGGTTATGGTGCCAGGGTGCTGGGATCGAGCCCCGCATTTGGCTCTCTGCTCAGCGGGGAGCCTGCTTCCCCCTCTCTCTCTGCCTGCCTCTCTGCCTACTTGTGATCTCTCTCTGTCAAATAAATAAAAATAAAAAAATCTTAAAAAAACACTTTTTTTTAACTTTTGTTTTTAAAGGCCATTTAATTATTTTTGAAATCTCTCACCCAAGGTGGAGCTCGACCTCACAAGGACATCAAGAGTCCCACGCTCTTTCGACTGAGCCAGCCCGGCGCCCTTATTTTTGACTTTTAAAAAATGTATTCCTCTGGCATTTTCTTTTAGGGGATGCTCACATTCACGTAATTCATCGGCCTCTTGTTCCTGGTTCTGAAGCCCCGCCTTTCTCGCTGTTCTTGTTCATCAATCAGGTGGGGACGTGAAAACTTTTTCCCCTTACGACAGCCCCACCTGCTTAAGATGATAAAGACAGAAATGAGCCCCCTTCCTTCAGCCTTTTGTCTTTTGGCGCAGATGCTCTTTGAGGTTAGGTTGACCATTTGGTGGGGGAGGGGGAACACTTAGGAGTTGTCATGGAGACCGGACGCGGAAGAATCGTTTGGGGGCGGGGCGAGGAAACACCGCAGCTGCTGATTGGTTAGAAGGCCACAGACCGAAAGATTCCTGTCTGCGCAGGTGCAATGCTTTCCGGGCCGAGGGGCGTGGCGCTGTTTGTCTTGGGGTGTGAGTTCGGCTCTCCACGGGCTCCCGGTCGGCTAATCCCAGGGCGCAGCTCCCTGTCATCGAAGACCGCGGGACGGAACCGATTCTCTGCGGCCACGCCCGGAACGCCCCAACGAGGCAGGCCTGGGGCGCTGCGGCTTCGCTTAGGGTCCAGCCACCTGCTCACCGCGGTGGCTCCTGGAGAGGCTGCGGCGGTTGGGCGGGTGCCGGCCTGGGGGCTTGGACAGCAGCGCAGCGACTCGGGCGCCAAGGACCGGCCGTGGGCCGTCCGCAGCTGTGAGGCGATCGAGCCCTGCTGTGTCCACCGTGGGAGCCTGGAGAGCCACTGACCGTCGGTGCCCGGAGGAACCCGTTCCTCCTGGGGGGTAGGGGAGGAGAGAGCGGGAGAGAGGTGGACTCCATAGGCTAGGGCCCGTTAGAGAGGGTTCGGGTCTCAGTCTAGAGCCTTTGGAGCCTGCACTGGAATAAACTGCAGGCGATATTGCCCTAGCCAAGGAAGGCTCCCATTTGGATGGTATCTTAAATCGACGTGTGGGAATTTCTAACAAGGTGGGCTGGGTGCCATCCCTGTCTCTACTTGACTCCTTTTCCCCGTTTCAGGACTCTTGTGTTGGTATGAAGGAGCACTAAGCTAGCACAATTCCCCGCATGTGGAGGCACTTCTCCAACTTTGCTAGAGTGCTAAGATTTTATTTCATCCCTCTTCACCAAGGCACTGAACTTCTCAAAGAGTAAAGATGGGAACTTTTTTGTCCCCTCCCTCACTTTTAGGGAGAAATATTCAGGCCGATTCGTAAATGACAGTAAGAATATTACATAATTGGGCAGGAAAATGGTTCCCAGTATTTTTGGTGTGCAAAATAAAAGTCAAATATTGTAGTCCTTAATATGATTTAATGCCTCTAAATTTTTATTTCAAGTCTTCCCTCACAATCAAATTCCTCCTAGAAGACCTAAAATGACTTAAAAAACCATTATGAATTTTCTAGTAGAAACACTGAAGTAGACTTAAAGAATCAGGTTCAAAAGGAAAAGTGCTCACCATGGAACTGCAAGACTAGTCTAAATGTCTAACTTCACAAAACAATTTGCGTTTGAGGAAGTAACTTTACAAAACTTTACAGAACAGTTTGTATTTGAATAACAGTTATTGTTTTAAAAAATGGCCCTTGGGGCCTTGGGTGGCTCAGTTGGTTAAGCAACATACTTCCTCTTGGTTTCAGCTCAGGTATTGACATGGGTCTTGGGGTCCAGCCCCATATAGGGCTTTGTGCTTAACAGGGGAGTCGACCTGAGGATTCTTTCCCTCTGCCCCTCCCTGCCTGTGCACATAGTCTCTTTCCCTCTCTCTAAAATAAATAAACAACTCTTAAAAAAAAAAAAAGGCCCTCGTTTTTTTTCCCTTACTTTTTTCCTGTATGTGGGTGGTGAGGATAAGTCAGTATGAGGACCCGTGAATAACTTAGTGGTTTGGGTTTAAAAACACACAGTCTTAGCATGGGGTTCCCCCAAAGCTGACTCAGACAAGAGTTTAGAGGTAAGTAGTTAATTAGGAGGTGATTCTAAGAAGCATGGTGAGGGAATGGGGAAGTGAAAGGGAGGAAGGAAAGTTAATCAAGGGCAGTTAATGAGCAGGTGGCCATTGAGGCTCACTGCCTCTCTGGATCCCTTGAGAGATTGTGTAGACTACATCTCAGACTTGCCCAAGAAGGGTCCAGGAACCTGGGTATTTATTCCTCGTTGGTTGAGGTTTGCTTTTGGAGTATTATTTGGCACTTCTGTACATCTTTGCCATATAACTATCTTTTTTTTTTTTTTTTTTTAAGATTTTGTTTGTTTGTTTATTTGGAGAACATGTTAAAGGCGGGAGGGCAGAGGCAGAGGGAGAGAATCCCAAGCAGATTCCACGCTGAGTGTGGAGCCTGAGGTGGGCTCCATCTCATCATCCTGAGATCATGATCTGAGCTAAAATCAAGTCCGATATTTACCCAGCTGAGCCACCCACGTGCCCCCACTGATTGGCTGTATCTTTAAGATAAAGTCCCAGAAGTGGAATTTCTTGGTCAAATTATACCCATATTTTAAACACGTATTGTCAATTTGCCCACCCAAAAGTCACCTGTTTACCTTCCCCCAGAGATTGTGTTGCTCCCTTGGCTACGTGGGCAGAAAACGGAGGGACTGCTTATGACCAGAGCATCTCAATGGGGAGGCCAGGCAACTGTGAGGGCCGGGGCTAGGCTGAGGGGAAGACTTTCACAGAGGACAGAAATGGCAAGCTAAGATAATATCAATGACGGTTTTCTTATACCTTATTTAGACGCTGAGGGACAAACCTCCAGATATTTTTTAGGAAAATAATAAAGCAAGCATTTAAAAAGGGGACTTTAAGCTAAGGAATCTTAAAAAAATTTTTTTAAATTGGAGGACAGTTGATATATTAGTGTCAGATATACAACATAGTGAATAAATGATTGTATGTATTATGGAATGCTCACCATAAGTGTAGTTACCATTTATCACCATACTATGATAATACTATTAACCATATTCCCAAAGCTGTACTTTTCATTTGCGTGACTTATTTTATAACGGAAAGTAATTTTCTTTGCCTGTTTTGCCTATCCCTCTATCCCCTTACCCTTTGGCAACTATCAGATTGTTCTCCATATCTCTGAGTCTTCTTCTGTTTTGTTGTTTGCTTTGGTTTTTTTTTTAGACTCCACGTATAAGCTGGAGAAATTTGATTTTACATGTTTTTTTTTTTAAAGATTTTATTTATTTATTTGACACAGAGAGAGATCACAAGCAGGCAGGCAGAGAGAGGGGGAAGCAGGCTCCTTGCCGAGCAAAGAGCCCAATGCGGGGCTCGGCGGGGCTCGATCCCAGGACCCTGAGATCATGACCTGAGCTGAAAGCAGAGGCTTTAACCCACTGAGCCACCTGGGCACCCCCCCCCTTTACTCCTTTTTGGACAATTCACACTGGCAAGAAATCTTACAAATGCTGTGAATTTGAGGGGGAACTGTCATTTCTGAGCTTTTACTCTACCTCTGTGGATTCACCCTAGAGAAAGGGTGAATACTAAATACAGCAATAATAAATAATAAATACAGCAAAACCTTTTGTTTTCAGTTAGCCTTAACCAGCACCAGATAACTTACATATTATGCATGCAATAAATATGAATATATTAATATAATGAAGGTGAGAATACAATTCGTATAGTATTGATATCAGATAATGCCCACTGGCAAAAGCAACAAAGCCCCAGAAGTACAATAAATGTATTGTGAAGCTGTGGCTTAGAATTCTATGCTCATTCAGCAATTACAATTTTCATAGGACCCCCAAGTCCTGGAATTCAAATAGATAAATAAAAAGACTCCAGTAACACCAGCTTAATTTTATACAGGATAATCCTTACTGGAGAAAATACTTACATTGCAATAGGAACACCGAAACCTATCGTGGATCATTTCCAGTTGTCTCCAGTCATAGATTTTAGAACTGAAAGGGAGCTTCACATATCTACTATCAGTC
>CM052804.1:44848865-44958331 GCA_028533885.1 Nasua narica
TTTGGCTATTGTGGACATTGCTGCTATAAACATTCGGGTGCATGTGCCCCTTCAGATCAGTACATTTGTATCTTGAGGGTAAATACCCAGTAGTGCGATTGCTGGGTCGTAGGGTAGCTCTATTTTCAACATTTTGAGGAACCTCCATACAGTTTTCCAGAGTGGCTGTACCAGTTTGCATTCTCACCAACAGTGTAGGAGGGTTCCCCTTTCTCCGCATCCTCGCCAACATCTGTCGTTTCCTGACTTGCTAATTTTAGCCATTCTGACTGGTGTGAGGTGGTATCTCACTGTGGTTTTGATTTGTATTTCTCTGATGCCGAGTGATGTTGAGCATTTTTTCATGTGTCTGTTGGCCATTTGGATGTCCTCTTTGCTGAAATGTCTGTTCATATCTTCTGCCCATTTCTTGATTGGATTATTTGTTCTTTGGGTGTTGAGTCTGAGAAGTTCTTTGTAGATTTTGGATACCTGGGCTGCCGAATTTTGTAATCTGGAACTAGGTTCACCTCTTGGTGGGCGTAGAGCCAAAATCACAACCAAGCCAAAGAGAAGGGTTTTTTCTTGGGACAAGTAAGGAGAACACCAGCCGTTTTATTTCCTAAAACGGTGTCTCCTGGGTCAACAAAATTAGGGATTTTTAAGCTAAGGGTGTTTAGGCTATCTCCTGGCCCAGGAGGGGCTGTTGGTTTTCACATTTTTCTGTTCCCTTAAACTCATTAACTACGGAGACCTATTCCCCCCTCCCCCGCCCAGTTTTAGCATTTTTTTTAAAGATTTTATTTATTTATTTGACAGACAGAGACAGAGAGATCACAAGTAGGCAGAGAGGCAGGCAGAGAGAGAAGGGGAAGCAGGATCCCTGCTGAGCAGAGAGCCCGATGCGGGGCTCGATCTCAGGACTCTGAGATCATGACCTGAGCGGAAGGCAGAGGCTTTAACCCACTGAGCCACCCAGGCGCCCCAAGTTTTGGCATTTTCCAGGAAGTTCCGCAGGAAATGTGTTTGAGCAAGTTGTGCTAGTCAGGCACAGATCACAAAATGGCTGGGGGGCCTCAAATATTAAGAAAGCTATGTCTCGTCTTCCTCTTGGGAAGGGATCCCTAACCCTCTTGGTGGGCAGAGGGTCATCGTGGCCTGTTTCTTGTCTCACAGCTTAAGAAAACTCCTTTGAAGAAGTCTTCAGCTCATCAGATACCTGGTGTGTGTTTGTGACTATATATTATGAGTTTACAAATCCACTTGAATTTATATCATGTCTTCTCTTTCAATTTCTTCACAAAATATAAATTAATAGGAGCGGATACGGCATCCCCATTCGAAGCACGAGGAAACAGGCTCAGAGAGATCAAGATACTTACCAAGGTCACACAGCTAGCTGGTAGGTGCTAGGCCAGCGCGATAGAGACTCATCACCTGGCACTTCTCACTCCAGTTTCTCTCTCTGATTCTATCTGGATTCCCCCCATAACAAAAACAGTCAAGTCTCCTGTTTAACAAGCTCGTTTCCTCCCTACTAAATTCTTGGCAAGACGGTGATTATTTTACTCTCATGGAGGCAATTACTCTGATGTCTTCTTTTGAGTCCTCCTGATGTTTATTAGGTTCCTGAATCTGCGTCAGGCTTTGGAGAAAGGCTGCCCCCTTCCTCCAAAGAGGGCAGGAAGGCTGCCCTCTTGGAGGAAGGCTGCCCCCTCGTTCCAGGAAATTCATATACACAAATGTTATGCTTTGTTCACCCAATCAGGGTGCAAAAATACAGATGATTCAACCATCTGGTTTGCAGCAATGAGGAGGAAATTGAAAACTTTTTTTTTTTAATTGAAAACTTTTGATCAAATGGGTGTGGGGGGGGGATGGGTGTGGAACTAAGAATGGATTTTCGGGGCTCCTGAGACACCGCATCTTCCTCCAGGGAGAGGACATCCCTGAGGCAGTGAGAACATTGTTTAAAAGAGAAACCGAACCATTTCCCTCTCACCCTGGCCACAAAGATCCTTGCAGGGAGGGGCAAATATTGGCCTTAGAAAGAAAAATATTTTTTTCCTTCCTTTTCTCAGAGATGTAGGTCAATAGTCCTTATTTCTTAGTCAGAATAATTAATAATAATAATAATAATAGTCCCTTACTTTAAGGGACAGTTACTTAAAAGACAGCCTATAGAAGAAGAAATCTCAGACCCTCCTCTGTCTTCCTGAAAACAGGAATAAATCTCCCGTGGGAAAGGTGGCCTCCCTGTACCAGGAGGCCAAGAGACATCCCTATCCTCAGAGGTGGGAACTTTAGGGCCGGAAAGGCTGTAGAAACAGCCTTGGTTCCTTTGTATTAGTTGAGACCCTCCAGCCCAAATTCTGTTTAGAATCCCTCCCTAACTGCAGCTCCCAAAGTTGAGTTTTCTTTGTCCAGTCACTTCCTCACAGATGTATTGTCTCCGTCTAAAAAATATAAAAACGGCCCGCCTTGGTCATTTTGATGTAGTTCTGGAATGGAGGTGGGTTCCAAGCCGACCACAAAGAAAGAATTCTTGAGACATCTTTGGTGCAAAAAGGTGATTTTATTGAAGGGTGAGGAAAGGCCCCGTGGCAGGCTGATTGGGTACTTGGAAGTTGGGGGTAAGGAAAAGACAAGGTTTTCAAAAGAACTTTCATATGCTAAACAGGACCCCCAAGATTCTGGAAGCCTCACCATTGTCAAGTTAAGGTTGTTTTTCTCTCCAGTGAGGCATTAACCTGAGGCAGTGAGGAGTTTCCTGGAGGAACATTATTACATTCCCGGGCTGCAGGCTGTAAGGACATTGAATTTTATCTTTGTTTCCTTCTGGAAGTTAGGTTATTGATAAGAATGCTTTTTTCCTTGTAAATCACTAAGACATTTGTGACCTGAGGGAGACTCCCATCTTGCCAGACTGTAATCTCTATAAATTAACCATTTGCTTTTCCAGAAAAGGGTGCAGGACACAGTCTCAATGAAGTATAATCCCTTAAGACCCACCGAAGTTCAGACGTATGACCATTTTCTTGTATTATTCTCTTTTCTCAGTCGGATGGGCTGATTTTTCTTAACTTCTGCAGGCTCACGGACAGATATTATCTATATTCGTGAACCACAGCTTGGCACGGTTTTTAAAGCGTCAGCCGGAAAGCCGTTTGCTTGGAGAAAAGCTTGCGGAGCAGAAACCGCCTGGGAAAGTCTCGAGGTTCAGAAAGCTCTCCTTGGATTGTTCCAGCCTCCTCAAGGTGATGACCTGAAACCTGCAAACCAGGTGATGTGATCTGGAGTGTTAGGGTTCGTTCGCAGCTGACGGCCAAGAAAGAATTCTGGAGATGTCTTTGGTGCAAAAAGGTGGGTTTATTAAAGCACGGGGACAGGACCCTGTGGGCAGACAGAGCCTGTCTGGGGGCTTGAGGGGTGACTGATTCTGTACTTTGGAGCTGGGGGAGGTAAGGACAAAGGGAGGTTGCCAAAAGGACTTTCATATGCTAAGGAAAACTCTCAGGATCCTGGAGGCCTGGCTATTATCAAAGCGAAGGTTGTTTTTCCCTCTAGCGAGGCGTGAACTGGAAGACTTTTGGGAGTTTCCAGGAGGAATGTTATCCTCTGGCCTTAAGTACCTGTCAAGGGCCTGCAGGTTATAAGGATAAGAAATTTTATCTTCATTCCCTTCTGCCTTCGTTCCCCACATCAGAGGGAACCCACTGGCATTTAATGTTTGTGTACCTTTTTTAGGGAGTTTGCCAGGTTGTGGGATTATTTGTCACAAAGTCGCCTGGATGATAGATTATATAGTAGTTACTGGCCTACCTACAAATGACCTACCGCGTGGCTTGTTAGAACTCGAGTCCTCCAAATTCTGGATAGGGGAACCCCCCTTAGTTCTGGAAAGGAATACCAGACCACCACTTGGCCCTCACATTCCTGGAGGCAGGTCTGACTCAGGAAAGGATACCTCGGTGAAATGACGTTAGTTTTGTGAAGAAGAAAGGGACAGTTTATTTTATACAAGGGGGTAGGGATGTCTAGTGAACCCTGGACTAAGCCTCCTCCCGGCAGGGACATCCCTGTGCCTGAATTGATCTCCGTGATTTGCATATAATAATTTGCTGCTGTGGAGACCAGCCAGCAGGCTGCAGAATGTCCCAGACCACTTGGACATTAGAGCCGAACTGACCAGAGTCAGGAGGAGAGGAGAATAATGGCAGCCTGAACTCTGATGTCACTTTTTGCTGCTGGAGGCATTAAGCAAGATCCGTCTTAATTTTTTTTTTAAGATTTTATTTATTTATTTGAGAGAGAGTGAGAGAGAGCCTAAGAGGGGAGAGGGTCAGAGGGAGAAGCAGACAGGGAGCCCAACGCGGGACTTGATCCCAGGACCCCGGGGTCATGACCTGAGCCGAAGGCAGTTGCTTAACCAGCTGAGCCACCCAGGCGCCCCTAATTTTCTTAATGGAAGATACTCGAATATGCTTGCAGATTGCTGGGAGCGAGCGAGCGGAGAGGGACAGAATAAGGGTGCAGGAAGGAGCATAACTGAAGGGGCAGAGTCTTTGTTCAGGCAAGTAGAAGATGGCGGGGGTGGGGGGCTAGAGTCCAACACTCTCAGGGAAGGACTAGACTTTAATAGACTGGACTTTAATAGACCCTGCTTCCACTACAGAGGGAGGAGAGGCGAGAGATGCTGGCACCTTTGTAGAGCTGGTCACGGGGACATCCACGAGTTCCTGTGTAGTGACTTCTTTTTCACAGGAAAGCAGGAGGCCAGATCCCCTGCACAAAACAGAGATAGGAGGAAGGAAAAGGGTTGAGAAGGGAGGAGCCTGGTCCCTGGGGAGGGAAGAGAGGGCTTACCTAGAAAAACACAACACCAGGGCTGTGCAATATCGGGGCCACTGGAGGGTGGCCATCTTGAATTTATGGTGGCGCCTCTCTGTGTGATTGGGGATCTTGCTCCAGGGGTCCTTGCCTTTAGGTGCAGGCTCAGGGAAGGTGGGAGCATTCTGGGGTTGCCCGGGGAGGTGAGATGGAGGGCAGAAAGGGGACCATGCTTATGCTGGGCTCTGGAGTTTCAAAGAAGCGCCGAAGAGCAGGAAGACAGGAAGGGAAAGATGACAAAAAGGAAGTGGCTTATCGGCATGCTGGACCTGAGGCACTGTCTTTCCCCTCCTGGCATTTAAGCAAGGGAGCTGCAGGGACAGTCAGTAAAATTACCAACTCATGATTCTGGAGATGGAGATTTCTGTTGAATGCAAAAAATCCGGGTGTGAAGAAGGCGGGGAATTCTGACACCTGGCTACCACCTGGGTGAACGGTGGGGACCTTATGCTGAGTGACACAGCCAGAGGCAGAAGGACGAATACCTTTAGATTCCACTTAGACAGCAGAGGGGTGGCTGCCAGGAGCTGGGGGTGGGGTGGGGCGCAGGGATGGGGAGTTAGGCTTGAATGGGGACAGAGTGTTAGTGGGGGGAGAGGAAAGGAGCTCTGGCGGTGGACGGTGGGGATGGCCGCCCACGGTGTGCGTGTACTTTATGCCGCAGAACCGTATGCTTAAAACCAGTTAAGGATGGTCAGTTTTACGCCATGTGTGTTTTACCGGTTACCAAAAAAAAAAAAAAATCCACGTGGTGACTTTAGGGTGGGGGGTCTGCACCTTGTGACTGGAAGTGAGGAGGACGCCCACCCTGCCTTGGCTCTGTCGTTCGTAGGGGTGCGAGAAGGAGGGGCGCCCGCTGCTGAGGGGTGGCGGGAGACTTTGGGAGAAGTCAAATGTCCGTGAAGCCAGGGAAGCAGAGGGAACTCTCTGAGAAAGACTGAGAACATTGGGGGTCTCCTGGGCTGCAGGGGAAGGGCAGGGGTAGTGATGTTGTGGGGTGCTCAGGCCAACAGGGATTTCGGGTCCCCAAGATACCCCAGGCGTTCGCCCCAGTCTTCCGGTATTGGAGGCGCGATGAGACGCATGACATCCGTTGGGAGAAGAGTCAGCGCTCAGGGCTACACCCCTGTCATCTGGAAGGCTCGGCTTCAAGGCCTGGCAGGGATTCAGAAGCTGTGGCGAATTCTCTGGTCCCCAGAGGGTTCCAGGTGAGCCTCCAGAGGGCCTCCACTGTCCCAAGAAGCTCAGACGTGAAGTCAGAGACCCCACAGTGCCCCGGAGAGCCAAACCAGGAATCTGGCCGCTGGCCCTGACTCAGGCTGACATGCTCATTTTATGGGTGGGGAAACTCAGGTGTTGTGGGGACAAAGGATTTTGTCAGCCCATGTGGGGACTGAAATTCAGATTTCCTGTTTTCTTTTTTTTTTTTCTAATTTAATTTAATTTTTTCAGTGTCCCAAGATTCATTGTTTATGCACCACACCCAGTGCTCCATGCAATACGTGCCCCCCTTATTACCCACCACCAGGCTCACCCATCCCCCGCTTCCAAAACCCTCAGTCTGTTTCTCAGAGTCCACAGTCTCTTATGGTTTGCCTCCCCCACCTATTTCCCCCAATTCACTTTTCCTTTCCTTCCCCGAATGTCCCCCATGTTATTCCTTATGCTCCACAAGTAAGCGAAACCATATGATAATTGACTTTCTCTGCTTGACTTATTTCACTCCGCGTAATCTCCTCCAGTCCCGTCCATGTTGATACAAAAGTTGGGTATTCATCCTTTCTGATGGCTGCATAATATTCCATTGTATATATGGACCACATCTTCTTTATCCATTCATCTGTTGAAGGGCATCTTGGCTCTTTCCACAGTTTGGCGATTGTGGCCATTGTTGCTATGAACATTGGGGTACATGAAAAAAGTGTTCATCGTCATTAGCCATCAGGGAGATTCAAATCAAAACCACATTGAGATATCACCTTCCACCAGTTAGAATGGCCAAAATCAACAAGACAGTAAGCAAGTGTTGGAGAGGATGTGGAGAGAGGGGAGCCCTCTTCCACTGTTGGTGGGAACGCAAGTTGGTGCAGCCACTTTGGAAAACAGTGTGGAGATTTCTGAAGAAATTAAAAATAGAGCTACCCTATGACCCTGCAATTGCACTACTGGGTATTTACCCCAAAGAAGCAGATGCAGCGAAAAGAAGGGCCACACGTACCCCAATGTTCATAGGTTTCCTGTTTTCCACACCGCTTCGGCTCCCCCGTGTGGAACCAGGGAAGTCTGAATGTGCCTGGGAGCTGCCCTGTAGAGTTAGCATGGAGGAGGGGCGGGCAGGGAAACAATTCCTGAAAGGAGAGAGGGTGGGAATGGGATGAAGGAATGAATGGGAGAGGCCAGGAGGACACCAGACTGTTTTGAATGTCCTTGGTTCAGTGCCCATGGCTCGGGCCACTTTCTGTCTCCTCCGCTGGAAGATCAAAGTCTCTGTGCCTGGCCTCCAGCTCAGTTTCAACCACCAGGTCATTCTGAAAAAGGGATGGAAAGGAAAGCAGCCCCATCTGTTAACCCTGAGAGCAGGGGCAGCCTGCAGAGACCCGCTCCTTTCCCTCCTGCCTGGAGATCTGAACACCATGAATTTAAACGTAGGGAAACCTCTTCCGGGGGAGGGTCTTCAACAGTGGACCACAGCATCTGGGATGGGGACACTTGGGGGACTTCACAATGCTAAAAAAGGGCTGCTTTTAGGCAATCATGATTCGAATATTCTATGCACGTTGCAAATACAACAGAGCTGTGGCTGAGGTAGATTTTTACTATCTTAATGCCTTCCAGCTTTGAGCAACCTCTAGAGTTTTTGAATTTTTGGAATGTCTTGGTCAGTGACAAGAAATGTCCCTTGGTTTATCTGGTTTAATGCAGACCCTGCAGAGCTGGGGGCAGGGGATGGGGGGGCGGGGTGGAGAGCCACAGAGGAGTACCACATCTTGGAGTCACCTTGACCCCCGATCCCAGGGATGGACTGGACTAGGTGCCCCCGCCCCCCATTCTTTCTGCGTTTCATAAGCTTTCCAAATCCCTTTCAGTATATCTGAAAAAAATCCTTGGGGGAAAAAGCTGTAGAACCTCTCCAGGATACAGATGTTGGGGTCCAGGCACCCTGGAACGATCCTGGATACTTGAGGCCCATCTGGCAGATGCTAAGCACAACTGTAGGTCCCCATATGGTGGTGAACTCCCTATAAGGGAGTTCCTTTCTTTTAAGGAGCTAGATGCTTCCTGTCCCATCGGTGGCTGAGTTGTGTCTTTCTCTCCCAAATCCATCTGTTGAACTCCTCTCACACTCAGGACCTCATAATGTGATTGTATTTGGAGACAAGGTCTTTAAAGTGGTAATTAAGAGGAGATCGCTGGGATGGCCCTAATCCAGTATGACTGGTATGTCTTCGTAAGAAGAGGTCAGGACACAGGGACGCAGAGGGAAGGCCATGTGCAAACAGAGGGAGAAGATGGCCATCTATAAGCCAAGGAGAGAGACCTCAGAAGAGACCAACCCTGCTAACACCTTGACCTTGGATTTTAGCCTCCAGAACCATGAGAAAATTAATTTCTGTGGTTTATACCCACCAGTCAATAGTGCTTTGTTATTACGGTAGCACAAGGAAACTCACACGCTATGTCCGGAAACACCTTTTTAAGTGGGCGAAGGGGCCGTTTCTTGGTACACATCTCTTTCTAGGCACCGTGGGGTGGGATGTGTAGCCCGGGCGGGCTGGCTGAATGGAGCTTTATGTGGAAGGAGACATGTTCTTCCCTGACCCTCTGATCCCCTCTGAACACCCATTTGCAAGAAGGTGGCACAGACAAGGTCAGGGTCAGGGGCATGTAGCCTCCTTTTCCTAGAGGCCTCATGTCCAGTTCTACGAGATGGGAACGGATGAAGGACTGCCCTATCGCTGAAGTCCTTACATTTTAGACCCCCTGAAAAAAGGCAAACAAAAAATGTAGCCAGTCAAGCCCCTTAAAGCAACGCAGGCTTTTTACAGCAGAGCTCAGGAATCTCGAATTCTTTCCAGAGCGGCCACGGACACACGTGATCATCGGCTCAGCCTATAGGGTGTGAATGATTTCATGCAAGAATAGAAGTTTCGGGGTTGGACCCGAGGAGGGGCCTGAGCCCCTGGGGAGACGGGAGCGGCCGTCTGTCCTCAGCCTGAATAACCTAGCAGCCTCGTGGGCACGGCCACTGGCGGCTGTCCAAGCCCGGAGCCGAGTAATGACTAACCCAGCTTCCTCCGGGAGGGCGGAAACAGTTAAACTCCGGTGACAGCTGCAATCATTTAGGCGTGGCTTTCTGGCCTGACTTGGGCCGCACAAGATCCTGGGCCAAGGGGCAGGGGAAGGACAGCTCGGGCGCCACAGTCTTCCAGATGGCTGAGTTGGATCTGATGGCTCCAGAGCCACTGCCCGGGATCCCAGCTCACCCTCTGGCCGCTGGGAGCCCAGACCCTGGGTCCGGCAGCCCAGCTGAAGAAGAGGACGCGGGCTCCCCGGGGAGCCCTCAGGGGGAGACGGAGGGGCAGGGCGGCAGCTCCACAGGGCAGGGGGATCCTGACGGCGACGGGGAGGCGGAGATCCTCTGTGACTTCTGCCTGGGGACCGGCAGGGTGAAGGCGGTCAAGTCCTGCCTGACCTGCATGGTGAATTATTGCGAGGAGCACCTGCGGCCTCACCAGGAGAATAGCAAACTGCACAGCCACCAGCTGACGGAGCCTGTGAAGGACCGCGACCTGCGCGCCTGCCCGGCCCATCACAGCCCGCTGGTCGCCTTCTGCCGCCCCGATGGCCAGTGCATCTGCCAGGAGTGTGGCCAGGATGAGCACAAGGGCCATTCCTCGGTCTCCTTGGATGCTGCCCGGAGGGACAAGGAGGCGAGTGCTGGGGTCCATCCAGGAGAGGGAGGTGGGGACCACCGCCACAGCTCCTGGGGCTCCCGACTTCCCTTCTGTGCTCTGAGTCCTGACAAGGACTTCAGCCTCAGTACCTGGCTGTTCGTCCAGGGTGAATATCAGTTGCCCTCGGCTTTGGAAACCGAAGTGGGTCGCTCTGCTCCCATCTCCATCCGCTTGTCCCCATACTATCTCTGTGTGTGTCTGTCTCCCCCCATGCTCGCTAGTTTCCGGGGACGGGCGTGTGCTTGGGTGTGGGGTACAGGAGTAGGAGTTCTGGAGCTCAGGGCAGTGACGTCACCTTCTGGCCAGATCCGTGTGGCAACTCATGAAACGTGAACCTTGGCAGAAATTCAAGGAGAAAAAAGCCAAACCTTTGACTTAATTTCCTCTTTTTCCCCCTTGACCCCAAACGGGAGACCAGGAGAAAGTGCTCCTCTAGAAATACCCGCTGTGAAATCCGAGAGCTTGAAAAACGCTAAGGTAACCTGGCATTGGAAAATTAGGGAAAATAGAAGTTGTTCATCAGATAGAGGTAGCAGGAGGGACGAAGAAGCACCATGCTCACGGCCTGTAATTTTATTCCCATCAGATAGGGAAACTTTCTACAACAACCAGCTTTTCTTTGCCCTAAAGCGGAGAGCACGGGGAAGTTCTTGGGGATGGATTTAGCTACTTTGTATTCGTGGTTTCTCATTCTTTGACTTTTACAGGAGCACTCTTCCTCCCCCCTTGCCCCCCAGGGCAGTGCAGTTGACTTCTCTCCCACTTTCCTTACGTTCATCCTGGGGGCAGGTCCCTGTTTGCACTACACGGGGCGGGCGCCCCACCATAAACCCTCGGTCCAATGTTCCTGGGCAGCAAAGGGAAGGGTTTTCTGGGAAGCCTGGCACTTAACTTGACAGGGCCCCTCCTCTGTGTCCTTTCTTAGGCACAGATTGTATCCAGTGTTCGCGGCCATTGTTCTGGAAAGCTCTGTGTTCCAGATGCCAGTGATTCACCATTCCAAGCTCAGGGAGGCACTTGCCGACTGCTTCCAGTGTTTCCGGCATCAGGGAAATGTCCCGTCGGGAAAGCAGTTCGCTGCCACTCATAACCAGGACAAGGGTCAGTATAGTGCTCTTCCGTAAGCACGCAGAGGCTCTAAATCAACAGATAGATGGGGCAGGGCACCTGGGTGGCTTAGTGGGTTAAAGCCTCTGCCTTCAGGTCAGGTCATGATCTCAGGGTCCTGGGATCGAGCCCCACATCGGGCTCTCTGCTCGGCAGGGAGCCTGCTTCCCCCCCCTCTCTCTGCCTGCTTGTGATCTCTTTCTCTCTGCCAAATAAATAAATCAAATCTTAAAAACAAAAACAAAAAACAACAGACAGGGCAAAGGGAAAAGCTCGACAGAGCTGAGCAAAACCGTCCTCAGTGAGCATCACCCAGGTCCACAGGCTGTCTGTGGATTTTCTCATTCTCCAGGATGGCAATCCTCTTTTCCTCACATTTTTGCCAAACTCATACAGACAGCTAAGTTATGGAGTGAGGAATGGGAGGGAGCGTTTGGAAAGCCACCCTACACGGGGAACGTGAATGAAGGACCCCAAGGTGACAATATTTTAACCTTACTTTTTTTTTTTTTTTGGTACCAAAATCCTGCGACACATCTAGTGTAGAGATCCTAAGACAGAGTGTACTGCTGTTCTCTTTGGGCATCATATCTGAATGTTACTCTGTTTAACCGGGAAAAGTGATGCATATACATATTGAAAAGCAGTCTCCACCCAGCTGTGGCAATAGGTTATATCAGGAAAAGCTCTCCATCCAGCCTAGATCCCCGCACCTCTTCCTCAGACAAACTACTTTCTTCTGCTTCCTTTCAGAAACATTGTGTCTATATTGGCATGGAGACGCTAGGAATTTTTAATTTTTTTTTTTGGATACGATATGAATTTTAAACCCGGTGTAAACCGGTGCATGGCAGAGGGTTAGGGTATTGTAATTCCGAGTGGGAAGAGTTGAGGAGAGCTGTGTAGGGTAAAATGAAAACTGGGTAAGGGGCTCCCAAGCAATTTTTGATCTTGAAAAGCAATCATGGCTACAGGTACAATCCAGCAGCCCCCCTACCCCAGATTTTTTGTGAGGACCCGTTCAAAACCTCTACCCTCCTGCTCTGCCTAAGAGAGCTCTCGCCATTTCTTTCCTGTGTCCTTGTTTTCAGCTCGGAGAGCAAGTTTCCTTCATAAGTGCAGCCACACTCTGGGTGTTTCTGCCAAATCTTGGGAGCCAAAAGATTTCTCGCAAGGAGCCCAAGAGACCAGCCCAGAAGACACAGTGGCTTGATGAGACTGCAAATGCCCCCCTCCCCCGCGATTATTTTGAAAGTTTTACCTGGCATAACGAAGGCTCCAGAAACCTCATATCCCCTTCAGCTGGCCCCAGCCTGCTGGAGTGACTCCCTGAAGGTCACTTTGGATTGTGTTAAGGGCTAATTACTCAAGCAGGCATGTCCTCGTAGGAGAGTGTAAATGGCAGGGTCAGTCACAAGGACACAAAGCAGCTGAGATCTGCATCAGACCCCCGGAGCCACTGACTTCTCAGTTAACCAAGGGAACCCCTCCTGAAGCTTCTCTGGTCTCTGGCTGTGCCAGGGGGCAGAAGCTCTGGATTTTGGGAAATGGGTGTTCTTTGATACGTGTTCTATCCTGCTGGTCTACCAGATCCTGATGGGGATTCCCTCTGCCCCAGGCCAGCTTCCCAAGGCCCCTTTGCTTTTAAGATCGGCTGGCCTCGCCACGTACCTGCATGCCTGCAGGCAAAGCCTGATAAAGCTTGGACTCCTTTGGCCATTTCCTTGTTTGTTGTGACCCCAGAAGTGCACGTGGTTCTTTCTTGTTCTTCCTCAAGCTTATCACATATCATGGATTGCTTCCTATGGGCTCAGTGTGAAACCACACTGTCTTGTCTTCTGGGAGCTTGGGTTCAAAGGAGGAAGCCAAGGCAAGTCCCCTGGCTCCCTGGAAGTGCCTAAGGGCGGAGGCCTGACCACGACCTGCTACCTGGTGTAGGGGGGAGTGTTGAGGGGGGCTGGGGGGGAGTAGTCAGCAGGAGTGGTGGCAGGGCAGGGCTCTTGGAGGTGGGAAGATCTGTCTTAGATCACGGGCCCACTAGTGACGGGCCACATTACGTCCAGCCTCAGCATCCGTTCCAGAAGGTTCCGGACTGGAAGCGGCCTGGGGACACCGTCTCCTCGGAGAGCAGGAGCCAAGTGTCCGCAAGCCGCAGGTATCCACGTGTCTCTGGGGCGCAGTTAACCGACATTGCCCATGGCCCGTTTGCTGGTGGCCACAACGCGGACGATTCGAGGACACTCAGGAAAAGAATTTCTTCTAGAAGTTCTGGGAATGCCTTGGACTCAGTGTTACGTCACTTGTTTTTGTTTGTTTGTTTGTTTGTTTTGCCTTACACAGTCTACCAGGCTGCATGTCTTTCGAGAGCAGGGACGGTGCCCTATTTGACCGGCGTGTGTAGGTTCTGACCAACGGGCTGAGGAATGAAGTCAGTCCAGGGGGAGCTCAAGTACCAAGTGCGCTCTCCAGAAGGGCCACCATTGTGCGGACGGCAATACAGAGGGGAACCTGGACTGCCTGGAATTTTCTCTCTTCTTCCTCCTTCTCCTGTTCCTGTTTGCATGTCTAACCCCAAGTCTGACCCCTAAGCTCTGGGTACCGCCTTCCCCCGTAGATAGAAGCAAGAACAGTTACGTTAACCTGAGAAGCCCGGCGATCTGACAGAGATCAGCTGGCCAGCAACGGAAGGCCTTCACACCCCAAATCCCGTGCCTTTTGCACAGCACTTGTTATCACCTCGCTGAAGTAGGCAGGACCCTCTGTGCCCTTCAATACGGGGCTGTCTGCACTCCTTGGCGCCGCCGTCCCGCTTTTCCATCGAGTCCATCCACCCTGGCCTGAGACAGTGTGAATGGCCGGCCTCTTGGGGAACCCTAAATCCAGAGCCTGAGGCACCCTGTCATTTCCTAAGAACAGGAATAACTGGAGATACACGTCTCCCAAAGCGGCCCCGCCTTTTGTGGTAATCCCGAGCGTCTTCCCTTGGGGTGACTCACTCGGCGAGGTCCCCATTAGGTATTCAGGAGTCCTTTTCTCCTTTTATGGTAATCTGCAGGCAAGGGAGAGCACCCCCTCCCTGGCTGCTCTCTGGGAGTCTCCCCCGTGGCCCTGGATCCTGTTGGGGGCTACCCGTGCCCCTTGCCAGGGTGCGTTCGATTGTGGTCTTCAGCACCTTTAAACAAGCACTTAATGTTTTCCCCCTTCCCTTCCCCGCTTCTACCCTTCCATGACTGCCCCCAAATAGGCCAAATCCTCCCCCTGCCCCAAACAGGTTTCAGGGTTGAGGGTGGAGGTCACAGGGCTCCCTCAGCTCCAAGTCAGCACCCAAATCCTGAGCAAAACAAAACAAAACTAAGGAGTTACCTGCCTTCTGCAGAGTGAGCCAAGGCCTCTGGCCCACCCTCACTAGGGGGCGTGGAAGCCTCCCCAGGCTTTGGTGGGAAAAAGAGACCATCCCTGCCCCCTGAGTTCCCTTAGGGCGCAAAGGTAGCAGCTTCTGATGCTGATACAACCTACTGAAAGCATTTAAAGCTAGTCTATTCTTTCTTTGCTGACTCATGTCCCTGGAGGGCCTTTGAAGACTGCAAAGATTTGGGCTTCATGCCTTGGCACTTCTTGGCAGAAAGTGTTTGGGGAGTCCCCAGAGGGAAGGGTGAAGCAGGCAGTGCAGTCAGAGCCGGCAAACCTGAGGTTCTCAGGCATGCACTTGCCCAGGCCGGGAGGGCTAGCTCTGCCCGCCTCCGGGGGTGGCGAATGTGTGATGGAAAGCAGCCGTGGTAGTGATGTGGTTTTGGAAGCTAGGTGAGGTTCAGTGGGGTGAGGTCCGGAGCCGAGGACCATGAAAAGATTCTTGAGATGTCTTTGGTGGAAAATGGTGGTTTCATTAAGGCAAGGGGACAGGACCAGGGGGCAGGGGGCAGAAAGAGCTGCTGCCCCAGGGTTGCGAGGGGTGGCTGATTATATACTTGGGAGATGGGGGAGGTAAAGAAAAGAGAGGTTTCGAAAGAACTTCCATATCCTTCCTTCCACTGGAGGCCTTGCCATGGTCAAGTTAAGGTGGTTTTTCCCTCTAGTAAGGCATTGGCATTAAGATAGTTGGGAGAGGGCGCCTGGGTGGCTCAGTTGGTTAAGCGACTGCCTTCAGCTCAGGTCATGGTCCCGGAGTCCTGGGATCGAGTCCCATATCGGACTCCCGGCTCTGCGGGAAGTCTGCTTCTCCCTCTGACCTTCTCCCCTCTCATTCTCAGTCTCTCTCTCTCTAATAAATAAATAAAAAAATCTTTAAAAAAAAAAGAGATAGTTGGGAGAGAAAAAAAAAAAAAGATAGTTGGGAGATCCCTGGAAGAATGTCACACAGGTCCCGCTCGGAAGTGGGGGCAGGTTGCGGGGTGTCAGCTCCTGCTTTGTCTTCAGCCAGCCTTCTGCTCCCTCTTCAGTAGCAATAACCAAGAAGCGGGGCCACCGGGATGGCCGACGTTGGTGGCGTACACGCAGTGTGCCAGCTGCCCGAGCAAGTTCTCATTAACACACGCTCGCTTTCACTCACCCCTCACCGAAACCCCCGTGGGTTGGGTGCTTTAGTTATCCCCATTTCACAGGTGAAGAATTGGAAGTCTGGAGACGTTAAGTAGATTTTTCCAAAGGATCAGCTGCTAAGTAGAAAAGCTGGGGTCCCCACCCTTGACTCCAGCTCCTACTCCTTGTTAGGTTACTCTGGGGGCAGATGGGCTGGGCTGGACTCCAGTGTTGAACGGTGTGACCTTGGTCAGGTGGCTTGATTGTATCATCTGCGAAATGGGGATAATGGGGCTTAGCTACCATGGATGTGGTCAGGGTGCTAGGAGGTAATCCATCTAAATGCTGGAAGTGATGACCGGCGTAGCATAGGATATGTGCTCATGGTATTTTGAGCTCCTTGAAGCTGAGTTCAGCCCCAGGAGGTGCTGGCACACAGCTGACCGTCCTTGTCCCTTTAGGGCCCTCCAGGTGGCTTCTGAGGCAGCTCCCAAGGTCAAATTCTCCTTTCCACGCAAGAAGGGCGGGTAGCACCTTTGCTCCTGGGGACACATTCTGTGTGCACTCCTAAATGCCCTTCTTCCCTCTTCTCAGGCTGAGCTTCGGGCCACCCAGTTAGAGCTGGAACGGAAACTGAGGTTGAATGAAAACGCCATCGCCAGGCTCCAAGCCAATCACAAATCCGTTTTGGTAAGACTGCTCTGGGTCACCTGCCATGTCCATCCGGGGTTGTGGGACGTGGGGTCACAAGCCTAGCCTCCATGTCCATGGGCTCCTCGGGGTTTCTTGGCAATGAGAATTGTAGGTAGGGATGTGAGCGGCTACACCGTGGGGTGGCCTCACCTCGCGGTCAGCTTTTGCTGTGAAATTAAGGTTCAAAACTGGCAAGTGATTTACTTTTTAATGATGCGGAGTAAGAGCCAGATGTGTCCTGTAATAACAGCATTCTTGTTTTTACATTTGCGTATGCTTTTTGGACCAGGAGGAAGGCGTGCTGGGGGGGGTACATCTAGCTAGAACTCTAGGAATCAGGCAGAGATTCTGCGTTTCAATCATAGGAAGGTGTTTGGCACACGAGTGTCACCAGTCCTGTGTCCTGACAGCAAGAAAAAAGAGTGGAGAACTGCTTGATTCGTGGATGGTAATTGATAAGGCCAGTGGTGTGCCAGGCTGCTTGGTTTTAGTCTCTCTAGTTTATGGCCACTTTCCGTATAAACTCTAAGTAGACCTGAAGAGTTCCACAAATACTTCTCATTAGTGGAAAGCCCAACCATCACTCAGAAAAGAATGCAAGACACCTAAGCTATGGTAGTGGGTCAGCAGCAACATCTTTGCATACCATGAATGATTCTTTCCATCCATCTTTTCAGCCATCCATCCATCCGTCTTTCCATCCATCCATCCATCCATCCATCCATCCATCCATCCACCCATCCACCCATCCTTCCATCCATCCTTCCATCCATTCTCCCATCCATCCATCCGTCCATCCATTCATCCATCTTTCCATCCATCCATACTTCCATCCTTCCATCCATCCTTCCATCCGTCCATCCATCCTCCCATCCATCTGTCCATCATTCTTTCCATCCATCCATCCATCCATCCATCCATCCATCCATCCATCCTTCCATCCATTCTCCCACACGTCCATCCATCCGTCCATCCATTCGTCCATCATTCCATCCATCCATCCATCCATCCATCTTTCCATCCATCCATCATCCATCCATCCATCCATCCATCCATCCATCCTTCCATCCATACTTCCATCCATCCATCCATCCTCCCATCCATCCATCCATCCGTTCATCCATTCGTCCATCTTTCCATTCATCCATCCACCCATCCATCCATATCTGATACATGTTATCCATTTCAACTTAATTTCTTCCTCCTTGGTGTTACAACTAACTAGCTGTGAAAGATCAATACCTCTTTCACACCCACATCATTTTATGAGAAGAAGAGAAATAACTGTCCTTGTAAAGTCTTATAAACCTTCAGAGATTGTTGATTTCAAGGCTCAAGATAATCTAGAGAACCACAGGGAGCATCCTGCCTTTTTTCTAGCCTTTTATTTTTCAGACACTTTGCTCGCTACTGTGCTTTTCTCATACCTGTATGGTAACTTGGGGAGGTAGTTATCACAATAGCCAACATGTACAAGGGACGTGAACACACAGAGAGACGACAAGACTGGTCTGGGGGCCCCAGACTGATGAAACAGAAACCTGGGATTGCTGCTCCCTCAACCTAAGAAACTCAAGATATTTGCAGGCACGTGCACCACCCTCAATCTCTTTAATCTATTAGCTTCCATACTTTGCTACCCGTGTGGCCCCTCCTCTCTTTAGTCTTTTTTTGGCATTAGATATTATGTAAATAATATCCTTTGCATATTCCATTTACATGCAAAGAACAAGTATTTATGTATTTGTTTATTTATTTAGAAAGATTTGATTTATTCATTTGACAGAGAGAACACAAGCAGGGGGAGCGCAGGCAGAGGGAGAAGCAGGCTTCCTGCTGAGCAGGGAGCCTGACATGGGGCTCGATCCCGGGACCCTGCGATCATGACCTGAGCTGAAGGCAGATGCTTAATGACTGAGCTACCCAGGCGCCCTTATTTCTCCATGAAACAGTTTAGTAAAGAGAGGTCACGTTTGACAGCGGAAGAATCAATTCACCAAGATCAGTTGAAGCCTCCGTCTATCACCCCTACTCAGGAGGGCCTTGGTGAAAGAGAGGGGATTTGGACCCCGAAGTCTCTCTTTAGATTCTTGCTTCTCAGCCTCGCGGTATTGTGCTTCTGTGAGAAACTCGTGGTAGCAGGACACATGTCAGCAAGAAACTGTCGGGGCATCTCGAAGAACGAGATTTATTACTCAAAGGTCCTGGAGGACGCAGAACACTGCCAAGGGCCACACGGCCCACTGCAAGGTTGCAGGTAGAGAGAGAGGGAAGGAGAAAGTACAGACCTGAGGTCTGCCTTTATTGGGGTTGAAGGTGAGTATTTAGGGTTTCATGGGCTCACTCTTAGTTGGCTTATTTCTAGCCTGAGAACTGGAATTCAGGCTCGGGAAGACAGCAGGGTCACTCAGGGGGTCAGCTACCTAGATCCTCCGGGGAATTCTGAAAGAGGGAGCTTCATGGGTGGGGTGGCCCCATTCCTTACCCGGCTGTGTTGCTCCTAGTTGTGTCACACAGTCGGCAATCTGTTTATTCCAGATGGATGTCTTTTGAAATGGATGCTTCAGGGATGACAAATTTTAATGCTGGCCACTTGCACAAAAGCTGCTGTTCTCCATGGGCTGTTCTCTGTCTGGGCTTGAGGAATTTGGGGGAAGATCTCCCATCTGCCTTCTTACTTAGTCGCCATTGCCAGCTCGTTTATTTCCAGTTCCGTTCAGCTCCCCCAACCTCGAGGAAGCCAACAGGTGATGGTGCAGTTGGCAAGAAAATGACAGTGTAGGGAGAGGTTCTACCCATCTTCCCACCCCCCGTAACGATGCCCCTTGCTTTCTTCCTCCTTCTCCTTCCTCCCTCGCCAATAGACTGAAGACTGGGCCGCCACTAGGTGTTCTTGTGGGCTCGCATTCTTGAGCCCTGGCCAAGCAGGGTCCCCCACCACCGGGCGTCATCATTCCTTCCTCTCTCCCTCCAAACCTTAAGGCTTTCGCATGCCCTGGGCCCAGAGTGCCATCCTTTCTGAGTCCTTTCCTTTCCGGGCGCCCCCCCCCCTTATTCTCCTCCTTCCCTCCTCATCTTTCCTGCCAGGGGGTGGAGGTGCCCTAGCAGCCTCAGCCTCTGTTTGGGCTCCCTACGGATGCCCAGGACTGGCCCTTGCTCTCGGGAGGGGGAACAGAAAACAGCACCCCAAGAAGTTGCTCAGATTGCTCTCAGACGGGAACGGTGTGGGCGGGGACAACGGGGGACACTGAGGCAGGCAGAGAACGAACTCCGGGCTGTGGAATGAGGTGAAGGGAGTGTGAGCGAAGGAAAGCGTGTCCAAGACGGTTAGATGAAGTTTAGGCTGGACGGTATCAGACAGAGCTGTCAGCACCAGTCCTGAAGAATTCCAAAGGGCAGAGGAAAGCATTTACACTTGGGTTGATGTTATAAACATGATATTGACAGAAGGCAGGCATGAAGGATGTTCATCCTTTATGAAAGGGCGATGTACACGTGCACCTGCATAAGTCCCATCCCTTAGTGTCTATCACATGGTCTTTGCTTTGTATTTTATTTGGATAATACATTCCTTCTGCACAGGCATGTGGGTCCTGCCACGCTCAGGGGCCGTGGCTCCCTACCCCCACCCTAAACATTCTGTACCTGATAGTGACACCGTACGCTTAGACGTCCTTTCAGTTCTGATGGGCTGGGTGGGCAGTTGAGCCTGACGTCGTGAAATGCCGGGGAAAGTGAACTCATGCTACCGATCTGGGCAAAGAAGCCAAATTACTACCGTCCCGAAAGAAAGAGAACGATCGAGTCTACTGAATGCACGCACTTCCCTGGTAGGAGAATTGAGTTCAGACATTTGAATCGGAACCCCAGACCGTCCCAGCTGCCGGGAGTCTCAGAGAGCATCAGATATACGAGAGTTGGTGATGGGAGATAAGTAAATTCACCCTGGAGAGTAAATCCTTCCCCCCCTCCCGCCCCCAGGACCCCAGGATTCATAGGAGAATAAAATCTTCCTTTTAGATTTTATCTATTTATTTGAGGGTGGGGCGTGGGGAGGGAGGAGGGAGGAGGGAGGAGGGGAGGGCTGGAGAAGGAGAAGCAGACCATTCCCTGAGCAGGGAGCCCGGCATGGGGCCTGGGATGGAGCCCGGAGCCAAAGGCAGACGCTTAGCCAACTGAGCCACCCAGGTGCCCCCAAATCTTCCTTTTATAGTAAAAAAAAAAAAAAAAAAAAATTGGCTCTCTAACTTCCGGGCTTCTCCCGTTTACAGGCCTGTGTTATGTGCCGAGCTTCGAGAACGTTGCGTGCCTCGCTAACATTTTCTTCCCCGCCCCCTCCCTCGCCAGCTGTCGGTGTCAGAGGTGAAGGTGGTGGCCGAGGAGCAGTTTGGGGAGCTGCTTGCTGCCTTGAGGAAGGCCCAGGCCGACGTGATGCTCTTCCTGGAGGAGAAGGAGCAAGCCGCCCTGCGCCAGGCCAACGGCATCAAGACGCACCTGGAGCACAGGAGCGCACAGATGGAGAAGAGCAAGCAGGAGCTGGAGAGAATCGCCGCCATCAGCAGCACCGTCCTGTTCCTGGAGGTGGGGGGCGGGGAGGGCGCGGGGACAGAGGCAGTGGCACCCGGGCCATTAGCGCCAGGGGGCACCCTCACTGGGCTAGGCCTGTGGCAGATGTGCGGAACGCGGGGGTGGAACTCCTCCTTTACATGGGGGTGCAGGGGACAGAGGGAAGCCGGTTTTAGCAGAATTACAGGAATCCTGGAGGGGAAGGCCAGGCTTTTCCCAGAGTGGGAGGCTGGCACCGGGTCACGGGAAGTAAGTCAGGTCCAAACAGACACGGGTAGAGAGGTTTGAGAGACCACAACTGATTTGGGGCATAAGGCGCTACAATCCCGACCTCCCAGATCTGTTGCTAGATAGCTGTGTAGCTACTAACCAAGTCGCTTAAACTTTCTGGGTCTCAAATTCCTCATTTATCAATCAGGTCCGAGTCAATAGCTTTCTTTTCTTTTTCTTAAAAAGATTTTATTTATTTATTTGACAGAGATATACAGCGAGACAGGGAACACAAGCAGGGGGAGTGAGAGAGAGAGAGAGAGAGAGAGAGAAGCAGGCTTCCTGCTGAGCAGGGAGTCCAATGAGGGGCTCGATCTCAAGACCCCAGGACCAGGACCCGAGCCGAAGACAGACGCTTAGCTTAATGACTGAGCCACCCAGGCGCCCCATAAATAAAATCTTAACAAAAAAAAATTCTAAAAAAGGAAAAAAAAGGTCCCGAAGGAATGAAAGTAGCAGGAGTGTGTTACTGTTGCTATTTTATGTTTATTTTTGTGTGTGCGCCTCTTGATTTTTGAAAGCCCACTTTCCCAATTAAAAAACAAAAGCAAAAAAACCAACTTCCTTGGTTTGTTCCTGGGTTTCGGCACCAAAAAACAAACAAACAAACAAACAAACAAAAAACCCATCTTCCTGTGTTGTTAGTTCCTGAGCTAGGCATGTTACACACGCCTGCTTTGTGATGGCCACGTTACCATCAACCCATTCCACAGATGCAGGAAGTGAGGTACTGAGAGCTGTCCTGTTCCAGAACTTCAGAAACGAAGGCAGGTTTTGCCGTGTTCGCTTTCCTGCAGGAGTACTGCAAGTTTAAGAACACCGAGGACAGTGCCTTCCCTAGTGTTTACATCGGACTCAAGGACAAGCTCTCGGGCATCTGCCGGGTCATCACAGACTCCACAGTGCACTTAATCCATTTGCTGCAGAACTACAAGGAGAAGCTCCAGGATTTCTCCAAGGAAGGTGAGGAAAGCTGTCTGGGTCATGGGCGATGGAATGTGTGTTTCTCTCAGAGTGGGAGAGAGCCAGGGGAGGGAGGGCGCAATCAGGGGGGGTAGTGGCTCATGTTCGAAGCTGTCCTTTGGTCAGATCGGTGGCTAGTGGACACTTACTTCGATGATTTGATTTTCTGCCGGAGACCCAGAGAAGTTGAGTTAGTCACATCCTGCCATTGGCTCGGATTTCCCTGACTAGTTTCCGAGGCGGCCAATGCCTGTACTTTGAATGAGATCCCAAGTCAGCTTGGGATCGTCCTCCAGCATATTTTGTTTCACCCACGGAGAAATCATCCGTTGACAGTCCAGCCCTTTCTTCCTCCAGGGACCCCAGGGAAGAGAGGCTGGGAAGTCCTGCTTCTTGGGTTCTTCTGACCGCCCGGACAGGTACGCACTTATAACTCTCTGATTTTCCAGAGGAGTATGATATCAGCACTCAAGTGAATGCCGTTGTCGAGCGCAAGTATCGGACCTCAAAGCCCGAGCCCAGCACCAGGCAGCAGTTCCTCCAATGTAAGTTGCAGACAGCTTCCCTTACCCACTTACTGACGTCAGTGTAGTGCTTGCTGGAGCGGGAACACCGTCTTTCCTGTAAGTTTCAGGTCCTTGCAACCTTGGGTCTATCCCTAAATGGGATATTTACAAAAAAAAATTTTTTTTTTTGCTCTTCATATTGGAGACAATTTCAAACTCACAAAGACATTGAAAAAAATAGGACAGAATTCTGGTATACCTCTCACCAGACTTCTCCGAACTTTCTATAACCACAGTACATTGACTAAAACCAGGAAACGAACATCCAAGTGTTTCACCAAGCACACCAACCGGTGTCCTTTCTCTGGTCTCCTAGTCTGATCCCGGATCATAGAAGTTTCCCTGCCTCCTGAGTGTCCCCCAACCTGGGTCTGGCTTTCACGAACTTGGCCCTTTGGAAGCTCCTGGCTGGTTACTGGATGGCTCCCTTTTAAGTCTGGCTTGGCCAGAATTGTGAAACCTGTTGTCCTCTCGTGGGAGGATACTGGCCTGCTTTGTCAGCATGTCTTAGAACACTGTGTTTCCAAGGGCTCCTGGGTGTCTCCGATGGCTAGGCGTCTGCCTAGGTCATGATCTCCAGGGGTCCAGGGATCGAGTCCCACCCGCACCAGGCTCCCTGATCTTGGGGAGCCTGCTTCTCCCTCTGCGTCTGCCTCTGCCTCTCTCTCTCTGTCTCTCATGAATAAATAATTAAAATCTTAAAAAAAAAATAAAACACCATGTTTCCGATCAGCACATAACTAGTACTTTCATCTCCCGCGAGAGGCAGGACTGCATATTTTTTATGACATTTGGCGAATTAATCTTTCTGGAACATGCCGTTGAATCCTGTTACTGCTTGTTTTCTGGGGGTGACCCCTGGTTGGCTAACCACTGGACCTCCTTCTTCTCCAGTTATTAACATGGAGCCTCAGGTTCCGAGGACCGTTTCCTGTTTTTGCCACAGCTCCTGCTTTTTCTCAGGACCTCTCCACTTACACACAGTTTCCTTTATTTCTTCTTTCCTGCTTCCTGAAGGACGCCCATCTGTATTTTTATAAACAGATCCAATTAATACAACAAACCGGACACCCTTTATTCCTGACATTAAGATAAGGATGAAATATATGTTATCATAACCTGTCTTCTTTGGCATGACAGGGGGCTTTTTTTTTATACCTGATAGTAACTTTGTCTCTTTGGGCATTGTTGTGAACTTCGAGCCTTTTACAGAGTCAGATTGTTTGATCCGTCCAAGTCACGAGGCTCAAATTGCCAACTTCATGAGTGGGAGCTACTCTGTCTCCGTTAAAGAGTTTAAAGTGGTTTTTTAAATTAGATTTATTAATTTTAGAATAAAGCTTTTTTTAAAAAAATTAGATTTATTTATTTATTTTAGAGAGAGAGAAAGCTGGGGAAGGGGAAGAAGGAGAGAGAGAGAGAGAGAGTCCCAAGATGACTCCCTGCTGAGCACGGAGCCCAATAAGGGGCCCGATCCCAGGACTCTGAGATCATGACCTGAGCCAAAAACAGGAGTCGGCCGCTCAGAACCGACTGAGCCCCCCAGGCACCCCTGCCACTCTTTCTCCTTTAGACATTGGCATTTTGCCCTTGCAATTCTGAAATTCACTGGTTTCTGGCACTAATAGAATATTCCATAATTTTTTTAAAAAGATTTTATATTTATTTGACAGAGAGAGATCACAAGTAGGCAGAGAGGCAGGCAGAGGGAGGGGGGAAGCAGGCTCCCTGCCGAGCAGAGAGCCCAATGTGGGGCTCGATCCCAGGACTCTGAGATCACGACCCAAGCTGAAGGCAGAGGCTCCAACCCACTGAGCCTCTCAGGCGCCCCACTAACAGAATATTCCAGACCCACTCTGATTTTCTTGTCCCAAGACATAGAGTCACCTCCTCGCCAAGAAGTCCTGGGTCCCCTTAGATGAAAAGTATATTATTGTTCGATATCTGGACGCTAAGGATTGCCAAAGGAGTTGGTGGGTAAAAGTCTGCTGTCGATGCTGTTGGGAAATTCAGGAACACAGAGCTGCAGACAGTTTTAAAAATATACTCTTTTTTTTTTTTTTAAAGATTTTATTTATTTGACGGAGAGAGACCACAAGCAGGAGGAGCGGCAGGCAGAGGGAGAGGGGGAAGCAGACTCCCTGCCAAGCAGGGAGTCTGATGTGGGGCTCTATCCCAGGATCCAGAGATCATGACCTGAGCCAAAGGCAGACACTCAACAGACTGAGCCACCCAGGTGCCCCCAAAATATACCATTTTTCAGGGTGCCTAGGTGGCTCAGTGAGTTAAGCCTCTGCCTTTGGGTCAGGTCATGATCTCAGGGTCCTGGGATCGAGTCCCACATCGGGCTCTCTCCTCAGCAGGGAGCCTGCTTCCCCCTCTCTCTCTGCCTGCCTCTCTGCCTATTTGTGATCTCTCTCTGTCAAATAAATAAATAAAATCTTAAAAAAAAAAAGACAATCAACTGACTGAGCCACCCAAGTGCCCCTTCATTTTTCCTTATAACTTTCCTTTTAGATTGTTGTGTCCTTTTTTTTCCTTCTAAAGTGGTCTTATTGACTACTAAGAATTTCCCTTACAAAACCAAAACAAAAAACCCCCCACCCCAACAAAAAAAGAATTTCCCTTCCCTAGATACAAAGAAGTTTGGAAAACTCGGGGTTAATCTAAAATAAATTTTTAGGGCCACCTGGGTGGCTTAGTGGGTTAAGTCCTCTGCCTTCGGCTCAGGTCATAATCCCAGCTTCCTGGGATCAAGCCCCACATCAGGCTCTCTGCTTGGCGGGGAGGCTGCTTCCCCCTCTCTCTCTGCCTACTTGTGATCTCTCTCTCTGTCAAATAAATATATAAAATCTTTAAAAAAATAATAATTTTTTATATTAATGGCTTTTAAGTAGACTTGAATATGCTAATTCATTTGGGAAATATATACTGAGCATCTCCTCTGAGCTAGAAGTCCAAGATCGAGTCCCATGTGAAATGTGAAGTTTATAGATTAGAAGGAAGACCGGCGCGACACAAACCCGTAACTAAATAGATTATACACATTGTGTGGAGTACCGTCACGCTTTAGAAGCCAGAGGGCTCTGAGAGGAAGTGGTGGTGAGTCACAGAGGGCCTCCTTGAGGACGCAAGCCCTTCGCTACGATTGGAAAGGATCAGTAGAAACGCCCCAGGCTCAGGTTAGGGCGATGATGACGTCACAGAGAGAAGGGTCTGGCCAAAGCCCTGAAGTGGGCTCAGCGTTGCAGGTTTCTGAGGCCAGGATAGCTGGACCATGGCCATCAAGGGCCATTGAGCTGGAGACATGGGCAAGAGCCAGTCGTACGTGGCTGTGCAGGCCGGGGTGAGGGGTCACTGCTTTCTTCTGTGGGCAAGAGGCACTATCCAAGGTCTTGAAGCTGGGGTGACATGATTTACCTTAGCCTACACCGGGAAGCATGCTCCATGGCTCTGTGGTGGACAGGGGACGGAAGGGGGTCAAGACAGAGCAATGCGGCCAGCAAGGAGCCTGTTGCATGATTCTGGACTAGACTCGGGGTGAAGCAGTGGTTTAGACAGAGGAGGATCTACCAGGCTTCGGTCCATGTGTGTGTTGGAGGGGGGCAGGTGGGGAGGCTGGGGGCAAAGAAATTTCCAAAATAACTTGAGTGTGACGCAAGCGACTGGGTGCATAGAGGCGCCATTATTTTTCTTATTCTCTGGGATTGGGAAGGGAATATGTTTGAGGGAATGGTTGAGAGTTTACCATGCTGAATATTGGTCATATTAAAAAAAAAAAAAAAAAGGAAGAAAGACTCAGGTGTGAGTATGTGAGTGCCTATTTCCACAAACCCTTGCCAACCCTGAGGAGGATAGTGCCCGGCTTTCAATCCGTGTTTGTCGAGTGAATGAATGACTGAATCAGTGTTTTTTTTTTCAATTTCTTGATTCAGTTCCACAAATGGCACGGTCGGTCAATGCCGAACCGTTTGAACTTCAGAAAGGAAGGAAGCGGAGTGACTTGTTTTCCCTGCTCCCTGGTTTTCACCAGCTCTTTTCTGGGGGGGAGAGCAGTGGTCTGAGGTAAAGAGGGCCGAGGAGAAAGATGTTTTCCCCCTACCTGGGAGGCCGGTTGGAAGAGTCCGGTCCGGAGCCGCTGCCTCTTCCTGACCTGCCCCTCCCCCCGCCCTTCTTCCATATATCCCCTCAGATGCATGTGACATCTCGTTTGACCCGGACACGGCTCACAGGTATCTCCGGCTGCAGGAGGACAATCGCAAGGTCACCAACACCACGCCCTGGGAGCACCCGTACCCGGACCTCCCCAGCAGGTTTGCGCACTGGCGGCAGGTGCTGTCCCCCCAGAGCCTTTACCTGCACAGGTACTATTTCGAGGTAGAGCTCTCCGGGGCGGGCACCTACGTCGGCCTGACCTGCAAAGGCATCGACCGGAAAGGGGAGGAGCGCAACAGTTGCATTTCTGGAAACAGCTTCTCCTGGAGCCTCCACTGGAACGGGAAGGAGTTCACAGCCTGGCACAGCGACTCGGAAACCCCGCTCAAAGCCAGCCCTTTCCGGAGGCTGGGGGTCTACGTGGACTTTCCGGGGAGGATCCTCTGCTTCTATGGGGTAGAGCCCGATGCCATGACTCTGATTCACAAGTTCGAGTGCAAGTTTTCAGAGCCGGTCTACCCTGCCTTCTGGCTTTCCAAAAAGGAAAATGCCATCCGGATCGTGGATCTGGGGGAGGAGCCCGAGAAGGCAATGCCGACTTCTGCAGAGGCTGCTCCCTAGACCCGAGACTCTTGCCGACCGCAAAGACGGGCCAGCAGCCTGCACCTTAAGGGGGACTTGAGGATGAAAATGTCTGCCGGTGGCTTTAGGAATCAACGTGGGTTCCTGCACGAAGGGAGAGGTCTCTGGCTTTTCCGTTTTGCTGTTTACTGTGCTGTTCTCCGTGTTCTCTACTCCCTAGGCCCCTACACCCCGCTTCTCATCCTCTACAGTGATATCGCCTCTCTGCTCAGGTGAATGTCACGCTGTGCCCAGGCTCGGCGACCAGGAATCTTCTGAGCGGATCAAAAAGATTGCAGAGTACTCAGAATGGATTGCAGACTCTATTTTGCATTGCCTACGCCCCAGGCAATGTTCTGGATGCCTTGTGGCCATTGACTCCACCAAGGCGGTAGCTCCCAGGGGGTCGAGGCTCCTTTCATCTTCAGTTTGCAGATGGAGAACCCGTGGTCCCAGTGGGGGAGGGGGGTCAGTGAACTTGGTCAAAGTCATTGCCCTCAGTGAGCTAGTGGCAGAGCTGGGATTCGAACCTGGGCAGGCCGATGCAAAGATTTTAACCACTACTCAAGGCTGCCCTCCTCATTCCATCATGGGTATTGTGTGTAAGGGAATAAGCTACACGATGAGTTCCCCAGCGAGGGCGTCGAATCTCTTAAACCCTCCGTGTCTTTGCACCCACTCCCGTCTGGCTGGGCCATGCAGCTGAGACCTCACTCCCTCACCCAGCAGCTCATCGAATTTTTGGGTAGTGAAGAGGATAAGAAATGTGTTTCTGGAGTCCCAAGTCTTAGTCCTCATGACCTCTGGGGAGGGTCTCACCTCCAGATGTGCACTTGTCTCATCTCTCATTCAGAGAATAGTTCTTCAAATATTTGGACGCAATTCTCACGCACATCCTCCAAGAAAGTGGTCTTGTTTTCATGCTGCATTTATTTCCCACTTTCCTTTTTTTTTTTTTAAGATTTTATTTATTCATTTGACAGAGAGAGAGATCACAAGCAGGCAGAGAGGCAGGCAGAGAGAGAGGGGGAAGCAGGCTCCCTGCTGAGCAGAGAGCCCAATGCGGGTCTCGATCCCAGGATCCTGAGATCATGACCTGAGCCGAAGGCAGAGGCTTTAACCCACTGAGCCACCCAGGTGCTCCGATTTCCTTCTTAACTTCTGGGTCTTTTCTTGTGAACCCTGTCAGGCAAGTCTCCTCTTTGTCAGTCCGATGGTCCTTTCTCAACAGTACATTTCTTTGCATCGCTTGTCTTGTTTCCAGAGACCCCCGTCCTCTATTCATGTCCAGGGATTTATACACTGTGGGATTTGAATTTTTTTTTATCAGATTTTTTTGAAATTTGAATTTTACCGAGTTCATTTTTTTTTTACTTGAATTTAAAATTTCATTGCATCATTGCTGCTCACTGAGATACTTTTGATTCTTGATTCCGTAGCCCACAGAGGTGGTAAATTTTCCTTCTGAAGTGTTAACCTCGTTGATACAGATTGGTGAGGGGAGGGCCAAATATGGGATTTGGCCGCGCCCAGTCTCCTTTTGGGTTTAGTGATTCAGTAAGTACACTTCGGTAAAACCCTACAACTGAGATAGCCCATTTTTAGCCCTTTATCCACTAGGACACCGGGACTTTTCTAAAGGGAGAGATCAAGACATGTCTGCCTTTCTTCATGCCACCTGTCTCACAACGCTCCCAGAAGAGAAAAAGGACAACAGCTTGGCCTGCCTTCTTTTTATGGAACCGCTGTGGGTTATTAATATTGGTGCGGCTGCTTTATTTTCTAAATGCTCCCCAACTGCTTGATGAAACCATTTTAAGATTCCGCTGCTGTGAGTTAACATCAGGCTGATGAGTCTGTTGTTTCCAGAACCTACCTTATTTTTCCTTTTTAAAAATTGAGACGGTTTTACGTGTCCCCGTCTTCTATCGCTTTTCCTAATTTCTCGAAGATCACTGCCTGGCTTTTGGTCACACTGGTGAACAGTGTCAGCCTCGTGAGATGTAGTTTGTTTAGGTCAGAAGGCCTGAGCTCTTATAAAGGGACCCTTTGGGTGTCTCCTTCCTGACTGGAACTTCATTTCCCTGCCAGGTCCTTTTGTTCATTCAGTGTCAACACCTCCCTTCTTGATACAAAAGATCAAAGCAAAATTGAGAGTTAGAAACATCTACTTTCTGGGCGCCTGGGTGGCTCAGTTGGTTAAGCAACTGACTTCGGCTCAGGTCGTGATCCCAGAGTCCTGGGATCGAGTCCCACATCAGGCTCCCAACTCCATGGGGAGTCCGCTTCTCCCTCTGACCTTCTCCCCTCTCGTGCTCTCTCTCACTGTCTCTTTCTGTGTGTCATTCCTTCCACTGACAGGGATATCTTTTTTCTTATTCTTGGTCCCCAAACTGGAATTGTCTAAAAGGAACACATTTAAAAAAAATAAATAAATAGCCACTCCGTAATTCATTCTTGGCTCAACTTGTTTGAAGTTCAAGTGCACATGGCACTCTTTTCCCCGGAATGTTAGGGAACCTGAGTAAATTCCCACGTCCCCCCCAAAAAATTTAAAAAGAAAAAAAATTCTCACGTCCCCCCAAGCTTCATGATGGAATGAGGAGACATGAATTTTGGCCCAATCGTGGAGCCCTTATTTCTCTAACCTGGTTAGAAGGGTGCAGAGATTACTTAAAATGAAATCTTAAATATAAAATAAAAAAATCATAAAATTTTTAAAATTAAAAAAAGTTTAAAATTAAAAGATTTTAAAATTAAAAATTAAAAAAAATATAAAGGAATCTGCTATTCGCGACAGTAACAGACAAAGCCGTATGGAACACATCCCTCAATTCCATGTCTGAGGTACTACCTCTAATGTCTTCTAGGGCCATCTTGAATGTTCTATTGTGTCATTGACTGACCATCTGATTGCTCCCCATCTCTACAACCAACTACCTCCATTTTGGGGCACACCACTCCAGCTCATTAGCCAAAGACAGGAAGAAATGGTAGCATGCACATTTCCTGCTTCTCCTAGCTCCCTCGGATTTGAGCTCAACTCCACTCCCTCTGCATCCACAGGGAGACGCGGTGGTGGGAGGGCAGGACGCCTTGCGGGGAGGGTCACCATATCATGTGCAGCTAATACCCACATGCAGGGCACACACTGTGTATGGCTCAGGTAGAGTGACTGGGACATGCTTAGTCTTTATCTTCATTTCCAGTTTGTTCTCTGGTCTTGGGAAAATCCAGTGAAGGAGCAGAGCAGGGCTGGCTCCTTTTGCTTACACCCGCCTTCTTGTGTGTGGCCCCCCGCAGGACCTGCCTCTGGGAGGGTCTGAGTGTGGCTCAGCCCTCCCTTGAGCTAATTAGCCCAGACGGCCTATGGGTTGGGTTTGGGTTAGTCAATAGGAACGCGGAACCCCTGCCCAGGAAAGAATATAAACCCCGCCTTTTGCCCGCCAAACTTGTGCGCCAATTCTGGCCAGGGTGATAGGCTAGATCAAACAGTTACTAAGCAACTTTCTGTGTGTTACAAACTTATTGGCCACTGGCCCCTCTAAAACTGTTGCGCTTTTTGAAACTCTCTCTCTTTCTCTACACCATGCCGCTGTGTCAGTGAGTGTGAGAGAGAGCTCAAGCTAGCTTGAATAAAGGGCTCTTTTGCTTTTGCATCGGACTCGGCTCCCTGGTGGTATTTGGGGATCTCAAAATCTGGGCATAACACCAGTGGCCCTGGAGAGAAGAAGCCAGGTACTGGAAAAGAAGAGGACAAAGAGGTCATCTAACAAAGACCAAGGGTCCGCATAGCAGTGATCAGGCATTCCAGGTTAAAATCCTTTCCCTCAAATTAACAACTTTCCCCCCAGATTAATTAATGTAGTGACCATGACTACTTGGGGGAAAAAGTGTATGCGTTTATGTCTCATACAAAAAAATAATTTTCGAAAGATCCTACTAAGTTACTACAGTCAAACTGCAAAGAACCCCTTATTCTATCCGAGGTGCTTTGAGCTAGAGCAATTCAGTGTTCTCAGCCTTTTCAAATTATAACATGCTTCCAGAAGTTTCCATAGAAACTTAAGTCATCCTTTCTTCTGTTGCAGTCAGGCCGTCCTCTCTGCATCCTGGCTTCATCTTATTTTTTTCATTTTTTTTTAAAGATTTTATTTATTTATTTGACCGAGATCACAAGTAGGCAGAGGCAGGCAGAGAGAGAGGAGGAAGCAGGCTCCCCACTGAGCAGAGAGCCTGATGCGGGGCTGGATCCTAGGATCCTGAGATTATGACCCGAGGTTTCCTGTCCCTAACCCTGACCCTTGTGCAAGACTGCCTGTGCCACCAAGCCAAGCAGTGATATCCAATACCTTCCTCTAACCGTGCCTGGTCTTCAGACGTGGGCACCAGAAAGGCTCGGTTTACCCCAAATGTCTTGGCTTAATCTAGGGAAATCATTATAACAACAAGAGCAGTGACAATTGGTCTCACACACTTGATCTAATCCTAGAGGGAAGCTGTATTTTTTTTTTTTTTTGGAGAGAGAGCAAGGAGGGTCAGAGGGAGAGGGAGAGAGAACTTTTTTTTTTTTTAAAGATTTTATTTATTTATTTGACAGAGAGGGACATAGCGAGAGAGAGGCAACACAAGCAGGGGGAGTGGGAGAGGGTTAGAAGCAGGCCCCCTGCAGAGCAGGGAGCCCAATGCCGATGCTGGGGCTTGATCCTAGGACCCTGGGACCATGACCTGAGCGGAAGGCAGCCGCTCAACCGGCTGAGCCACCCAGGCGCCCCGAAAGAGAATCTTGAGCAGGCTTTGGCACAGAGCCTGATACCATGACCCTGAGATCGTGATCTGAGCCAAAACCAAGAGTCGGACGCTTAACCGACTGAGCCACCCAGGTGTCCCGTCTGTCATCTTTAACTTTAGGTTCCCAAGTTTTGTCTTCACCCAAATTGCCACATTGTTCTCCCTACTAGCCTTGCTAACAAGTGAACTTTGAACTTATAACAGATTTTTTGTAATATAACGTCGCTTTGTCTATGTTCCATATTGAGCTTTCACAGAAGATACAATTGGCAAGTAGGATTTTGCTGTTCCAAATGTTTGAAGAGCCCACTGAGCCCCTGGTCTCTTTCTGGGTCATAAGTGACAGCAGAAGCCTTCTGTTAGGGAACCTGAGGGACCACGTGCATTCAGAGGGTTGGCTCTAATGACCCAAGTCATCGCTCCTGAATGGATCACAAGCCACGGCAAATGGTAAAGACTTCATAAAACAGGTACACCACGTTTCGTGTCTTTTTTTTTTTTTTTTTAAGTAGGCTCCACGCAGCGAGAAGCCCAGCATGGGGCTTGAACTCCCAACCCTGAGATCAAGACCTGAGGTCAAGAGTTAGATGCTGACCAACTGAGCCACCCGGGTGCTCCTTTATCATTATCCTTTTAAAAAACCATGCATACACAGGGTCATTTTTTTACATGCATCTCAATGTATGCATAGAGAGATTGGAGATTGTGTAGAGACTGGAGCGAGCGTTGATTACTTGGCTGCCCAGGACGACCACCTCAATGACACCCATGATGACGACGACAACAGGACAATAGTTAGCCCTCCCGGAGGGCTGAATATGTAACAGGCGGTCTTTTTAAGTGCTTTGCATATAGTATCTCATTTACTCCTCCAAAAAGAAAAAAAAAAAAAAAACCCAAAACCCCAACAACAAACCACCTCCAACTCCGGAGTCAAAAACTATCTTTGTCTTTGTTTTACAGATGAGCAAACTGACACACTGGGGGTGAGGTAACGTGCTTGTGTACACTGAGCTAGGAAGCGGCTGGGGTCCAAACCCAGGAGTCCTACCCCAGACTCCTCACTCTTCTCCACTCAGCTGTGCTGTTGGCTGGGAAACAACAGAAGGGTGCTCAAATCAGAGGGCTGAAAGCCAGCAGCAGAAGGAAGAGGGGGGACGGAGGAGAGCCTGGAAGGAATATGCTGTTTTGAGAGCTGCCCCCCTGGGTGTTTCACCTGATAGCTCCTGGGTAGATATTTCACCACATAGCTCCTACCGGAGCCAGTCTGAGCCGGCTTAGAGCTGAGGATCTGCACCCATCCCCCACCCCCACCAACTTTGTCCCGAACTCACCTTTAGCTGGTTGTAATACTAAGATCTCCACCTAGAGGCGGAACTTTCTGCCACTTTTTGAACAAAATGTATACATTAGCATGTGGACAGGCTTCTGAGCAATTGAACTGAAATGCCCAAGTAATAGGGTGTGTATAAATTCCTTCCTGTATATGCAACCCCCCTAATACACTGAATAAAAGCTTCCTGTCTTAACGCCAAGAGAAACAGTACTTAGACAGCTATCTCCCTGTTTCCTTACTTGCATCAAGTACTCGAAAGTTCTTTGCTTTCAAACACATCCTTAGGTTGTGTTCAATTTAATGCACCCCAAGGGGCGACCGCTCCCCCTTGAATTCAGTCCAGGTGCTGCCTCCCAGAGGAGTGTGTGATTGAGGCTGAGTGAAATTTTCCCCGGAGGGAGGGCTTCTCTGCAGAGGTTTCCGGTTAGCATTCCGAAGCATCGAAACAATTTATGTTCATATTAAACATTGGTGTTTACAGTTCAACGATGAGTTTAGAAAATGAATAGAAACACACATTCAGGATCATCGGGCTAGCCGCCTTATAGCCAAACAGCTATTAACTTAAGAAGTCCACCATGAATATTTACAAGTCATTAATAACAATCGAAGCTCTGGGGTGCCTGGGTGGCTCTGTGCGTTAAGCCTCTGCCTTCGGCTCAGGTCGTGATCTCGGGGTCCTAGGATGGAGCCCTGCATGGGGCTCTCTGCTCAGCAGGGAGCCTGCTTCCCCCCTCCCTCTGCCTGCTTGTGATCTCTGTCAAATAAATAAATAAAATCTTAAAAAAAAAAAAAGTAACAACTGAAGCTCAACACCGGGCTCCTCGAGATATATATATCTCTTTCCCTTTAAGAGGGTTCCACCTACGACTTCAAAGTGACTAACGCTAGTCTTGTTGTTCTAGAAATGGGATGACCAGCTCTTTCAGAATATACAGTAACTGCCTCCCCCTACTAAGCAGTGCCCGGTTTAGGAGATTTACGGTAAAAGCCATGTTTCCTAGGAAGTCAGTACAAAAAGCCAGACTTCTACCGGCAGTTTCTGGGACTGATCGGCTTTCCATCCAACGCAGGGGTCTCCCTTTTCCTCTGGGAAATGTTTATAATAGAAAAGGCTCAACCAGGATATCTATCCGCCTCTCCTGTACCTCTGGGGTTTGGTGGGGTTGAGAACGGGCAAGGATAAAATGAGCTGGCCATCCCAGGATCATGGAAAACCCGGACCGGAAGCTCAGGAATGCCCCCTATTTTCGTTGTGAGAAGGGAGACAGTTCTGTCCCCGTGTGTCAAAAGTGCGAAACATGTGTCTTGGCTTGGAAGATCTTCTCGACCAAAGAGTGGTTCCAGAGGATCGGAGAGGTGCCCCAGAGGAGGTTTCTCGTGAGCATCCTGGAGCAGCTGGACAGCTTCTACCTGCTGCACTATTTCCAGACTATCCTTCGCACCACGCAGGGGAAGGATTTCATCTACAGCCGGTCCCGGCTCCACCTCAGCCGGCGGGAGGGGAAAATCGTCAGGTCCTCCTTGAACCAGATGCTGGATAAAACCGTGGAGCAGAAGATGCGGGAGATCCTGTACTGGTTCGGGAGGAGCACCCACCGGACCAAGGCCAATTACACCCTCTTGCTCCTGCAGATGTGCGACCCTAAGCTACTGCTGACGGCCGCCCGCGTCGTCAGAGCCCTGTTTCTGAGACAGTGGAATAACGCCGCAGGTAAACGGGGCCCGCGGGCGGGCTTGGGAGCCTATCGAGGAACCAGGGGTGTGGACAATAGCTCAGGGAGATGGGGATCTTCCAGAATGCAGCATAGAGTTCCTTGTCCCGACCTGCAGCCCCGTTTACCGAAGGAGAGGTTGCTGGCTGTGGCTTCCTTCTAGAAAAGTGTAGAATGCACGCCCAGAAGGAAGGGCAGAACTCGTATCCGGCAGGCATGTATTTATTTATTTTTTTGTCTTATTTTAAAGCTTTTTCTTTCTTTAAGATTTTATTTATTTGCTTAAGAGAGAGAGAGAGAGAGAGAGCACATGACATGCTAGGATTTGATCCCAGGATCCTGGGATCATGACCTGAGCTGAAGGCAGATGCTAAACCCACTGAGCCACCCAGGCGCCCCACTGTCAGGCATTTTTTTTTTTTTTTAAGATTTTATTTATTTATTTATTAGGAAAGAGAGAGAGTGAGAGAGAGCATGAGAAGGGAGAAGGTCAGAGTGAGAAGCGGACTCCCCATGGAGCTGGGAGCCCGATGTGGAACTCGATCTCCGGACTCCGGGATCATGACCTGAGCTGAAGGCAGTCGCTCAACCAACTGCGCCACCTAGGCGCCCCTGTCAGGCATTTAAAATGGATTTAGACCCACATGTGTCCGGCCTGTGCCTCTACTGCTTATTGCCGGTGTGGTTCCTGCATTACTGGATAAGGGGTTAGACTGGGTCAGGGAAGGATCTAAGGGGGAGGCTTCTGAATTGTTTTGCCCTTCCGTTTGTGCTGCACGGAAACTGGGCCAAGAGGTCCAAGTTTAGGGCTTTTCCCCATTCATTGCGCCACATTCCTTGCTTGCGCAGAAAATCCAATCTTGAAGAAGAGTTCTCCAACTTTAGCTTGTATCAGAATCACTGGGAAGGCTTTTTATTCTATTTATTTATTTATTTAAGGATTTTTTTTTTTTAAAGATTTTATTTATTTATTTGACAGAGAGAGAGATCACAAGCAGGCAGAGGGAGAAGGGGAAGCAGGCTCCCTATTGAGCAGAGAGGCCCATGCGGGGCTCGATCCCAGGACCCCGAGATCATGACCTGAGCCAAAGGCAGAGGCTTCAACCCACTGAGCCACTCAGGCGCCCCTTAAGGATTTTTTTTTTTATTTGTCAGAGAGAGAGAGAGAGCACAAGCAGGGGGAGCGGCAGGCAGAGGGAGAAGCGGGCTCCCTGCCGAGCAAGGAGCCTGATGGGGACTTGATCCCAAGACGAAGGGATGATGAGCTGAGCCAAAGGCAGAGGCTTAACCGACTGAGCCACCCAGGAGCCCCTTTCTGTAATTTTTTTTTCTTTTTTTTTTTAAGATTTTATTTATTTATTTGACAGAGAGAGAGAGAGAGAGATCACAAGTAGGCAGAGAGGCAGGCAGAGAGAGGGGGAAGCAGGCTCCCCGCTGAGCCGAGAGCCCGATGTGGGGCTCGATCCCAGGACCCTGAGATCATGACCTGAGCTGAAGGCACAGGCTTTAACCGACTGAGCCACCCAGGCGCCCCTTTCTGTAATTTTTGTATAGAAACTTGGAGGCTCCCCCCCCCCTCCGCCCCCTGCCCAAAAAACCAGACATAAGTGGTCCGGTCTGTTTTGTGTAGGTTGAAGAGTAGCAAGTAGAAATAAAACTGTTTGTCTCACCTCCTTTCCTCCACAACCCTGCTTAAAGAGCCACCTTGTCTTGGCCATTGGCTTTTCAGGCCCCAATCAAGACACTAGTGACATGGTTTTTTTCTTTCCCGAGAAAGACTACAACGTGCTATCTGAGACCTCAAATGCTTTCTGGGCAGCCAGCACCAAGAACGCATCCTTCCCTTTATCTGGAGCTTCAGGAAAAGGAAATTTGCTTGAAAACCTGAGGGACGAAGCATCTAATACTGGTAAGTCAGCTTGTAGCAAGAATGCTAAAAGGAGATCAGCAAGTCCCTTATGGGTTGGAGCGGCGGGCACAGGGCTGTAGCATCTGGGGGTGGCAGGTTTTGGAAACAAACATTCCTTTGGCACCAATGGTGTGTTGGGCTCACTGCCTTTTTATGTCATTGAATCCCACATCCGGTAGGAGAGAAGCAAGAATTGAAGACAGTCATTATAACCTTAAAGCCCACGTTTTCACTTCTCCATCTTGGTGCCTCTGAGAGACACCTGAAAATAGAGCTCAGAAAGGGAACTATCAGAGGGTATCCTCTGGGGTCTCCCTCTGCCCGGGGCGACCATCCCTCATCTGGCCCCTGACCTTTTGGCATGGGGGCACCTCTCGAGGTCAGCCCACCGGCGGCGCCTATCTTTTGCAGCATTGGATTCAGTCTTGAGGAGGAAACAAAAGCGGTGGGGAACCGGGGCCTAACCTCAAAGCTCTCCTTAGCTGGTTTGTGAGGTGAGATTTCTACGTGACCTACAATTAGGAATTGTAATGAATTACAAGAAACACAAAGCATCGATTCTCAAGCACTTTTTCCCTGGAAACTTCCAGATTTCATAAATAGATAAGACAGCGTAATCACCATGCACGTAACCATCACTCGGCTTCGATAATTATCAACACTCGACCCGTTCATGTCGTTCATTTGCCCCTTTACAAAATTGTTTGAATTTTTTTCCCTCCTTGGGGTATTCTAGGGAAATTCCAGGCACAAGGCCATTTCACCCGAGTGGGATGGGCTTTGCTACTCTAAGTATCCTCTCTGAACTGGGAAGGCTGAAAAGTCCTCCCACAATTCGTTGGGGAGGTTATTATTTCCAGTTTGGCAGAAGAAAAGATAAAAATCCAATGGTCTAGGGCGCCTGGGTGGCTCAGTTGGTTGAGCAGCTGCCTTCGGCTCAGGTCATGATCCTTGAGTCCTGGGATCGAGTCCCACATCGGGCTCCCAGCTCCACGGGGAGTCTGCTTCTTCCTCTGACCTTCTCTCCTCTCATGCTCTCTCTCACGTTCTCTGTCTCTCAAATAAATAAATAAAATCTTAAAAAAAAAAATCCAATGTCTAAGGGTGGCTTCTGATGAGCTCTATTTCTGGGGAGAGAGTTTCTTTTCTTTCTTTCTTTTTTTTTTAAAGAATTTTTTATTTATTTGACAGAGAGGAGAGATCACAAGTAGGCAGAGAGGCAGGCAGAGAGAGAGAGGGGGAAACAGGCTCCCCGCCGATTAGAGAGCCTGACGCGGGGCTCGATCCCAGGACCTCAAGATCATGACCCGAGCCGAAGGCATTGGCTTAACCCACTGAGCCACCAGGCACCCCTGGGGAGAGGGTTTCTTGAGGGCTTCTCTTGGCCTGGAGTTATCACAGAATCAACTTCATCCTTCACCTTCCTCTGGCTTTCCTCCAGAAGGACAATGGAAGAGTTCGATCCAGTGTATTTCTGAGATGAACAGGCTGTTTTCCGGCAAAGCAGGCCTGTTGAAGGCAGAACACACCCCTTCCGATCTACTGGTTGACTTGGATGTTGTCAAAGACCTGTCCTCCGGGGTCAGCAAGTACCAGGACTTCATCCGTTACCTGCCCATTCACCTCTCCAAATATATTCTAAGTATGCTGGGCTGTACTGGGGGATTTCTCCAGAGGCTGCTCATCACGGCCGGGTTGGGAGGTTCTCAGGTCCACGTTGTTTTTTTTTTTTCAGGTATGCTGGATAAAAACAGCCTGAACAGGTGTGCCTCGGTGAGCCAGCACTGGGGCATGCTGGTACAACAGGTCAAGATGGATCTGTCGACGCATACTTTCATTCAGAGCCATATTACATTCTTGCAGGTACTTTCTGTTGGGGTGGGAGGGGTCGGTGTGGAGCCCGGCCCCATTTCCGTGTTGAGGCTGGCCTGCCTGTGGGCCTTTCCGGTCTCTTCCATAGACCCTCAGTTGGCCTCCTGCTCCACGTCTGCCGCTGTGTAGGCTTCAGTAGTTACTTCCTTTCTGTCTGGTCTCCCCATTAACCACCCCGTGGTCAGCGCATCTAGCGGGGACAACAACGTACATAGAAACCGCTCCGGAAGAGAGAAGCAGAGCCTTCCTGAAACCTCACAGAGTGGGGAATTGTTTTTCCCCAGAGAGCTGGACTGTGGCTTTGGCAATCAGGGGGTTGTGAGTATGTTCCCAGGGCAGCCTCACGTGGCGCCCAGATGTTTCGAAGCCGGCAAAGTATATTCTGGGGCCCAGATGCACTTCTCCTGGAATAGTGCCCATCGCTGGCATTTTTACTTCTGTTTCCTGGTGGAGGCCTTACCCTACCTCATGGGTTCCCGGTAGCTTGAGTTTTTCCCCCCCACAGAGATGGATAACAGAAGACAGGAAGAGGCCGGCCTTGTGAGGCGGGAAGCTGGGGACTCTGGCCACGTCCTGCTGGGGTCCCTGCAGACGTTTTGCATTCATCGTCCACCTTACGCCCGTCCGCACACACTACCAGCCTAGCGGGCCGGGCCTGGGCCTTCCTTCGCCACAGTTTACCCGCCATTCAGATCTTACCTAGTCTGACTAGCCCCCCCCCCCCCCCCTTGGAGAGAGAGGGCCAAGGGTAATAACCATTGCTTGTTTATTTTTTTCCCTCAGGGATCCTATACAAAGGGAATCGATCCTAATTACGCCAACAAGCTTTTTATCCCAGTTCCTAAAATAACCGATAACGGGAAGCGCATGCGTGGGAAAAATCAGAAATTGAAACTGAGAACAAAGGTGAGTGGCGGTGGCATCTGGGGGCCAAGTCCCTGGGACATCCTGTTCTCTTCAGTCAGGCTTGAGTTCAGACTCAGCTATCCTATGAGGGTAGAGGAAGTGGGGGGATATAGGATGTAGCATGTGGATTTAGGGCCTAGGAAGCGACATTCCCTAAGGGAGACCAGAGTTCTGTGCTGTGTGTCTTTAAGCGAGTGACTTCCTCTCCTTCAGCCCGAAATCCCTCATCTGTTAAGTGAGTGGGTGTCAGGGATAGCTGGGATTTTCCTCAACACCCGTCAGTCCACACATCCGGAGGCTGCGAGGGTCTGTGGCTCAGGAATGGAACGGCCAGAGTGTCCAGGGTCCGGAATGAATGAAGCTTTCTCCCCTCTCACATCTAGGTTTATTCCGGTTCTAGGAATGAAGGGGGGGTTACTTAACCCCAGACTCCCCCTCCCCCAACCAAATCTCAGGCAACAATGGAGAGCAGATGAAAGGCTCTGAGCTCTCTCGTTAGTTTATCCAGGCATGGTGGTCATTCCTAAAACCATCAGATTCTTGCCCCCTCCTCTCTGCTCAAGGGCCTTCCATTTTGAAATCTGTTCAGTGGGCCCCAAAAGGATACTCACTGAGGGGTGTCCAGACTGTAGCTTCTCACAAGGAAACTGTGTAGTATGAGTTAGAATTTGAGGGCTAGAAGGGACCGGAGCGACCACCCAGTTCTTCTGTCCGTAGAAGCCAGACGGGTCACAGGAATGAGGGAGGTTGGTGGTGGGAGTGGGTGTGGCCGAACCACCGTGAGCTGGAGAGTTCCCTCCCCATCCAAAGGGGCCAGTTGCTACTCAGCTCCAGCAAACTATTCCCTTAGACACCGGACCTCAGCCTCCCCGTCCATCTGAGCTTTCAAGAGAAGTCCGAAATCTGAATTTCCTTAAACGCGGGCCACCAATTAAAAGCATTTCTTCTTTTCTTAAACTGAGGGGGAGCCAAAGAAAAGACATCTGTAGACTTCGTTTGACCTGCAGTTTTATATCTTGGAATTGGCCCATTCACTCATTTTACAGATGAAAAGACTGAGGCGCAGAGAGTTTCAGGTCCCTGCCCCCCCCCCGCCCCCGACAGAGTGACAGAGATTCGAGTTGGACGCTGGCCCACTCTTCCCAAGCTTGTTCCTTGAAGTATGAGAGAACTAACGCCCTTCTTTGGGTGATGTAGCTAGTGACTGGCTGACGAAAAAGGACTACCCAGGCAGTGTTTGATATTTTAGAAACGTTCTAATTTTAGGCAAGAGAGAGAAACCGGTAAAGCACTATGGACAATAGAGGAGAAACATGAAGGAGCAAGATGAGGAAGTTAAGGGGTCTGCTAGGGAAAGATATAGGTGAGCACTCCTCAGGGGTGGTGATGGCCATGGCTACCGAGCTGGACATTGTGCCAAGGGCTTTGTACACATCATTCACTTGACCTTCACCGTAGATTGAGTGGATATCATCGTTCCCAGGTTTCTGCATGTGGAAATGAAGGCTGTGAGGTTCCAGAACTCGCCGAAGGTCTCCTAGCTGCTCAGTGGCCGAGCTGGGATTTGAATGAGGTCTTTTCCTCCCAATAACTCCACCATGGAGCTTCTAGGCTCTCAAAACTTAGCTGATGACCCAAGAGCCAAGGCATTCCAGCCTAGGCCGGGAGAAGCCAAGGAAGTCTTGATGAATTCAAGGCAGGATATCAGAGCTGCTTGGACATTTGAGGGGAGGCCGGTTGACGGATTTTGGGGAGAGACTTCTAAGGTGGACATCACTCCTGGGTTAGAGTTCAAGAAGGAGGCTGAGCCCCGAAAAGGGGGTATCCCGAGAAAGAGTCTACGGGCATGGAGAGGAAGGCTAAGTAGGAAGGAGACTTGGAAGAGATGTTCCCAGGAGGGTTCCCAGGTCCAAACGTGATGCTGTGGTCTTCTTTGCTTTCATGGTAACGTCACTCTGTTTTTTTGGTTTCCTGCTAGCATAGTTGTCAACTTCCTGCTATGTGAGGGCGAAGAGTAAGGCTGGAAAGAGGAGTCTGGTTGAGTCATCTGTGCCAGAATATGGCATGTCTGGCATGCCATAGTGGCTCTGAAAGTGTGCCATGGGGGGAGGGCTGGATGAGGGGAAGGAAGTGAGGGAGGAAGGAGGGGCGGGAGGAGGGAGGGAGGGAGGAAGGAAGGAAGGAAAGAAGGAAGGTAAGAAAGATGGAAGGAAGGAAGGCAGGAAAAGGAAAGATGGAAGGAAGGAAGGAAGGAGAGAAGGAAGAAAGGAAAGAAGAAAGGAAGGGGGGGAGGGAGGAAGGAACTCTTAGAAAAGGAAGGAAAACGTCCCTGTTGAGACTTGATAAGATTGGTTTCCTCTCTCTGAGGCTCAGCTATATCTCACCTGTAAAACGATGAGAATCCTTTATGAGGCAAATGATGTGCTTCATGAGGCAGCCGTGAGGAGGAACCAAACTTGTCTCTGTGTGCAGACCTCGAGGCACAGATGCATTGCGTGCGTAGCTATGATTTCACATACGGGTTGAGTTCCCACCAGCACGCCCTATACCCTCAGGTCGATGCCATAGGCCCCCGAAACCCCGACTTCTGCCAAAGAGCCGGCCAGAGGGCACCTGTGACTTTATTGTGGGAGCACTGCCCTTTGTGAACTCGTTTTTGGAAGGGTTGAGCGATCAGCGACCTCGAAAGTTCATGGAATCAGAACACACAGAAAATACAGAGATGGAGGACAAGTCAGGATCCTGGGCTCCTTGGCTTTCCATGGATTTTAGGGCCCACTTTAGGGCCCTACTTTAGGGCCCACTCGTGGGTCTTTCCCTTCCCACACGTAGTGGCAGCCACAGTGCGAAGCGGAAGAATCCTTGGACCCTTATGTCCCTGCTGGGGAAGTCCTCAGGGGGTGCATGTTTGGGGCCTGGGGTAAAGTTGCCACTGTGCTTTGACTTCGAGTGTTCCTTTGTTAGAATGACTACAACCTGTGGGCCGCATACCAGAATCAGGAAACTCAGCAGGTCCAGATGGAGGAGAGAAATGTCTTCTGTGGGACTTACAATATCCGCATTCTCTCTGACACGTAGGTACCGGGGTCAGACTCCAGGTCTTCAGGGACCCTTGACTTACCCACAGTGGCGTCTTTAGGATGTCCATGACCCTGTTCACTTGGAAAGGCAATCCTTCCTCACCTCAAGCTCCAGCCCCCCACGGAAATGAGATTCCCCTTTGGAGAATAGTGCTGGACCAATGTTTGTACCATTCTCCGCAGTGACCAGAGGACACCCTCTCGTTGTAATTTTGGGTATACTGATCACCTTCCTTTCACACAAGTCACGTGTGTGAAAGCGTTGGGGTTTTGGAAGTATTTGTATGGTTTTATTTCAATTTTATTTATTTATTTATTTATTTATTTAAGATTTTATTTATTTATTTGCCAGAGAGAGAGATCACAAGTAGGCAGAGAGGCGGGCAGAGAGAGAGGAAGAAGCAGGCTGCGTGCTGAGCAGAGAGCCCGATGCGGGGCTCGATCTCAGGACCCTGAGATCATGACCTGAGCTGAAGGCAGAGGCTTAACCCACTGAGCCACCCAGGTGCCCCCCTTATTTTAATTTTAGAAGTGATATATGCTTAGTGCAGAGAAGAAATCCACCAAATACCAGAAAGTGTATAGAGAAAGGCAAAGACCTCCTATAATCTTCATGTATATTAATACACAAGTTAATATTCATCATATTAATATTCACATATATTTATGTATATTCTAGAATTTTCTTTGCACGGATACCTACAAATTAAAAATTTTTTTTTATTTTTAAAGATTTTATTTAATTATTTGTCAGAGACAGAGTGAGCACAAGAGAGGGGGTGGGGAGGTAGAGGGAGAAGCAGGATCCTGATGAGTAGGCAGTCTGATGTGGGGCTTGATCCCAGGACCCTGGGACCACAATCTGAGCTGAAGGCAGACACTTATCTACCAAGCCACCCAGGTGTCCCTTATACCTACAAATTTTAAATAAAAATGGGGTTATGGGGGCGCCTGGGTGGCCCAGTTGGTTAAGCGTTTCTCTTCGGCTCAGGTCATGATACCAGGGTCTTGGAATTGAGTCCTCACATCATGTTCCCTGCTCAGCAGGGAGTCTGCTTCTCCCTCTCCCTCTGCCCCTCCCCTCTGCTTATGCTGTCTCTCATGCTCTCTCTCTTAAATCAATTGATCAATTATTTAAGAAATGGGCTTATGCTCTACATGTTTCTGTAACCCACTCTAGCAAAGTACTGTGGATATCTTTCCACGTTAAATATGAAAATGGCATTTATGATATGAAATTGGTATTATTATTAGGTAAGTGGTATTTATGATAACCACATGGTATGATATCCCTTGGATATGCCCTAAGAAGGCCCTTCAATAATCAACTTTCTCTTTTTTTTTAAAGATTTATTTATTTGTTTGAGAGACCAGGCAAGCCTGAGCCCAAGTGGGTAGAGGGGCAGAAGGAGAGGGAGAGAATCCCAAACAGACTCCCTGCTGAGCATGGGGCCCATTATGATTCGAGGCTTGATCCCACAACTCCAAGATCATGACTTGAGCCAAAACCAAGAGTTGGGCACTTAACCGACTGAGCCACCCAAACGTCCCAATAATCACCTTTCTGCCATACTTTGGGTCTAGGATTTCACTCTTTATTCATAAGGTTTTGTGGAGGCTGTCTCTATTTTATTTTTGACTATGAATATTGCTTACAAATAACATCTTGAGCAGTCAGTACGAGGAGGACACAGTGGATAGGGGAAAGACAAAGTTGAGTTTTTATGGATGGCATGGTGATAAGTGCCCTTTGGAAGAGACGATGGCTAATTGAACTCGAGATTTAACAAGGGGAATGAGGACGAAGATATCAAGAATTCCTTCTCATATTCGGACATGTCTACATCCCTGTTTGCTGAAATAATCCCACTCTACTCTGTGGTCCTGGGGTTACTAATAAGAGACAAAAAAGTCTCATTTTGGACAATAAATGATTTGATCATCTTGCTCATATTTTATCTATTTGCTAATAATCTTATGACTGGAAAATTAGCTTACCCTGTTTTACTAGGCTGCAAGCTCACTGAAGGCAAGACCCATGTCTTAATTCATCTTTGTAATTCCCATGGTACCTGTTAGCACAGGACTTTGAACCTCCTATACGCTCATTGGATATTGGTTAAGAGAGAAAAAAAAAAAGAAACAGTGGGATATGCAGTTGGCTTAAGGTTTCCAAACTGTGTTCCTCTGCTGTTTTCCACAAAAAAAGATTTCTGGGGCGCCTGGGTGGCTCAGTCATTTAGCTTCTGCCTTTGGCTCAGGTCATGATCCCGGGGTCCTGGGATCGAGCCCTGCATCGGGCTCCCTGCTCTGTGGGAAGCCTGCTTCTCCCTCTGCCCTGCTTCTGTTCCCCATCTCTCTCTCTCTCTCTCTCTCTGTTAAATAAATAAAATCTTTAAAAAAAAAAAAAAAGGATTTCTGTGGTCAGACAAGTTTGGGAAGTGAGGCATATTCTCTTCTCTCTTTCGAGGATTTATCATACATTAGTAGAGTTTTATTTTTTTATTTTATTTTATTTTTTATTTTATAGTCTTCTTATTGTCTTTAGATTTTAACCAGAAGTGACTTTTTGGTATGGTGTGAGGTAGGGATCCACCAGGAATGTACCTTCTGCTTTCCATTATACCACTGCTACAGGTGACAGCCATCATACTAAGGGATTTCTGGAAGAACAGTAACTCTTCTTTCATGGATCATCTTTTCTCCCCACCCCGGCAACTCAGGTGGGACCGAAACAGAGTCATTCACTATTCTGGGGGAGATCTGGTCGCAGTGTCATCCAACAGGAAGATCCAGCTTCTAGATACCATACAAGTCAAGGAGTTACCCATCGAGTTCCGAGGCCATGCTGGGAGTGTCCGCACCCTCTTCTTGTGTGAGGAGGAAAACTTCCTACTGAGCGGGAGTTATGACCTTAGTATCAGGTGAGTGGTTCATAGGAGTGGGGTCCACCCCACCCAAGCCCTAAAGTCAGCTCAGGGAAGAAGCCTGCATGCTTTTTCTTCTTAGTATTTATTGAAAAGCTATCCTAACTGATACTATCCTAAATGATACTGCTAATCCTAAAAGGTAAAAACCAATAATTTATATATTGTTTAAACTTTGAATGAGATTGATTTATAGCGATTATCAGATTTTCTAGTTGAAGGCTGTGAATTGGAAGGTATATTATTTCTTATTTTTGAAGATTTTATTTACTTATTTGAGGGGTGCCTAGGTGGCTCAGTGGGTTAAGGCCTCTTCTGTCTTCGGCTCAGGTCATGATCTCAGGGTCCTGGGATCGAGCCCCGCGTCGGGCTCTCTGCTCGGCAGGGAGCCTGCTTCCCCCTCTCTGTCTGCCTGCCTCTCTGCCTACTTGTGATCTCTCTCTCTCTGTCAAATAAATAAATAAAATTAAAAAAAAAAAAGCTTTAGAAAAGATTTTATTTACTTATTTGACAGAGAGAGTGAGAGAGAATGAGCAGGGGGGAGGAGCAGAGGGAGAGGGAGAAGCAGACTCCCTACTGAGCAGGGAAGTCCAATTCGGGACTTGATCCCGTGACCCTGGGATCATGACCTGAGCCGAAGGCAGAGGCTTAACGACTGAGCTACCCAGGTACCCAGTATCTTATTTTTGTTTATATTTTCAAATTGATTACTGCTGGTTTAGAGAAATGGTATTGATTTTTATAGATTGTTCTTGTATCCAGCAACCTTGCTAACCTCTCTTAATAGTTTTAAAAGTATGTGTGCTGATTTGGTTTTTCTAGGTAGATGATCTTTCAGCCAGAAATAATGATAATAATTATCTTCTTTTCTAATACTTATATGCTATATTTTTCTTTTTCTTTCTTTCTAACTTTACCTTGGCTTTTCAGTTAAGCAGAAGCAGTAAGAGCAGACATCTTGTTACACTTTTTGAAGGGAGTATATCTACAGTTTTTTTTTTTTTACTAAGTATAATGCTCGCTGTTATAATTTTTTTTTATAAGTTTGTGAAATCAAGAAGTTCCTTCTATTCCTATTTTGCTTTTTTTTTAATTTTAAAGATTTTATTTATTTATTTGCGATAGACACAGTACAAGCAGGGGGAGGGGCAGAGGGAGAAGCAGACTTCCCGCTGAGCAGGGAGCCCTATGCAGGGCTCAATCCCGGAACCCTGGGATCATAACCTGAGCCGAAGGCAGATGCTTAACCGGCTGAGCCAGTCAGGTGTCCCTCTTTTTAAAGTTTATTTATTGTCATGATCCCAGGGCCCTGCATTGGGCTCCCTGCCCAGCAGGGAGCCTGCTTCTCCCTCTCCCTCTGCCTGCCACTCCCCCTGCTTGTACTCTTGCTAGCTCTCTCTCATAAATAAATAAAAAAATCTTTAAAACAGGGCGCCTGGGTGGCTCAGTTGGTTGAGCAACTGCCTTTGGCTCAGGTCATGATCCTGGAGTTCCAGGATCGAGTCCCACATCGGGCTCCCAGCTCCGCGGGGAGTCTGCTTCTCCCTCTGACCGTCTCTCCTCTCATGCTCTCTCTCACTTTCTCTGTCTCTCAAATAAATAAATAAAATCTTTAAAAAAGAAAAATCTTTAAAACAAAGGAGAAACTAAAGTTTATTTATTTCTTTAAGTAATCTCTACACCCAAAGCGGGGCTTGAACTCATGACCCTGAGATCAAGAGTCACACACTCTTCCGACCGAGCTGGCCAAGCCTTGCTATTCCGATTTTCCTAAAAGTGTTTGTCAGATATCTTTTCCGCATAACTTAAGAAAAACAACCCGAACCCATGGTTGGCCATGTTGCTAGAAACAGAAATTCAAAGCATGCCTTTTGCATCTTTAAATGCGCTGTGGGCCCCGAGGCTCTGACGAACAACTAAGGCCACAGGAACCTTTGGGAATATCAGAAGAAGAAGGGTAGCACTTTCAAAGAAAAACAAAAGAAACATTTATTAATTATTTATTGTGTGCCAAGTCTCGTAAGAACTCTGTGAGGTAATTACCGTCCCCAATTTACACATGAGGAAACTGGGATACAGAGCGGTTCATTAACTTATCCAAGATCACACAGCTAGTAAGTGATGGACTTGGGATTGTACCCTAGCTCCAGAGCCCTCTATCTTAGTATTACTCTTTGCCTTGTCACAAAGGCAAACTGGGTAAAGTAGAAGTCTGGAACCGTGACAGTTGAGAGACATCCGGCAAGTTTGCTTACTAAAAAAAGTGATGTGATTTGTACATGTGCCCATGCGTTTCTTAGATACGCCTTAGAAATTACACATAAAATATTTTGGATCTAAGTGACCGAAGTATATGATTTTATTGTTCTTGTTTGAAGATCAGCTCTACTGTTGAATCGGTGCTATGGATTTGAAGCCTAGTGGTAATTCTAGAAACTTCCACCTAATATCAACCGACATTTATTAAGCATTTTCTAATGTTGATCATTGTTCCAATGTTACATGGATTAATGCAGGGTTTCTCAATTTGGGACTGTAAGGTACTTCATGTGAGGGTTCTCTTGAGCATTGGGGGATGGTTAGCAGTATCCTGGAACGCTACATACCAGATGCCCAGAGGATCTTTCTCCCCACTTGAGACAACCAAAAATGTCTCCAGACATTGTCAAATGTCCCCTAGTGGTGGAAATCACTCCTGGTTGACAATCATTGCATTTGTGTATTTAATTCTTTGCAAAAACCTTATGAGGTGTAACTATCGTTATCATTTCTAATCTACCAGGGAGGAAATGAAACTTACACAGAAGTTAAGTAACTTTCCCAAAGTTACACCTAATGGGTGCTGCAACTGGGATTCAAATCCAGGCCGCTGACTCTGAGCTTGACCACGAATCTTTGCCGCCTTCCAACAAACTGTTGATCTAAGGGAAGTCGTATACAGTATGATCCCTTTGGGCCATCAGAAAAATCTCAAAAACATGTTTTTGGCCTGATTCCTGCAGATCCTGGGATCTGAAAAGTGGGGCCTGTATACGAATCTTCAATGGCCACCAGGGGACAGTCACTTGCATGGATTTATATAAGAACAGGCTCGTATCCGGAGCAAGAGATTGCCAGGTGAAAGGTGAGAGAGAAATGCTTTAAACTTTCTCAGAAGTTTCCCCATATCCATGAATTGGCAAAATACGGTTTTGCTCATTTCTGTAGGAAAATGTTCTTTTTTGTTTGTTTTTTAAGATTTTATTTATTTATTTGACAGAGAGAGCACAAGCAGGGAGAATAGCAAGCAGAGGGGAAGCAGGCTCCGTGCAGAGCAGGGTGAGCCTGATGTGGGACTCGATCCCAGGACCTCAGGGATCATGACCTGAGCTGAAGGCAGTTGCCCAACCAACTGAGCCACCCAGGTGCCTGGTAGACAGTCTTTTATCCATCCATCCAATCATCCATCCAATCATCCATCCAATCATCCATCCACCCATCCATCCATCCATCCATCCATCCATCCATCCAATCATCCATCTATCCATCCATCCATTCATCCAATCATCCATCCATCCATCCAATCATCCATCCACCCATCCATCCACCCATCCATCCATCCATCCATCCAATCATCCATCCATCCATCCATCCATTCATCCAATCATCCATCCATCCATTCATCCAATCATCCATCCATCCATCCATCCATCCATCCAACCTTATATCTATTGACCCACTCATGTAACAACTGTTTGTGGAATACCTACAGTATGCTAGACACTGTGCTAGTGCTAAGGAAAAAAATAAATATGATACAGCCCTTGCAATATGACTTATTATCTTCTCAAGAGGCTCATAATCTTTTAATGGAGATAGATACATAAATATATAATTGAAGATACAATAAATATATATAAAATATATAAATATAATAATGGCTGCCACTAACTGATTACTAATGTTGTGACTGACACAGGTACTTTACACATATTATTTATTAATTTAACCCTCACAAGAAGCCTATGGTGTGGGTGGATGCAGATGAGGAATCCAAAACTCAGAGAGAAAAACAACTTGCCCCAAGTCAGAGCTGCTGAGTGATAGAGTGGGGATTTAAATCGTGGGATTTAAGTCACTGTAAATCATGGGCTCCTAACCAACATGTGGAATTCTTTTTTTTTTTTAATTTTTAAAGATTTTAATTTACTAGAGAGAGAGAGAAAGCACAGGAGGGGGCGGGGCAGAGAGAGGGAGAGGGACAAGCAGACTCCCTGCTGAGTGCAGATGCCAACATGGGCTCAGTCCTTGGACCCTGATATCATTACCTGAGCGGAAGTCAGACACTTAACTGACTGAGCCACCCAGGCATCCCACATATGGAATTCTAAGGGACCGTAGAAATAAGATCTTTTTTTTTTTAAAGATTTTATTTATTTATTTGACAGAGGGAGAGAGATCACAAGTAGGCAGAGAGGCAGGCAGAGAGAGAGGGGGGAAGTAGGCTCCCAGCTGAGCAGAGAGCCCGATGGGGGCTCGATCCCAGGACCCTGAGATCATGACCTGAGCTGAAGGCAGAGGTTTTAACCCACTGAGCCACCCAGGCGCCCCTAGAAATAAGATCTTAACAGGGAAAGCACCACAGTCAGGATGCTGTTTGAGTGTGTTCTTTCTTTCTTTGCTTTTTTCTTTCTTTCGTATTTATTTATTTTTTAAGATGTTATTTATTTGTCAGAGATAGATAGCAAGCTTGCACAAGTAGGGGGAGCAGCAGGCAGAGGGAGAAGCAGGCTTCCCACTGAGTGAGGAGCCCAATGCAGGACTCGATCCCAGCACCCTGGGATCACAGCCTGAGCCAAAGGCAGATGCTTAACAGACTGAGCCACCCCAGCGTCCCAGGTCTGAATGTGTTCTTGAGGATGAGTAGTTCTATAGGCAGAGGGAGAATGAAGGATGTTCTAAGCAGAAGGCACAACACAGGCAAATGCACAGAAGGTTGAAGAAAATGGTGTCTTTAGGGAATTTCCCCTTCCTTGTTATGGCTGCATTGCCACACATGGTGCTGGACATAAGTCTGGTTAGTTTGTTTGGGGCCAGATGATCAAGGGCCTTCTGCATCATGGTAGGAAAATGGACTTTATCGTATAGAATGCAGGAGGCTATCAATACACTTTGAACTGTGGACTGACATGATCGAATGTGTTTCCAACAAAGATAACTAGCGATAGCGTGGAAGGAAGATTTGGAGTCGGGGGACTATGCAGAGTCAGGAGACAGGTGAAGACGCTGCTCAGTCTAGAGAGCTGGTGCGGCATCTTTAGAATATCTCAGAACAGGCAAACGTGAAGAAAGTCAGGTGGATATGAGTTTCCATGAGGTGGCACAGACTGAAGGGAGATTTCTTTTTTTTTTTTCTCTAAAGATTTTATTTATTTATTTGACACACAGAGAGAGATCACAAGTAGGCAGAGAAGCAGGCAGAGAGAGAGAGAGAGAGGAGGAAGCAGGTCTCCTGCTGAGCAGAGAGCCCGATGAGGGGCTCAATCCCAGGACCCTGAGATCATGACCTGAGCCGAAGGCAGAGGCTTTAACCCGCTGAGCCATCCAGGCGCCCTTGAAGGGGGATTTCTATAGGGACAAATGAGAGGACTTCACCACTGGCTGGATATGGAAGAGAAAGATAGAAGGGAAGATAATGAGGTCAGACCTTGAAACTCAGGCCACTGGATGTGTGGATGGAAATAAGGACTAAGGGAAAGACTTAAGGTAGGGTAAAGAACGGAGAAAGAGACGATGGCTTCAATTTTGGACATGCCGAGTGTGGTAGGCAGAATAATGGCCAACCAAACATGGTCCTGTCCTAATCCCTGCAGCCTGGGACCGTGCTACCTTGCATGGCAAAAGGGATTTTGCAGATGATTAAGTGGAGGACCTTGAAACGGAGAGGTTATCCTGGGTTTTCACCGTGGGTCTATCGGTGACCACACGGATCCTTAAACACAGAAATTTTCTCATCTGTGATCAAAAGGAGATACGACTATGGAAGAATGGTCAGAAACATGCAACGTTGCTGGCTTTGAAGGTGTAGGAGGGGATCACGAGCCGAGGAACACGGGTGGCCCTAGGAAGGTGGAAAAGACAAGGAGATGGATCCTTCCAGCCCCAGAACCTCCCTAAAAGAACACAGCTCTGCTGCCACCTCGATTTTAGCCTTGCGAGGAGGTCACGCCAGAATGCTGTAGGATAATATATTTGTGTTGTTTTCACCCACTAAGCGATCGTGGATATTTGTAACAGCGGCAATAGAAAGCTAATGCATCGGGTACGGGACTCCGGGGACAGCCAGGGGAGGATTGCAGGAGGCAGGTGCACGTGTGAGTTTACACGTGAGTTTACCAGGTAACAGGTCTGGGGCTCCAGATACATCGATTTGGTGGTTATCAGTTATCCGGGAAGGGGGAGGCTCCAGGAGTGGATGAGAAGTCCCCTGCAAAGCAAGAGGAAAGAGTCAAAAGAGAAGAGAAGCAAGGGACCCAGGAAACCACATCACGCTAGGGGTAGGTGGGGGAAGAAGGTGCTGGAAAGCAAGAATGGAGTGTTGTTCCATATGCAAACGCTCAGACCTGCTTAGGAAACCTCACTCCCTACCTCTTTGCCCTCCTTGACCTGACTGAACGTCTCTTTGTCAGGACTGCTCTGAGGAGGGAAGCAAAAAGGAGGAAAGGATGAAGGTTTGGAGTTGGAAGGCCAGACAGGGCCTCCAAACTTGAGAGACTCTTGCAGGGCCACTGGTAGAGCTGGGGCTAGGGCAAGGGCACCCAAAACTAGTAATCAAGATACACATTTTAATTTTTTTATTATTTATTTATTTTAAAAGATTTTATTTATTTATTTGACAGAGAGAAAGAGAGAGAGAGAGAGAGATCACAAGTAGGCAGAGAGGCAGGCAGAGGGAGGGGGAAGCCGGCTCCCGCTGAGCAGAGAGCCTGATGCGGGGCTCGATCCTAAGACCCCGAGACCACGACCTGAGCCAAAGTCAGACCCTCCTCAGCTTTCTCCTTTCTAATTAGATAAAAGGGCCAATGTATATATAAAAGATACGTGAAGAAAAGCATACTTACATAGTTAGGATTAATCTAGCACGTGCGGTTAAGATCCAGACTCCCCGGGTTCGAGTCCCAGCTCAGTCTGCTTACCGTCTGCGTGATCTTGAGCAGGTTACGCAACTTCTCTATGCCTGTTTCCTCATCTGTGTAGTGGGGAATCATGATAGCAACTGTCTGGGGAAGGTGAGTTAATACAGGTTAGCACTCCGAATGGTCCCTGGCTTATCGTGCGTGCTAGGTGTAAGTATCAGCCGTGGTTATTATTTTGTCTTGGGTTACACATTCCATTGCCCGAGAGGTACTTTGGGGCCGACGGGGCCGACTTCAATGGTCTCATCCCTGAATCTGTGGTGCCTCGTTTCAGTTCTTTCCTTTAAGTTCTGTTCTCCAACCTACCCATCTATGTTCCTGTCTTCCCAACCCTTACGGGGTGCTAGGCGGTCGCCTGAGCGCTATCTAAGTAGAAGCAGCATTAAGCCCGCTCCCAGCTCTGGCAATCTATCAATTCAGAGATATTTTAAAAATGTAAATAAGGATAGCTTTCTTTTCTTTTGGAGCTAGAAGGGGTGAGTCAGGAGCATAGATAGCGTTTGGAAAGCCTGGTCCATGGAATGCACGCCATGATTTTCTTGAAATACACTCAATAGCAAGTATTTTGCAGGTGCAAGAAGGAGCCTTATTAGAGATGAGCTTTCTGGCACTTGGACCCCAGCACTAAGTTCTAAGGTTGGAGCCAAGGTCTGTGGATGGTGGTTCGTCCAGGGGTCCATGGTCAGGGAGCTCTGTGTTGAGGGGCATGGAGCTTTGGTGAGCCTACAAGGGTGCTGGGCCAGACGACCGCCTTCTAGGGTCTGACCTGATGGGCTTGGCTTCTGTGACGGGGTCCAGAACCACTGTGGCCCGCCTTCATGCCCCTTCTCTTCCCCCCCGCCTCCCTTTCAGAGTGGGATGTAGAGACAGGGAAGTGTCTGAAGACATTTAAACACAAGGACCCCATCTTGGCCACCAGGATCAATGACACCTACATTGTGAGCAGCTGTGAGCGGGGGTTAGTCAAAGTGTGGCACATCGTCTCGGCCCAGTTGGTAAAGGTGAGAGGGTGGTAGGCTGTCGGGGCAGCGGGGCTTTGGTGGTGATGGATTGGAGGAGACTCATGGTCTCCCCCAGGGAGCTCCCCACCCCTGCCTAGAGCGACGAACTTATGGTCACCAAAAGGATGGTTCTGAAGAGCCGATGGGGAAGCCCCTCTTCGCTCACCCCCAAAAATGGCCATTCTGAGTCAGTGGAGGGTCAGAGATCATGTCGTGGAGGTCATGGTAGAAGGCTACATTCTGACTCGGGGTGGTATACGGGCCTTTTCATGGCAGCAGAAGTAAAGTGACTTTTGCTTTTCCAGAACATTTTACCCTGACTCTTGCATAGGATAAGGGAACAGACAAAATCACAGTGGTTTTTCTCCTTAACTCTCTGGTGAGAAGCTGCTGGCCTGGCTGGTGGATTGTTTCCCATCAGTCCTGTCCCCGTGGTCTAATCAGCAGTTACAGGTGCGGTGATGTCCCAGGTGTCCTCTCGTCTTGGCAGGGACCTGGGGATGGAAAGCCTGCCCCCTGCGCCTTGTGGCGGCATTGGATGGTGGATTTCGGCCCTCTCTGGTTCTCCAGGAAGATGAGGCCTGCCCCAACCACAGACCCACCACGAGCAAGTCCTCTCCCCGACCACATTCTTCCTTCACGGGGGAGAGAGAGCTCTGGAGAGGGTGGGGGTGGGGGGTGGGGCATGGACGCCGCTGGCCTTCTTAGAACAAAAGTGAAGTCGGCTCAGGTAAATAGTGAGCGGCAGTCATGCGTTGGCAGAGTGTGGCTTTGCAGTTCCTCTAAAGACGCCTCCAGCTTGGGCCCTGGGAGGACTCACGATCTGAGCGGAAGAGGGGCTGAAAACGGGAGCCTCTTCTCTTGCAGACGCTCAGTGGCCACGAGGGAGCCGTCAAGTGTCTCTGCTTTGACCAGTGGCATCTCCTCTCAGGAAGTACGGACGGCCTGGTCATGGCCTGGAGCATGGTGGGAAAGTATGAGCGGTGCCTCATGGCCTACAAACACCCAAAGTAGGTGCAGGAAAACCCTGATTGATGAATGTGGTCCTTTGTCCTTTTCCCTCCTAGCCTAGACTTTGGTTTTTGGGCAGGTCAGTCCCTTCCGCGCTCTGATGTCCTTTCGTCCCCTCTACCTGTTCCCCGTCCCCATCCCACCCCCCATTTGGCCATTCCCTCTCCCACCGCCACTTAATTCTCTAAAGAAATAACAGTACTCGATGTGGATCTGGAGAAGATATTGAAATGTCAGGCTTATGCCACACCGGATACATTTATATCTGTGGTCTACCGAACTCGGGAATATTGGCAGAACCGTCCCAAATAATGCCGGTTCCAGGAAACTTAAAATACTCAAGAGTTGGTCTTTACCCCAGGAAGCTTGTGTTCACAAAAGCTTAAAATCATCCAAGGGCCAAAGGTTTAAAAATAACTTAAGGGCTTAAAGAAGGGGCTTTCTTACAAGTCTGCTGGCTACATTCTATTCCAGGACAGCGACTAGATCTCATTTTACAATTCCAGGCCCAATTTAGTGGTGGTGGTGCTTGGAGCCATTTGAGAAGTCGTCTGAGGTCACATCTGAGCTTACTCAGGGAGGCGATGTTGTGGTCAGTTCGTGATTCTTCCACGGGCATAGGTTTTATACGCTGCTCTGGGTCCCTCTTGTACTACGTGAATACTGCTTCTTCCCCTAAGTGCACTATAAAAAACTCTAGGAAAACAAAATGCTGTCCTAATTGATCGCAAGAGTAAATGGATCTTCTAGGGGATCTATTTGGGATAGTTATTAAGTAAAATAGGGCCCCAGATTTCCACATATCTTCATAGGAACCTGTTGAGCACACACTGACTTTGTGGGAGATGGGAGGAGATTTCGGTCATATGTGTGTATGTTTCCTCAGTGTGGTGTATGACTGCATTATTGATGAGTGGGTGCTGGGCAAGGCTTCTCTGTGGTGCTTCATCCAACCCTTATGTGATTATCAGTGAGCTTCTTGGCGTGTCCGCTGGATTACCAAATTCAAAAGAGTCAAACTTTATGATATCACCTGAAAATTGTAGCCTTCCAAGCATGATTCTGTAGGATTTAGTTTAGGTATTGGAAAATAATCTGTTTCCAGCAAACCTAGCAGTTTGGTTGCCATTCTGTCAACTGAGGAGCCTCCTACTCCACCTTAGCAATGAGACCTTCTCAGACCATTCTCATTGACATTGAATGACGGCCCCAGTGTCTCATTCACGTTGGTTCTTGATACCTTCACAGTTATAGCAAATCCATAGACATGGGGAGGACAGGGCCAATGTTCTTGTTTGTGGGGCCCCTCCTCCACTCATCTGTAGTAGTACTGTGCACAGGGAAGTGCTCAATACATATTTCTAATTGATTGGTAACGAAGACCGACTTGCAGGTTGCCTTTCTGGAGAGTTCTAATGATGGGACTGGTACCCATCTTTTGAATATGACATAGGTGATTATCTCCTGTGTATCTATCATCGTAGACTTTATTGCCTTACGTAGTTGCCTTTTAAATGAGATAGAAAAAAAAGACCTATAAACAAAAGCCACATGTATACTGTTTTTTTATATTTATCTAGGTAGTTACCTCTACTGATGCTCTTTATTCATGTGAATTTCAGTTACTACTAGTGTCCTTTCACTCCAACTTGGAGGAGGCTGTATAGCATTTCTTGCTAGTGTGAACTCTCAGTTTTTGTCTCTTTGGCAATATCTTAATTTCTCCATTTTTTTTAATTTTTAAAGATTTTTATTTATTTATTTGGCAGAGAGAGAGATCACAAGTAGGCAGAGAGGCAGGCAGAGAAGAGAGGGAAACAGGCTCCCCACTGAGCAGAGAGCCCGATCCAGGGCTCGATCGCAGGACCCTGAGATCATGACCTGAGCTGAAGGTAGAGGCTTTAACCCCCTGAGCCACCCAGGCACCCCAATTTCTCCATTTTTGAGAATAGTTTTGATGGGTATAGAGTTCTTGGTTTGCAGTTATTTTTTCCTTTCGACACTTTGAATATGTCATTTCATTGCTTTTGGCCTTCATAGTTTCTGATGGTTGAGAAATCAGTTGTTGATACTACTCAGGATCCTTTTAATGTGATGAGCTGCTTCTCTCTCGATGGTTTCAATACTCTCTTGGCCTTTGGCTTTTTCTAGTTTAATTATGATATGTCTAGGTGTGGATCTCATTAGTTTATCACCGTTTGAGTTTGTTGAGCTTCTTGGATGTGTAGATTAATGATTTTCATCGTATTTGGAAAACTTTTGGCCATGATTTCTTCAAATATTTCTGCCCATTTCTCTCCTTTCTTCCTGGGATTCCTATTACACATGTGTTGAGGTTTAATGATGTCACACAGGCTTCCGAAGTTCTGTTCATTTGTCTTCATTCTTTTTTCTTTCTGTTCTTCAGACTGGAAAATGCGAATTGACCTCTCTTTAAGTCCTTTGCTTCTTCTGCCTACATGAATGGGTTGTTGAGCTTCTCTAGTGAATTTTCATTTCCGTTACTGTAGTTTTCAACTCCAGAATATCTTTTTCTTTTTTTAAAAGATTATTTATTTGACAGAGAGAGAGACAGCGAGAGAGGGAACACAAAGTGGGGGGGAGTGGGAGAGGGAGAAACAGGCTCCCTGCTGAGCAGGGAACCCGATGCGGGGCTCGATCCCAGGACCCCGAGATCATGACGTGAGCCGAAGGCAGAGCTTTAACAACAGAGCCACCCAGGCGCCTCTCAACTCCAGAATTTCTATTTGAACTTTTTTTTAAAAAATAATTTCTAACTCTTTATTGGTAATCTCTATTTTTGAGACACTGTTTTCATACTTTCTTTTACTTTTATAGACATGGTTTTATTTGCTATTTCAACGTGTGTAGAATAGATTTAAAGTCTTCGTCTAGAAAGTCCAACCATTGGGTTTCCTTGCAGACATTTGCAATTGATTACTTTTTTCCCTGTATAGACTCTTTAGTATCTTCTTATGCTTTATATATCTATTTGAAAACTGGGGCATTTTGGATATTTTAATATGATGTCTCTGGATATCAAATTCTTCCCCATTCCCAGGGTTTGTTTTCACAGTTGCTTGTTGTGGTTTTTCTTGTGTATTTGTTTGGTGAGTCTATATATTGTCTTTTTTCCGCTGCAGAAGTCTCTGTTCTATTGCCTTGGTGGTGCACTGAGTGGAATAGGTTTATTTGAACACCTGAAAGTAAAATATCTCCCATTTTTTGCCAAGGGGCTCTGTGCACCTGTTGAGGGAAACTTTCAACGCTGAGCTAGATAGTTTACAACTCTGCCTTCGCTCTCGCTTTTGTTTGCGGAGAACATCAAGGTCAGCTAAGAGTGAGAGCTTGGGGATTTTTTCAGGTCTTTCCCCAGCGTGTGCATGACCTTATATATGGCCACATAGAGTCCCAGGAATGTGTCTGAGCTTTTCAAAGCCCTTTGGGACATTTTATTCCCTGGCTTTAACTTTAGAGCTTTTTGGTTAGTGTGTTGCTTTCTCCAACAGATGTCTATTGCCTTAGGCAGCAGGGACTACACGATTTGACTATCCAGGCCTTCAGAGAATACTCCCCAGGTAGCAGCTTTAGCATCCGGTGAGCTAAAATAAAAGCAAAATAAAGACAAGCTTTTCGAGCCAGTCTTCCAGGGAGCCATGAGAGAGGTCAAGGAATTCATTGTGAAGAGGGTTTGCTCTGTTTCCTCCAGTACCAGGAATGTGGGCTGTTATTTTCACGGTTACCACTAAACTGGGGAGTTGGGGCTTGGGTAAGTTAATATACCACAAAGTTCATTCTTCATATTGAGACAAAGCCATTCTTTTTTGTCTGAGTGCTCCTCTTTGGGTTGCTGCAAGCCTTTGGTTATTTTCAGAGTTCCGAAAAAGTTGACGGTGACAGTTTTTGCCAGTTTTTCCATTGCTTTTATGGAAGGGCGGGATTTTGGAGTTCCTTCTTTCACCATTCTCCCTGACATCACTCTCTGCAGTGTCTTTTGATAAAGAAAGAACAAAGAAGGAGACTTAAGAAAGAAATGACTTTTTTGGGGGGCGCCTGGGTGGCTCAGTTGGTTAAAGCCTCTGCCTTCAGCTCAGGTCATGATCTCAGGGTCCTGGGATCGAGCCCCGCATTGGGCTCTCTGCTCAGCGGGGAGCCTGCTTCCCCCTCTCTCTCTCTGCCTGCCTCTCGGCCTACTTGTGATCTCTCTCTGCCAAATAAATAAATAAAATCTAAAAAAAAAAAGAAAAAAGAAATGACTTTTTTTTTTTTTTTGTTAGGGCAGAGATAAAACCTGAACGCAGATGGGGCTGTGATAGGTTCCTAGTACCCATTACTGGGCTGTTTGAAAAATACCTCCTTTAGTTTAAATACCTCCTGACAGCAATCCCCTGAGGCAGAAATCACAACCCCCTTTTCCTAGAAGAGAAAACGCAAGACTGAGAGGTCATGTTACTTTCTTAAGGTTATACCGTCAGTAAGTAGTAGTTCGATCCCAGGTTTTCTGATCCTAAAGCCCGTGCTTTCAGTCAGTAGGCTGTAATGGGACAGGCTGAAATAGTAAATGCCAAGGAGCCTATGAGAAGTGTAGGTCCAACTCCATAAAATCAAAAGAGGTACAGAAAGAGGCAAACCCTTCTATTGCGGGCATCCCTCCTCGCTCTGGATTCCCCCTACAGGTAGACTAAGATGCACTTAAGGCACTTAAATGTTCTCCGCAATAAATGCGTTATATTTCCATCTTAGAAATAAAACTAGAACTTTGTTGGACTTATATTTATTTTACACTTCAGAAGGAGCGGTCAGTTGACTGATCGATCCATCACACAAGCCCCATCACAAGGCCTTTTTGTTGTCCTTTGAACATGCTAAGCATATTCCTGCCTTTCAGAATCTTTGTTGTTTCTATTTTGCCAGCGTGTGGGGCTTTGACACTTCTTCATCTGGCTCTTGGATCTGATCAGGGCTAAGGCCACATGGTATGGGCTGGATGTCATTCTTTTAACCCACCGTATCAAAGATCATACTCTGAAATTGAGCTGACACTCGACATCTCAACAGATATTTATTGAGGACATTCTTTTTTTTTTTTAAAGATTTTATTTATTTATTAGAGAGAGAGAGAGACTGAGAATGAGAGGGGAGAAGGTCAGAGGGAGAAGCAAACTTCCCGCAGAGCCGGGAGTCCGATATGGGACTCGATCCCGGGACTCCGGGATCATGACCTGAGCCGAAGGCAGTCGCTTAACCAACTGAGCCACCCAGGCGCCCTGAGGACCTTCTTCTATGGGCTTCTATTGTGTTAGGTGCTAGGCAAGCAGAGATGAAGAGGACGTGTGTTCTGCCCAAGAGAATCTTTTTTTTTTTTTTAATATTTTATTTATTTATTTGAGAGACAGAGAAAGTGAGAGAGAGCATGAGAGGAGAGAAGGTTAGAGGAAGAAGCAGACTTCCCGTGGAGCTGGGAGCCCGATGTGGGACTCGATCCCGGAACTCAAGGATCGTGACCTGAGCCGAAGGCAGTCGCTCAACCAACTGAGCCACCCAGGCGCGCCCTGCCCAAGAGAATCTTAAAGTGCACCTAAAGTTCGTGTATGTGTGCGTGGGGAGGGGGAGATGGAGATAAAGGGCGGTTATATGGAGAAGGTAGCATGTAAGCGAGGCCATGGTTGGACTTGGATAGGTACAGATGGCAGGGATCGAAGGACTTGCTTTGCACGTAAGATCTAACTAACTGGTGGCACCAGATGCAACTTTTTAGTATCATTAACAAGAACAGGGTAATTACATTTTGCAGAATTGAACACTCCACATTCCTGGAGTCCCACTTGGCCGCAGCCGTTGAAGGAAGGTTTTGTTGGAGGTATCTAACGTCCAGTATCTACCTGGACGACCAGTATCTCCTGGTCATCTCTCTGTTTCTGCTGGTCACCACAAACTGGGTACAGTTTTCCTTCGGGGTGTTTCACCGAAAGAATGAAAGGCACTAATTTAAGACCGAAGAGAAACTGCTGAAATAATCAGGTTCTTGCTTTCTATAAAGATGATCATTTTCCCCACCTGTCCTGTTCTTTTCTGTGTCTAATAATGCTATTGGAAAAGGACTCACGACATTAAGTACTTCTCGGCATGACTTTTGCAGAAGTCAGTAGGTACGAACCAAACCGTAAGAGAGAAAAGCACGATCGTCTAGGGAGCAGACCAGAGCAAAACACAACAAAAGCCTTTGCCCGTTGCCATCCTGGGGCGCAGTGACCAATGTGCAAGGAACGTAACAGCAGAATGGGAGGAGAGGGCGCAAACGTGTCTTGAGGGTTAATGGCTTACATCCGGAATTATGAACGACGGCACACGTCACAGGGAGGGCAGACATGACCAATGCCTCCCAGGCGTGCACGCAAAATCCGAACCTCAAATAAACCCAAGCAGTTTCCCAGAAGACGCGTACTGCCTATTGCTCTGTTCCCTTCCAGGGAGGTGCTTCACGTGGCCCTTCTCTTCCTCCGGGTCATCAGTGCCTGTGCCGATGGCAAGATCCGCATTTACAATTTCCTCAATGGGAACTGTCTGAAGGTGATGAAAGCCAACGGCAGAGGTGATCCTGTGCTGTCCTTCTTTATTCAGGGCAACAGGTGGGTGGTAGGTGTGGAGGTCAGGGCTGTGAGCTCTTCTGTTTGGATGATTTTCTTCTCCTCTGGGACACCAGCCCTGCATTAGCTGGCAGTAGGAGAGAGGGGGCAGTGCTCCCCTCCAATCTGGGCTGGAGAAGGGCCAATAATCATACGGGGAGGGGGGCGCGGGTCAGACTTTGCACGAAACTTAGCAAGCCGGGGTTCGCGTTACTCGGGATTTGTTCTGGATGTCTGGGCAAATCAGGCAGTGAGTACAGTATGGCTGTGCTTTAAGTGTGCAGCCCCTGTGTGCTCCCTGGCCAGCTGTCTCTGATGCGCACTTCTGATGCAAAGAGACTTAGAGGAGGGGAGTGGGATGGTAGGACCAGGGGGTCCAGTGTCGGGTGCGGAAGAGCTGAGCAGGTGAGTTTATAGAAACCAGAACTGGGACCATTTGTATATAGTATCGTATTTGTCATAGGCTAGGGGTCAGGGCGATAGTATGTGAAAATACCCAAATAGAATGAACTTTTGCATAGGCTCACTTGAGATATCAGTTAATCTTCCCCAACCGTATTGCCTTCCTTTTAATGAAATCATACGAGGGCTATTTCCCATCTAAAAGGGGCAGGACTGGTAAGAAGTCTCCATAAAGGGACACTTTTTCAGTTTCAAAGTATAATAATGCCATTAAAAAAAAACCTTACCTCTGACCTTTTGTTTTTTATGACGTCCGAACAAAGACTTTTGCCTTTGGACCTCAGTAAAAAAGGATTCCCTTGGAATCCTAATCGGAATGATTCTCCAAATTGCAGGCTAGCATTTCTAACCAAAACAAGTCACTCTTAAAGAGACTTTATGCTAACAGGGAAGGTCTTAAAATTCAGCCTTTTGAGCAGAAAGGAACCTATGCCTGGTATCTCCCTTGCTCCTTTATGCTTTTAGGAGACTTAGGCAGAGACTAGGGTAGATAACGTGCTCTGTGAACGTTGTGAATGACAGAAACCAGTGTGGGGGGGGTTGGGGGGGTCCCTGCTGGGGGGCCCAGGTTTGGAACTCTCTTTCCTACCAGGGCATAAGAGTGTGGATTAGGACGGATGGAAATCTTTCATCCTGCTTTATAAAGCACAGCTATTTTGTTTATATGCAGAGCATACCCAGAGACCTTGCAAGGATAGAGGGATAGGGAATGGGCTGGAGGGTCAAGGAGGGAGCAGAGTCCTCCCCACTATACTATGCTTTACAAAAAAAAAAAAAAAAAGAGTGAATTTCAAGACATCAGTGTGCAGAGTACCTAACCTTTCTGCTTTGGGCACCCTAGCGACTTGGTACTCACTCTGTGAATGGGAATTCATTTAAAAATATTTTAACTTGAAAAGCGAAGGCATCAGAACATATGTGCCCTGCTTACAGTTAATTTTCAAGAGAACCCCTCCCCCCGCCCCACCCCCGTTGCCTGGCCTGCAACCATTCAGCCCTCCAGATCCTCTAACAACCTCCACCACCCTCTTTGTACAAAGTCTGTACAAATAGTCTTAGGCACTATCCCCTAGGGCTTACGGTTGGATGGGACAGTCTTTGAAATGCATATTTGGAGGCTGGGCAGTGGTGGCCTTCTTGCCTTCTGTGCGCCATCTTGTTGTTTTGGTTCCAGGATGGTGATCAACACTGAGAGCAATATTCTCATGTTCCAGTTTGAAAATATAAAGTGGCAGTACTCCCTGGACCGGGCCAAACCAAAGAAGAGAGATAAAGAGGACGACAGGGAAGAAAACGACCTCACAGAGATCACTTCCAGGTCTAGCACTCAGGCTTTCAGCCTGAGGGATTCGATATCCAGCAAACAAACTGTGGGCCAGGAGTCCCTGTTAAGTAAACCGCACAGGTCCCGAGTTTGCCTGAGGGCCACCAGGGTACCTACAGGTAAGGCAGCTGAATCCCCGGTCGCCTCAGTGGTTCCCGATGGAGCAGGTGGGGGTGGTGGGGGTGGCAGGACTAGTTTCTCTGTAGGATATTCTAGCCAATGATTTCTTGCTGCCGTAAATCCTAACCATTAAGGAAGGCGGGAGCCCATTCTCTAGCTCAAGGGGATCTCCTGATTTTCAAGGCCTGGGTTTACCAAATATCCCAGAATCTTCGTATAGTCGATACCACTGGCCCTTTGCACTTGCCATTCAAGCCAGAAACCACCAACATTCTCCACCGCCATCCAAGCATACATTACATAATTATTTCCTTAGAACAGAGACAAGATACTACTACACTACAGAATAATGTTCTAGGCAGCATGTATTATCTCTAGAGTCCTGATTGATAACATGCATACCCCGAAAATATTAGTATGAAGCAGAAGTGTGTGTGTGTGTGTGTGTGTGTGTGTGTGTGGTGTATGGAATGCCCTTTTAAGACACAAAAAATAAGTTAGGTGCGGGTTAGAGTAGCCAGACTCCTTCCTTTCACCTGTCCTGTACGTGGCATGTGAAACGAGATCCACAGGTCTATAGAGAACGTCAAGAGGTCACGTCCAAGTATGTTACATGGACGAATGACCAGCTCTCTCTGGAGGAGAGACCAGCAGGTGTAGACAATGTGTAAAGCTTGACAGTCACTTGAAAAAGTGGGTGAGAGGAAAGGCAGGAGGGGCTGTAGCCTTCGGCTCCAGCTGGCTTACCTGGTGTCATATGACAAGAAACCACAAGGTGATAGTTTGGGTGAGAATCAGCCAAATGACCGGCTATGCCCCCGGTATTTAGACCTCGTTGAATTATGTAATTAACAATTGATTTCCTCCTCAATCTTCATTTAGAAGTGTTATTAGAGGGACCTCAAAGTCAAGGAAAGTCAAAATCACCCTGCAGAGATGGCAAGAAGAGAGCAAGTCCTGTTTCTAAGGAAGCAAGCGGCGTAGATGGTGGGCAAGACAGTTTGGAAGCAAAATCCCTCGCAGGAGATACCGCGAAAGGTGATACTTTATTCCACCAGATCGGGGGGCGAGATCCCTCCTCTCCCTCTTCCCCCCTCCCTCTGTTGCTCTTTTACTCCGTTCCATCTAGTTTTTCAGCAAGTCAATGACTGTTCACCTTTGAGAATTCAGAAAGGATACAATGCCTGGCTTTTCTTAAGGGGGATGGGTTTTCCTTAATTGTCTCCGTAGTAACCTGAGGCCACAGCACGAACACCTTTGTAAGAGCTGCCTTTCCAGGTTTGGGCTCACAGCCTGCCTCCCGTGTCTACCACTGAGACTTCTCATTTCTTGGGCTGGTGTGTCCTCATGAATGGGGTGTCCCTTTGTTGTTTTTGAGAGAGACTCTGGTAAAGATTTAAAATGCTTTCCCGATATTCGTGGCTCATATAATAGTGGTTCTTTGAATCAGACTCCGTGTAGAGACTAGCTTCAAGGTGAGGGTAAAACAGTTGAGTTTCAGGAGGGTTGTACTAACAATGGGCATCCTTGAATATGCCTATGTTTAGGTACCTGTATAGGTACACTTGTGGGGTAAAGTCTTAGGAGTTGCATTGCTGAGCCAAAGGATAAGTGCCTTTAAAAATTAGAAAGATATTTAAAAAAAAATTAGAAAGATATTGGGGCGCCTGGATGGCTCAGTTGGTTAAGTGTCTGACTCTTGATTTCAGCTCAGGTCATGATCTCAGGGTCATGAGATCGAGCCCCACATCAGGCTCTGTGCTCAGCGGGGAGTCTGCTTCTCTCTCTTTCTCGCTCTCCCCCTGCTTGTGCTCTCTCTCTAAAATAAATAAACAAATCTTGAAAAGAAAATCAGAAAGCTATTGCACCCCTGTTAATTGCAGCATTATTTACAATAACCAAAGTATGGAAGTAGCCCAGTTGTCCACCAAGAGATGAATGGATAAGGAAGAAGTGGTTGAGGGGCACCTAGGTGACTCAGTCAGTTAAGTGAATGATTCTTGGTTGTGGCTCATGTCGTGATCTCAGGTCATGAGATCGAGCCCTGCAGTGGGACTCCATACAGAGTGTACTTCAGATTCTCTCTCCTTCTCCCTCTGCCCTTCCCACTCATGCTTTCTCTCAAATAAATAAATACATTAAAAAAAATTGGGAAAAAAAGAGGGGGTATACACACACACACACACACACGCACACACGCACACACACCCCCCTCCACTGGAATATTACTCAGTCCTAAAAAGGAACTAAATCTTTCCATTTGCAACAACGTGGACGGATCTAAGGGCTATAATACTAAGTGAAATAAAAGAGAAAGACAGATGTCATATGATTTCACTCCTGGGGGGAATTGAAGAAACAAAGCAAATGGCACAAAGAAAAAAAGACCAAAAAACAGACCCTTAACTGTAGAGAACAAACTGATGGTCACCGGAGGGGAGGTGGGGAATGGGCAAAATAGGTGAAGAGGACACTTGTCATGATGAGCACGGGGTAACGTATAGAATCACTATACTGGACACCTGAAGCTAATATAATACTGTATGTTCAGTATACGGGAATTAAACATTTTTTAAAGGGTAAAAAAAGACGAGTACACTGGCATAACCGATAAAATTTTTTTTTTAAAGTTTATGATAGATTTTTTTTTTAGATTTTTTTTATCTATTTGACAGAAAGGTCACAAGTAGGCAGAGAAGCAGGCAGAGGGAGAGAGGGGGAAGCAGGCTCCCCGCCGAGCAGAGAGCCCGATGCGGGGCTCGATCCCAGGACCCTGAGATCATGACCTGAGCCGAAGGCAGAGGCTTTAACCCACTGAGCCACCCAGGCGCCCCAGATTTTCTTTGGAATTAAAAAAAAATTAGACGAGCACCTGAGTGGCTCAGTTGGTTAAGCATCTGGCTATTGATCTCAGCTCATGTCTTGATCACAAGGTCCTAAGTTCGAGCCCTGCCTTGAGGAGGTTTACTTAAAAAAAAAATAAACAAATAAAAATTAAAAAAATTTAGAAAGATATTACCATAGTCACCCTTAAAAAATGATATATCAATTTACAGTCCCACCAACAATGCATGAGAGCTCCCACTATACCCGTGCCCAAACAGGTGTTCTCTAGTCATTTTGTACTTGCTTATATGATAAGTAAAAATGGTATTTACAGGGCGCCTGGGTGGCTCAGTTGGTTGAGCAACTGCCTTCGGCTCAGGTCATGGTCCCGGAGTCCCGGGATCGAGTCCCACATCGGGCTCCCAGCTCCACGGGGAGTCCGCTTCTCACTCTGACCTTCTCTCTTCTCATGCTCTCTCTCACTCTCTCTCTTTCTCTGATAAATAAATGAATAAAATCTTTAAAAACAATGGTATTTACATTTTTTTAAAGTTGATCACTAACAAACAAAAGTCCGCCAGTGGGCAATGACTGAGTAGATATGGAAAAATGCATACTATGGAATATTATCTAATAGCTAAGAATTGTATCATGAGGACCCACATACAGCGACTTGGAAAGAGATTCACAATATATTGTTATTAAAAAAAAAGACACCTTAATGAACAATGAGTTATCACAATTCCTTTTTTAGACAATTTGAGTAGAGTTGACACACAATGTTACATGAGTTTCAGATGTGCAACGTAATGATTTGACAAGTTTACACATTATCCTGTGTTCACAACTGTAGCTACCATTTGTCTCCATATACATCCCTTTTACAATGTCATTGACTGTATTCCTTATGCTGTGCCTTTTATTCCCATGACTTACTCATTTCATTACTGGAAGCCTGTATCTCCCACTCCCCTTGAACCATTTTGCTTACCTCCCCTCTGGCAACCATTAGTTTGTGCTCTGTGTTTATAGGTCTGATTCTATTTTGTTGTTTGTTCATTCATTTTGTGAAAGATTCCACTTATGAGTGAAATCATGTATTTGTCTTTCTTGGTCTGACTTATCGCACTTAGCATAATACCCTCCAGGTCTACCTGTGTTGTGTCGAGTGGCATGATCTCATCCTTTTTAGGGCTGTGTAATATTCCTCTCTGTGTGTGTGTGTGTGTGTGTGTGTGTGGCTATTGAGTATGATAGTTGTAGGTTTTTCATATATGGCCTTTATTATGTCGAGGTGTGTTCCCTCTAACCCTACTTCCTTGACACAATTCCTTTTTTTAAAAAAAAGATTTTTTTTTAAAGATTTTATTTATTTATTTATTAGGAAAGGGAGAGAGTGAGAGAGAGCATGAGAAGGGAGAAGGTCAGAGTGAGAAGCAGACTCCCCATGGAGCTGGGAGCCCCATGTGGGACTCGATCTCGGGACTCCGGGATCATGACCTGAGCCGAAGGCAGTCGCTCAACCAACTGAGCCACCCAGGCGCCCTAAAAAAAGATTTTTATTTATTTATTTATTTTAGAGATGGAGAGAGGGCGTGAGTGGGAGGGGGGGATGGGGTGGGGAGGGGCCGAGAGAGAAGTTGAGAATCTCAAGCGGACTTGGCAGTGAGCTTAGGGCCTGACATGGGGTTCGATCTCATGACCCGAGCGGAAATCAAGGGTCAGATGCTTAACCGACTCAGCTACCCAGGCACCCTGACCCAGTTCTTTTTCTTAAAGGAAAAAAACTATGTGTGTTTTCACATATATATGCAGAGTGGTTTATTCTGGGATTCAGAGGAAAGTGGGGAAGATTTTGATATCTTAATTTTGTATGCTTTAGTATAACTATTTACTGTTTAATAGCACGGTAATAATATTTAATATAATCACTAATTTGACATTGTAATTATTAAATATTTAATGATTTAACAACATTTAATAATTTAGTGAAATATTTATTTAACAAAGTAAACAGGGAGATATTTGAAACTTCCCGCCATGTTAGTATCCCTATACACACACATCTTGGGAGAAAACCCATTTTGTCAAGGAAAATTACATGCTCAGCGCGCTTTTGCATTTTATTTGCTGGTTGTACACTGGCATAATTTGGGGTACAGGCTTTTAATTGTTAGGTCAGACTAGACAAATGACTTCTACCTTTCATGACTCCGTTATTCCTTTTGTAAAATGGGGATAATGCTTTCTGTCTGTGAGGTACTGTAGGGATTGAAAAGCCCAAATGAGAGAGAGAGAGAGAGAGAGAGAATAAATTTCCTCAGGTGTGAAGACGTCCTAGGTATTTAGCACCTTGGAAGTCTTGACGATACCAGTATGCCAGAATGAATCTCTTGTCCTTATCAAGTGGCTTTTGGACCTGCAGCTATTATTCAAAACATTTTTAGGGATTCCTGTTCAGAAGCTGCCTTTTGATTATGTGTGATATTTTGCAGTTCCTAGGGGTGATGTCTGTTGTGAAGGCCGTTTTGATTTTGGGAGAAATGTCCAAAGTTCATTTAGAATCAAATCTGATGAATAATGAAGGAGATAGGGATCAAACTTTGTGATCCGGTTTTTGTTTAAAAAATAGAGATTCATTACTATAAGTTTATAAGGCCTATTTCGTGTGAATCATAAAAGAGCGAGGAAGCTCGTTCCCACAGGGAGGTTTCAAAATGTGTGAAACACGGGGATTACATATGTTCCCTCCAAAACGTGCATATCTAGAGTTTAATACACACGTGTACTTGACTGCTCGTATATTTAGTCAGCACCTGTTGTATTGAATAGGTCATAATTGCTAGTGTCATAGAGGATTTTTGTCCACATCTTGGCAACAACGCCCATTGGACCACAAAGACCTCAGTTTGCATAGCCGTTAGAATGGGTTTAACTTTCATGCATAACTACTTACCAGTTTCCATGGCACACTCTGACGTGCTTTTGTTTTCTTTTCATCTTCAAAAAAAACCCCAGAGGACGAGGAGAAAGCATCACCTGGAGACTTGATCAGGCGCTCAAGGAAAAAGCGTTGGCAAATCCCCATATCGCCGGACCAGTTCCTTCTCACGGTGAATGCCCTGCAGCAGGCCCATAACTCAGGGGACTTTGCCTATCCCCGGAGGCCCCAAGCCCAAGTCATTGATGCCTGGGGACCTTCAATTTCACACCCCAGGAAGGTTCTGAGTTTCAAAGGAAAATCAGTCCAACAGGCAGTTGATAGGTTGAGATGGAGCAACCCACCGGTGGACGTGAAGCAAACCAGTATTCCCCTGGAGATCCAGAAACTGCAGCCCAACCTGAAGAACTCTTTGCACAGTCCCCGAGTCCAGTCGACCATACCCCAGCCTGCGATCATCTGCCCCAGATTTGTGGGCGGCCTCAAGGGTGAAGGCCAGGAGACCAGCTCCATCAGTGGGACGGTGCGGAGCTGTAGCCCCTTAACCAGCCTGCAGATCATTAAACCGAACCGCATGCTGGCTCCCCCCATGGGCGTGAGAGCCAAGTCCATCAAGAAAGAGCGACCCCGCTTCTACACGACCCTCGATCCCTTTAGAATGAACACCGAGTTCATGTTGTTGACCGTAAAGGAGGAGAAGGAGTACCGGGAAGCCAAGATAAAGGAGTTTCAGGCCACAAAGCCCAGTGAAGTGATCAATCCAGAAAAAGCCAGCAGAGCTGCCTGGATCCGGAAGATCAAAGGCCTGCCTATAGATCATTTCATGAAGCGAGGGAAGACAGCAGCCCCTGAACTTGGACAGGACATATTTATCTGAACCAGCCTTGGGAAATGAATATCTTACAATAAACAGAGAACCCAAGTGGATGTTGGTGTTTGGCCTTTCGTTTTGCTTGTTTGTTTTGGACTGTCCCTTGGCAATGTGGGGTGTCTTAATTATCTTCCTATGAGCCAAAGAACTGATATGGCCAAGTCAAGAAAACAGAGGCGGGGAAGGGGTATTGCTGGGAGAGATTGGCACCTTTATTCCCACTGAAAACCATTTAATGAAACTTATGAAAAAGCCCAGCTTCACTGGTGGGTGATGGGAAAGTGATCTTTGGAAAGTAAATACCACTCATCACCACCAGTTTAGTACTATCATTCTGGTAGCAAATGAACTGATGGGATTGTATCAGAAGAATGCATTGGAATTCCCTGGTATTTTTCCACCGAAGCCTGATGAAGCTCAATGACTTAAGTTAAGAATCTTCTTCTTTTTTTTTTTTTTTTTAAGATTTTATTTATTTATTTGGCAGAAACAAAGCAAGAGAGGGAACACAAGCAGGGGGAGTGGGAGAGGGAGAAGCAGGCTCCCCGCTGAGCAGGGAGCCCGACGCAAGCCTTGATCCCAGGACCCTGGCATCATGACCTGAGCCAGAGGCAGACGCTTAACGACTGAGTCACCCAGGCGCCCCTTCAGTTAAGAATCTAAAAGGAGAAGCCCTCAGTGAGGTTGACCTATTGCATTTGAGAACATTATGTGTTCTTTTCCTTCTCAGGGCTAACTCCTATGGAATAGAATTGAGCATATTCATCTTTTCTTCAAAGAGGGACACTAATATCAGCTGTGTTGATGTTTCCACCCAGACCTTCCAAGGATGGTGTTAGGGACCAGGCAGGTAATTGAAAAGTGCTGCACATTATGGGAGCTAGAGCCCATCAGAGAGCTTAATCCAGAGGGGTAGCTTTTCTTCAGCCTGACCATAGGATGGTGTAGAATAATAGAAAATATATATTGGTCTCTGCCCCTAGTCCCTGGCATGGAGCTTCTGAAACGCTTATAAACTTCTAACTGATACAAACACAGGAGCATCTTTTGTTTTAATGAGGGGACTCAGAGTGTGGGTCCTGGATAGCTCCTGCATGGGGGCTGGTCGCCAGAAGGACTAAGCCAGGATTAGAAGCTTGGGAATTTTAGCCCTAACCCCCACCCTCCATCCTCCAGAGAGGAGAGGGGGGCTGATCCATCATGCCTATGTGATGAAGCTTCCATAAAAATCTCAATAGCATGGGATTCAGACAGCTTCCAGGCTGGTGAATACATTCACGTACTGGGTGATGTACCCCAACTCCATGGACCCTCCCAGACCTGGCTCTGTGTGTGTCTTTATCTGGTTGTTCATCTTTATTTTTTAATAAACTGGTACATGTAAGTATTTCCCTGAGTTCTGTGAACCCCTCTAGCAAATTAAACCCAGGAAGATCAGATGGAACCTGGGTTGACTCTGTGCTCAGTGTGGGGTCGGCTTCAGACTCTCTCTCCCTCTCCCTCCCTGCTCATTCTCTCTCTCAAATAAATAAATAAAATCTTAAAAAAAAAAATTAACGAGGGTAGCCCGTGTGGCTCAGTGGGTTGAGCCTCTGCCTTCAGCTCAGGTCATGATCTCAGGGTCCTGGGATCAAGCCCAGGAAACCTGCTTCCCCCTCTCTCTCTGCCTGCCTCTCTGCCTACTTGTGATCTCTCTGTCAAATAAATAAATAAAATCTTAAGAAAAAATTAACACAGCACTAGTAAACAGCCATGTAAAAATTGTGATTTCTATGGACAGGATCCCCTCGATGAAGGAAATGTGCTAACACACATTATTCCATGAGTCTCCCAACAGCCCTCTGATGGAGGCCAGGCAGACAGGATATGGTTACAGTCACACTGTTAGAATCACAGTTTCAAAGATGATTTAAAGTCCCTGAATTTCAGGTCCTTTGTGGAGCAAAATGACATCTCCAGCGATTAAACTTAAAACAGTAGTAAGAACTACATTTACTATTCACTAAATACACTGAACCCTGTTTGGATGCCGTTATCATCCCCAGTTTACAACTGAGGAAAGATGTACATTGAGGTTAGCTGGGTAGCTAGTACCTGGAAAAGCGGGGACTCGAACCCATGCTCTCAACCTCTATTCCTTACTGTTTCCTACCCTGTTTTCCTCCCACGATAAAACTCTTCATTGTTTAGAGTCCTCCGTCTGGTTTCTTCTTAATGCCTTTCCACCTCTTCGCAAGAGCATCTTTTTCAGTTGCTTCTACAATTTAAGGTACACATAAAATAATACATGAACACATGTTGTAAAACATTCAAACAAAATGCAACTGTATTATAATAAGGCCCGTCCCCCACACCCCTTGCTCTCAGGATACCGATGCGGGCAACAACATCCCCACGTGGCAAACCACAAAGCCTTCACCCTGAAGTTGACCGAGCATCGGGGAGGCTGTTAGCAGAGAGCGTGTCTTTAGTTCCAGCTTGGACCAGCCCCGACCCCTGCACGGTCCGCGCTTCCCCGCCCCCTAAGGGGGACCTAGGCGACGCACTGGCTCGGGCCCCCGCTAGCCCCGCCCCGGAAGGCCCGCCCGCAGTCGCCCTGTCCTCGGACCGCCCACCTCCCTCGCCCCACCCCGAGTTCGCCCCGCCCCCAGACTTCGCACCGTCCCGGAACCCCGCCCACGCGCTCGCTCCGCTCCCGGCCGCCAGCCGCCCTCCCGTTCTCTCCGGAGCTCGCCCCGCCCCCGGGACACCTCCCTCCTCGCGCTCCGCCCCGAGCTCATCCCGCCCACACACTCGCCCCGCCCCTTCAGTTACTGCGCCCCACCCCCGCGAGGCACCTGGAAGCGGAAGTAGGAAGGGGCTGGGCTTGTGCTTTGCTCCTCCCCTCCTGTGGCGACCTGGTCGCGTCAGCTGCGACGCTGACGTGGCTGCCGGAAGTGGGGCTGGCGCGGGGCCGTCATGTTGCCGCAGGTGAGGGGCTGAGGGCGCGCTGTGAGGGTGGGTGTGGCTGGGCGCCGGGCTGGCCGGATCCGAGGGGCGCGAGGCTGGCGGCCCACGCCTGCGGTGTCCGCTACGCGGCTAGCAGCTCGAGCCCGGGGGCGGGGGCGGGGCGCGTGGGCGGAGGGCCGCGGGCGGCAGCCCCCGAGGCCTCCTGTGGGGGAGGACGGCCGGCTGCGCGTCGCAGGGACAGCTGCAGGGGGTGCAGAGCGCAGTGCCAGCCCACCCGGGCTGCTCAGTCGCCCGCCCGCGTGCCGTCCTGCGGAAAGTGAAGTCGCTGGCGGTCTGGCTTTCCCCAGCCGTTCGGGGACTCTGCGGGGTGCGCCGCGATCCTGTGGGAGTGGGAGACCCCGCCAGGGCCTTGCACTCAAGTGTCCGCTGCCGGAGTGACGCTAGTGGTGATTGCTTAACGCTTCGGTGATCACGTCTGTCCCCTTAGAGTTAATTACAGTTCACAGGTTTACGACCAGACATGAGTCACACATTTAATAATCTCTTCCCGTGTTAAAAACTTTTTACTGTTTATAGCGCGCTTTCCCTCAAGGATATAGGGTTTTTGTTGTTGTTGTTGTTATTGAGGGATTGATATGGCCCAGGCACTCACTGTTCTGAGCTCTGGGGTAGGGTTGTGAACAGTACAGACAGGTTTATGGTGCTGGGGGGTGGGGGCTTGGGGATGGGTTGGGGCGGGGAGTTAGGTCAGGATAGCGAAGACAAAGTGAGGTCACAGCAAGTATCTGAGAAATAGGACAACTTTAGAATTGATGGTCAGAAAAGACCACTCTGAGGAGGTCGCTTGAGTGGAGAAGATCCAGTGAGGGTTGGATTCGGTTTTGAGAACCTGCACCCAGGCTGAAGGAGGCTGGAGAAAACCACACAACCGCACTGACTATTCCCTCTTTAAGTGTGTGACCGTGAACCTCAAATGGGCTCTTAATGCACATTTTTTCCCCTTGTCCTCTCTCTGCTATCTCACCGGGAAAGCGGAAGCCATCAGAAGAGAATTTCACATTGTCTACCGTCTGCATCTGTGCTCATGATCTCCTATGGACTCAGCCTTCTTTTTCCTGTCTGTTACTCCTCCTTAGGCCATGCCCTCTACTTGTGCCCTCTGGTCTACTGGAAGGCAGTGCTCCAGCAATTCTCCCTTTGCTCTTCTGCATCAGTTTTTTTTTTTTTTTTTTTTCATTTTTAAAAGCTTAAGGGGCACCTGGGTGGCTCAGTTGGTTGAGCGTCTGTCCCTTGATCTCAGCTCAGGTCTTTTTTTTTTTTTTTCTTTTTTTAAAGAGTTTATTTATTTATTTGATAGAGACCCAGCGAGAGAGGGAACACAAGCAGGGGGAGTGGGAGAGGGAGAAGCAGGCTGCCTGCTGAGCAGGGAGCCTGATGCGGGGCTTGATCCCAGGACTCTAGGATCATGACCTGAGCTGAAGACAGATGCTTAACTGACTGAGCCACACAGGCGCCCCTCATTTCTACTTTAAATAAATGCTTTTGGAATCTGGATACATTTCGCCACCTCCACTGTGCCACCCTGGACCAAACCATTACTTCTTGGGTCCATTATTGCATTAGCCTCCCAAACCAGCCTTACAGCTTTGTGCCTTCATCTTTCCCTCTCCCTCCCAGATTTTCCATATAGTAGCCAGAATTTTCCTTTTAACACCTAAATTGGAACGTGATAGCCTTATGTGCAGAACACGCTAATGGTTCCCCTTCTCATTTTTTTTTAAAGTCCTTAATACCAGCATCTTCAGCTTAAATGTCCAAAACCAAACTCCTGATTTTGCCCTGATGTTGTGCCTGCAGCCTTCCCCATCTTAGTAAATGCATCTCCAAAAGTGCAGAACTATTTGTCTTTTTTCTTGTTTCAGGCTGTGCCACTTAAAACTGTGCCTGGCACTCAGGATTTAATGAGAATAAGCCAGTCTTTCAAAGAACAGGGTGAGAGAAAAGAGTGTTCTAGATAGAACTAGATAGAACAAAGGTAAAAGGACCCAGTGGGGTGTAAGTTTGGCATGTTTTAGGAACTAAAAAGGAGATTAGTCTGGTAGGGGCTTAGTTACTGTGTAGGTTTTTCTGTTGCTGCAGATTACCATAAATTTAGTGGCTTAATATAAATTTATCGTGTCCCAGTTCTGGCTCAGAAGTCCAAAATGAGTCAGGGCTAACTAACATTAAAGTATTGGCAGGGCTGTCTTTCTTCTGGAGGCTCTAGGGGAGAATCTTAGATTTGTTCTTGCCTTTTCCAGCTTCTTGAGGCCACAAGCATTCCTTGGCTGGTGGTCTTCCTCAAGCTTCAAAGTCAGCAGCATAGCATCTTCAGACCTCTCTCTCTTTCTCTTTGACTTCTGCTTTTTATGGTCTCAGAGCCCTCTCTGACTCTGACCCTCTTGTGTTCCTCTGTAAAGACCAATGTAATGACATCATTGGGCCCCCCTGAATAGGATGTTCTTCCCCTCAAGATCCTTAATTTGATCACATCTGCAAAAAATTTTGCTAAGTAAATTTACATATTTACGGATTCCAGGTATTAGAACCAGGTTGTCTTTGGCAGGAGGGAGAGGAAGCATTATTCAATCCATCCCAGTTCCTGAAGGGAGAGTAAGTAGCCTGAGATAAGGTCCTGGAGGTGGGCAGGACCAGATCATGATGGGTCCTGATAGGGAGTCAGTTTTTCAGTCAAAGTCCTCTAGGTTTTGAGAAGGAGGATGATATGATCTAAGTGTGAAAGGTCACCCTGGCTGCTGGGTATAGATTGGACTGTTGGGATCAAGGGCAGAAGTCTCAGTTTTTTAGTCCATAGCATCGTACTATGGATTGCAGTCTTGGCTGCAGATTATTATCATCTGGGGGCTTAAAAAAAATCCCCCATCTGGGGGCTGCAGCTGGGGATTGCAGGGAGAGTCTCTCAGCTCTTTGAGTATCTTAGCTGAAATTTGAAAGCTAGATCTGGTGTTGCCTGATGGTGAGCTATGTCGGGGATGGAAAAGGGAAGCGCTTTCTGCACGGGGAACACACGTGCAAGACAGGCAGATGAGAGGCCGAGTTTTCAGAGAGCACTGCCCAGTGGGAGGGAGAGTCAGAAGATCGTGACGTGTGTGGTGCCGTTCGGGGAGGAGTTAGGTTTTATCCGATACATGTGGGAGCCCCACTGAAAACATTTGCAGAGGGGACTGACATGGTGTGACCTTCCTGTTAGGAGGACGGCTCTGCGGGTAATGAGGGGCCGGGGTCGGGCAGGGATGAGGCCAGGGCAGGTAAGTGGTGGGCGGCTGGCCCTAGGCCAGGTGTTAAAGGCAGGTTTGATGTGGTCGAGGCTGAAGCAGTGAGTTGAGATGTGAGCCACCCTTCTAATCTAAGGCTGAGAAAGGGAGGAATGCCATGGGACGAGAGCAGAAGATAGAAGGGGAGGTGCAGAATCAGCGTTTTTTGGTTTTTCAAATTTAAATTCACTTTAAGTAACATATACCGTGTTATTAGTTTCAGAGGTAGAATTCAGTGGTTCATCAGTTGCATACAACACCAGTGCTCCTCACATCACGTGCCCCCCTTAATGCCCATCCCTCCATACCCCTCTCCTCCAGCAACCCTCCGTTTGTTTCTCGTAGTTAAGAGTGTCTTGTGGTTTGCCTCTCTCCTTGAAAGATTTTATTTATTTATTTATTTGACAGAGAGAGAGAGAGAGAGAGAGTGCACACGTGTGTGCAGGGTAGGGGGGCACAGGCAGAGGGAGAAGCAGACTCCCTGCTGAGCAGGGGACCCCCCCCCCCCCGCCCCATTTGGGTCAATCCCAGGACCCTGAGATCATGACCTGAGGCAAAGGCAGACTCTTAACTGACTGAGCCACCCAGGTACCCTCCCTCTCTGCTTTCAACTTATTTTTTCTTCCCATTCCCTGTGTTTATCTGTTTTATTTCTTAAATTCCACATATGAATGAGATCATATGATTGTCTTCCTCTGACTTATTTTGCTTAGCATACCTTTTAGCTCAGTCCACACTGTTGCAAATGGCTGAGTGATATTCTGTGTGTGTGTGTGTGTGTGTGTGGACACACACTGCACATTTTTTTTAAAGATTTTATTTATTTATTTGACAGAGAGAGATCACAAGTAGGCAGACAGGCAGGCAGAGAGAGAGGGGGAAGCAGGCTCCCTGCCGAGCAGAGAGCCCGATATGGGGCTCGATCCCAGGATCCGAGACCATGACCTGAGCCGAAAGCAGAGGCTTTAACCCACTGAGCCATCCAGGCGCCCCCACACTGCACATCTTCAGCCATTCATCAGTTGATGGCCACCTGGGCTCTTTCCATATTTTGGCTATTGTGGACATCAGGATCGGGGTTTTTAAAACATCTTTTTCAAGCAATAAATGACCTCTGAAAAAGTTCATTTGCTGATTGGAAAGACTCAGTAGAAAGACCCACAGATACAAGAAAGTGTAAGTAAAGGGGAAATTGATGGAGGAAGCCCCTGAGGAGTCAGGAAAAGAGATTCCAAGCCCAACAGTTGCTTTCACCTTGGATACAAAGTGAATGGTGAGAAGGGTTCAGGGAAACAAGGGTGCAGGCAGGTGATTTTATGAAGGAGCCAAAAGCATCGAGTGTGTCCCCCAATAGTTTCTGCTTTTCTCTGCAACTAGCAAGATAGTAGCCGAGAGTGCACAGAGGGGAGTTTGCAGGAGCATCATTGACACCCCAGGAGCTTCTCAAAGGGCTCAGCAGTGGGGGAGCGATGGCTAGTTGCCAGATGATCCCGGGGTGCACTTTCCCTACTTATCAATTCCCCGATGTCCCTGACCGTGTCTGTCTTCTGTCCTCCATTCGGATTAGCGCGCTGCCTTCTGTGTAGGAGGCACGCAAGTACCGAATTTCATCTTGCTTCATGGATATTCAATTTTCCTGCTAGGACAGTAATGATGACACCGAGGATGTTTCCCTGTTTGATGCGGAAGAGGAGACAGCGAACAGACCAAAAAAATCCAAGATCAGGTAGGAGGACGCGTTGTAAGAGTGAGTATGTGAGTGCCCAGCCGTTCTGTGTGTAGGTGGGCGCCAGCCGATGGCATTCAGGGCAGAGTGGTGGCTACGTACTTGTGAGTAGCAGACATGGCTAGTTTGAGCTTTGGTGTGGGACAGAGAGGACATTTCACATGTCCTTTGAGAATAACTGCCATATGGAATTGTACTCAATGCCGAGTTTTCACGTCTGCGAATCCAAGTACAATTTGAGTTTGTACCCAATGCCAAGTTTTCCGTCTGTGTTTTTGTGAACACTGGTGTTTTTACTTCTAGCTGCTGCACCATAGATACAGAAACACACCATATCTTTAGTTTCTGTAGACCTGTTCCGTTTTGATTTATTGTGCGAATTTCAAAATCACGTCTTTTATAAAACTATAAAATAACATGAATGTGTCAAGCCAGACATATTTCTATTCCAAATTTAGTTCCCTCTAAAGAAATTCACTTCCAGCAATCAAATTCTGCCTGACCTTTGAAAACATGCTAAGTGAGGGATGCCAGGCACAAAAGACCACATATCGTATGATTTTATCTGTGTGAAATGTCCAGAATAGGCAAATCTATAGTGACAGCGGTACATGATTGGCGGCCTATGGCTGGAGAGGGGTGGGGTTTAGGTGGATGGGGAGGGGCTGCCAGTGGCTATAGAGTTTCTTTTGGGGGGAATGAGAAAGTCCCCCCTAGACATGGTTGTGGTGACGATTGCACTGATTTGTGAATATACCAAAAAACCCCATTGGTGTATATACTTTAAATAGATGATCATATGGTATGTGGATTATACCTCAGTGAACCTATTAAAAAGCAAAAACAGGTCTACCTGATAGTTACTTTGCCTTAAAGCCTGACGTGATTTCTGAGGGCCCAGGAATTCTTTTATTTTTATTTTTTATTTTTAAGTAAGCTCTGCACCCAACATGGGGCTTGAACTCATGACCCTGAGATCAAGAGTCACATGCTCTTCTGACTGAGCCAGCCAGGCACTCCCGAATTAGTTTTTTATGTGAAAATAGGACTTAATCCCTAGAGAATAGTTTCCTTAATTCTCCAAGCTTGGCACAGTTTCTCATTATATGTTTTGTGAAAGTTTATATTCGGTGAGATGTTAAAGTCCTGTTTCCTTAGTGTATTTTCTGTGACAACAGGGCCTAGTAAAAAAGGGGACTTACAAACACAGAAAAGTAGGCGATTTGCTTCTTCCTCAAGTCATCTCTTTTGTTTTGACAAAACTGTGCATAGTTACGTTAAGGCTGAAACATTGTTCATCTCTGTCTGCAGTGCCTGTGGTGAAATGTAATTGCATTTCTTTTATTTTGTTTTGGTTTTCAGACACCCAGTGGCATCGTTTTTCCATTTATTCTTTCGCGTCAGTGCAATTGTAGTCTATCTTCTCTGTGAATTGTTCAGCACCAGCTTTATTGCCTGTATGGTGACAATTATCTTGTTGTTGTCCTGTGACTTTTGGGCAGTCAAGGTAGGTTTGATCGTTTTTATTTCAACATTGTGTTTTAATATGATAAGATTGAATGATGCATGAACTGTGGGGGGAAAAATGACCCTTCGCAATTTGGATTTGTGTTCACGTATCTTTTTGTTGTCACCTCAGCCCTCATGTTGTGTTGATCCCATCAGCCCCCATGCAGGTTATTATACTACTGATTTGCCTGTGCCTTATGTCAGCCTACGGCAGCTTTAAAATTAAACAGACAAAATGTGGCTGGCAGCCCTAGAGCCTGTTTACTGCTTCTGGTTCACACCACGCCTCTAGGTGTGCTGTGTATGATTTCTAGGTAGGAGCCCAGGATAGATCATGCACAAATTCTTAAGGAGTGCTCACCCTTCACAGAGGCCCCTGTGTGTTTTAGGGCGGTGTTTCTCAACCAGGACCAATTTTGTCCCCAGAGGACGTTTGTCCATGTCTGAAGACATTTTTGGTCATCACAGCTGGGGTTAGAGGAGGTGTTTTATTGACATCTCGTGGGTAGAGGCCAGGGATGCTGCTAAACATCTTAAGATGCACGAGACAGTCCCCCCCCCCCCCAACGCGGAATTATCTGGCCCAAAATGTCTGTAGCTCTGAGGTTTGAGAAACCCTGTTGGAAGGGATAGGAGGTAGTAAGAAATGGCTTTAAACTCAAATGCAATGATAGGTAGAAAGATGGATGGATAGACAGACAGGTACCTAGATAGGTGCACATGTGTTAACGTAACTAGTAAAATACTAAATGTACAATCTAGTGGTAGGTATGTGGATGGTCACTGTAAAATTGGACTTTTCTGTGTTTTTGGAAATTTTCATAGTAAAATGGTGGGGGAAAAAGTCAAGGATAACAGCAAAAGCCAAAGCTAATTTTGGGATTTCAGAGACATGTGTATTGATTCAGAGACCAGGAAGATGTTACAGATCTATTCACAGCCACTCACACTGCCATTTTTAGACCTCCTGCTGCTTTCAGATACCAGAAGAGGCTGGCTTGGTGGTGGCCAGCTTCCACAGGCCACAAAACGCAGAGAATGAGGATTATAAAGATCTCTTTTCTTTTGGCTTTTCTTTTGTACTGTCTTTGGGTTGTATTTCTTTGAATTTCTCTGTTGCTTTATGCTCTGTAGTGTTCACTGTATCCTGGTCACAATTTTGTTTTAAGGAATGTTTCTTTTTGTTGTTCATGTAAATTCTGTTTAGCCCCATAGAACACGGCCTTTGGTCAGTTCTTTCTGGTCATTTCTCAGTTCTTATAATTAAATAAGTCCTTCTGGGCTTAGGGTTTTAAAACATGTGGCCCAAAAATATATTTCCTGATAAACTCTTCCTTCCTTCCTTCCAAGGGCTTACAAAGTGTCACTCTTTTATCTGTGGCAGAATTACTTAGAGATGTCCAAACCGTTGAGATAGGATACAAAATAAAGAGGTCAAGAATAGGGAAATTTTTAAATGGATTTGGTAAAAGGGGTGGATCCAGTTCAGAACCTTGTTATAACAGAGATACATCATAATCATTATAAATCTCAATGCACTTGTGAAAAGGAGATTTAAAAAAAATTTTATTATTATTTTATTTTAACTTACTAATAAAAAGACAAAGAAAATATTTAAAAAATTTGAAGTGTTATAGCCTCTGTGGGGCTTTTGTTTTATTCCTTTTCTGACATTGTAAAAAAGGTTAAATAATGGTTTTAGAACTTTAATAGTAACTGATAGTAAAATTTAAAATAAGTTGCCTGTGTTCCACAGTGCTGGAGAGGATAGCAATGAAAGCATGGTTCACATAGCAAGAGAAGGAAAACAAAGTAAGCTTAAATATCACAAGGCATAGTACAAGGTGATGGAAGTAGTAGCAAATTAGTTGTAACGGTAAATGTAATTTGATTAAACTCTTTTTAAAGATAACAACTTGAAGATTGGGTCAAAAATCAAGTCCTGGGACGCCTGGGTGGCTCAGTCGATTAAGCGTCTGCCTTCTGCTCAGGTCATGATCTCAGGGTCCTGGGATCGAATCTCACATCGGGCTCCCTGCTCAGCGGGAAGCCTGCTTCTCCCTCTCCCACTCTCCCTGCTTGTGTTCCCTCTCTTGCTTTGTCTCTCTCTGTCAAATAAATAAATAAAATCTTAAAAAAGAAAAAAAAAGTAAAAGGACACAAAGATAATATCAGCCTGATAGAAACAGAGAGAAACCTGGCATTGTAATATTATGAGACAAAATAGAGAGTAAGATAATACTAAAGGGAACAAAAAAGGTCATCTTATGAATCATAGTGAGGACCATTCACGGAATGACATTCCTTCAGACCATGTATGGGGAAAAACTATTAGAAGCACCAGGAGAAGGTGGGAAAAACTTTATTGTGAGTCTAACAGATCGAAGCAACAAAAATAAATAAGGTCTAAAGGATGTGAATGAAATGACCAGGTCAGCACAATAGCAATATTGTGGAACTTTTTATGTGTGGACACTACCTTCCTGTTCCGCTCCTTTGGAACATTTGCAGAAGTTGATTAAGTATCGCTGTGAAGAGGACCCAAATAAATTCCTCAGAAAAGCTTTATTTTCTAGTCTACTGCAGTAAAACTAAAAACTAATGAAAAAAAAATGGTTTTCAAAATCCAAATTACAAATACAAGCCAACTTGCTAAAAAGCTCTTGGCTTAAACAGGGAATAGACTATAAATACAGATTATTTATACATTAATGATGATGATGATTACCTACATTGAAACTTTCAAAATGTGTCGAAGGCTGAACTTGGAGGAGAAACAGTAGACTAAAGGCTTTTATTATTAGAGGTCCAGATGCTTCATAAGCAGAAACAATAAGCCAGAGAGAAATTTGGAAAATAATCTGATAATCAGAGCAGAAAAGTAAAGAATGGGAAAACGGGAAAGGAGTTTGAAAATAGTCTAAGAGGTGTTATTTGAAAATGCCAGTAAAATAGACCTCTGGCTGCCCTCCGGCTTCACCTCCGGCCTTCTCCTCTTCCTTCTCCTTTCAGTATCAGCATTTCCACAGTACGAATTTTGGTCTGAAGGCTCCTGTTTTTCTTCTTTTTTTCCATATTCCTTTCCTGAGCAGTACCGTCTCGGCTCCTGATTTTAGTCGCTTGTCCGCGAGCTGTGTGGCCCCACGCCTGGATCTCCAGTCCAGGTCTGTGCTCGTGGCTGCTCCAGTTTCACTCAGCTGGTTGTCTCGAAGGCACCTCACTGTTCCTTCTGGCCTCAAGAAGCCGCTCTTCCATCCGAGTTCCCTTTCATGGGGCCTCCGATCACCGGTTTTTAACTTGAGCAAACCAGAGACGGAGGAGTTGCCTTCTTCCTGTTCCTTATCCGGTCAGTCGCTAAGTCCCATACATCCATAGATGTGACTTTCTTCTGTTCTCACTCCCGTATCACCTTAACCCCAGGATTCCTAACCTTTTTTTTTTTTTAAAGATTTTATTTATTTATTTGAGAGAGAGAGAGAGAGAGAATCCGAGTAGGCAGAGAGGCAGGCAGAGAGAGGGAGAAGCAGGCTCCCCGCCAAGCAGGGAGCCCGACATGGGCTCAATCCCAGGACCCTGGGATCGTGACCCAAGCCAAAGGTAGACGCTTAACCTGCTGAGCCACCTAGGCACCCAGAGCAACCGTTTTTAGAGATATACAGTTATAAAATATATGTAGCTACAGTTAAGATACAAAGGAACAAGTTGGTCTCAGTAGCTAAAGAGCACAGGGCTTAGGAACACATTAGGGGGGGGCCGCCTGCGGGGCTCAGTTGGTGAAGCGTCCGCCTTCGGCTCGGGTCGCGATCCCAGGGTTCTGGGATCGAGTCCCGAATTGGGCTCCCTACTAAGTGGGGAGTCTGTGCTTCTTCCTCTGGCTCTGCCTGACCCCCTAACCCGTCCCGCTCATGCTCTCTTTCTCTCGCTCTCTCTCCAAATAAAAATCTTAAAAAAAAAAAAAGGAACACGTTAGGGAATTGGAAGAAAGGGCAAGAGTTCATGAGAAGAAGGAGAAGAAGGACACTAAACATGTCATGATGTTTAGTGACATGCTTACCCCATCGCCTCCACCCCTGCTGCTCATGCCGTTGTATTATTTTTATTTTGTTTTTTGTTCAGGCCTGGTGTGTGGTGGCCTTTGTTAACTGGATATTATGGGAGATAAAGCTGAAGATTTTTTTGGCTTGTGATATGTTACACTAAGATACGACCTTAGGGTAGGTCTTTATTTTTTTCATTTTTATTTTTTTAAAGATTTTATTTATTTGTCAGAGAGAGAGAGAGCGCACAAGCAGGCAGAGTGGCAGGCAGAGGCAGAGGGAGAAGCAGGCTCCCTGCTGAGCAAGGAGCCCGATGTGGGACTCGATCCCAGGACCCTGGGATCATGACCTGAGCCGAAGGCAGCTGCTTAACCAACCGAGCCACCCAGGCGTCCCAGGGTAGGTCTTTAAACAATGCTTTTAAAATGCGTGTGTTTATATTAATCTTTACTAGAATGTCACGGGTAGACTCATGGTCGGTCTGCGTTGGTGGAATCATATAGATGAAGATGGAAAAAGCCATTGGGTGTTTGAGTCCAGGAAGGTAAGCTACCCTTTTTTTCCCCCCCCAAAATGTCATTTAAGAAATTATGTGCAGATTACATTTGAATATTTATGGGTGAAGTATTCAGGATTGAAAGTACTACCCCAGATCACTTGGCGTGTCGGCACTAAACCAGATGGCCTTCTAAAACCTCATTTTTCTGTCTAGTTGAGACTGGAAAGGCGCATACAGGAAAGAAGCCTCTGAAAAAGGATTTTGGGTCCCAGTTTGTTCTGTGTGCTAAGCTGCTTATCAGGGGCTGCTGATAAAGGACCTCCGCGGACCCCTGGCTTTGTGTTGCTGTGCCTGGTCTCTCCAGGGATCTGTCCCTGTCAGCACGTAACTGCTTCCAACAGCCCCTTCTGTCCTTGCACCCATGCATGGTCCACCTCCTCGTGTGCACAGGGAAAAGAAAAAGAAAAAGAGAGATTACAAATAGAAAATCTGAATCAACCAGAACAGTGTTCGTTAAACCTCTGCCTTCGGGAGCCCTTAGGGAAGCTGATCCGTGTCAGGTTAGCCTGCCTATCTGTAGCGAACATTCAGTTTCCCTGTAGAATCAGCGTGGGAGGCAGAGGGCAGGATTCTTGGAGAATACTACTAATTAAGTTGTTTGCCTTCTGCTTGGAAGGGTCTTGACATGTTCTACCTCTGAGAAAGCAGTATTGTGCTTAGTGATAAGCCCAAATTCTTTTTATATTATAAAATCTATATGGAAGCAAATCACCACCCTTTAATATTTCTGGGTATTGCTAAGACATTTCGGCATTGTCCAAAATCCCGATTCCATTTCTTTCTCTGGGCCCTGACTTGACCTTTTAGTTTCCAGGATGACTGTCCCCTTGATTTCCTTGTTCCTTAGCTTATACAGTTTGATTCAAAGCTTCCTTATTAATAAACAGGACAAGAGCAGAAAGAAATGAATAGAAGCCTGTCAGAAACAACCTTTACCTTTACTCGTGTCTTGGGTCATGACAGACTCTCTGTTCTTCCCTGTAAATACAAAATTCTCGAGTTAAAGCATATTTAAGCCAGTTCCTAAAATTAAATGGTGGTGGAGATACTAACTGTTCTTTGGGGGTTGGGGGCGGTTCTAACTTGGGACTCGGGTCCTCTTTATTCATTTATTCAGATTTTAGACTTAGGCGTTTTTCACATTTTCAGAAAAATGGGAAACTTTTTACTGATAAATGCTACAATACCGGTAATTAAGTTCATGTTCTTTTTTAGGCATCCGCTCAAGAGAGTAAAACTGTTTCCGAGGCCGAATCAAGAATCTTTTGGTTAGGACTTATTGCCTGCCCAGTGCTCTGGGTGATATTTGCCTTCAGCGCGCTCTTCTCCTTCAGAGTGAAGTGGTTGGTGAGTATCACCGAGGGCGTCTGACGGGTAATCACCATAAGCAGCCATCTGCGTGAACATTCGGGACCTGTCCCGAATAGGCAGCCCCATGACACGCTTCCCAAGTTCTGTTCCCCAACTCTCCTTTTCGCTGAGAGCTGGAGAGCAGAGCACCCAGCTTCACTGATGCTTCTAGTGACTTAACCCACCTCGTTCAGAGGGTCCCACATATTTATCACGGTATTATCCTGTTGGATGTTCAGTAAACTCCGAACAAACATGTTCAGCTTAGTTTGGAACTAACAGAGGGGTCTTCTCTGGCAATACTAGTTGCTACCTTGTTCTGTGTGGCTCTTGCGTATATCGTAAATCTTCCCAGAATGTAGTGGCTTAAAAATAAATTTTTATTTCCTCCGTCAAGCTCCAAATAAAATATAAATGATAAAATAAAATAAAAATGATTTTTTTTTTTTTTATTATCTCTCGCTGTTTCTCTGGTTCAGGACCTGGAGGTGAGGGGGCCGTGTCTGGGAGGTTGTGGGTTGGGGTCTGTGTGGTTAGCATTAAGGCAGTGGCTGGAGCGGCTGGAGGCAGCGCCCCTTCGTGAGGTCCCACGGCCTCTCGGTGTTGTCTCCCCACATGGCCGTGTGGCGAGCGGGTCCTCACAGCATGGCGGCCTCGTGGCCGTTAGAATGCTTCCGTGGAGGGTCACGGCTCTGATCGGGAGTGTCTCCGCTCAGAAACTGAATTGCCTTTCACAGCCGTGTGAGTTTGCTCCAGCTGCCCTAACAAAGTACTGCCTTCTGGGGGCCTTAAACACCAGAACTTCATTTTCTCATAGTTTTGGAGGCGAGAAGCCCCAGATCAAGATGTTGGCAGGTTTGATTTCCTCTTTCTGAAGCCTCTCTCCTTGGCTTGTGGATGGCCGTCTTTCCCTTGTGTCTTCACGTGGTCTTCCCTCCAAGGGCCTCTGCGTCCTAATCCCTTTTTACAGGGACACCAGTCATACTGGGTTAGGGTCCACCCTAGTGACCCTATTTTACCTTAATCACCTCTTTAAAAACGCTGTCTCCAAATACAGGGACATTCTGAGGTGCCGGGGTTAGGATTTCAACATTAGAATTTTGGAAAGGCGCAACTCAGGCCACGGCAGCAGTCTAAGCTCAGAAATCATCACTTTTGCCACCCGTCCACATTCAAGGGAATGGGAATTAAGCTATATTGCTTGTTGGGGGGAATGAGAAGGTTCTAGAAAAGCAGGTGGAACAGATACTATTGCTCCCATCTTTGGAAAATATAATTTCTCACTTGACCTAAACTGTGATTCTTGTTCATTTCATAGTTGAGTTTATCTGACTTAACATTTATTGATACCAGGTGTATTTTGGCTTTAATTATGTTTCTTCCCATATTTCTTGTCTCTTTTGCTCCATAGGCCTTTTTTTTCTTTGTGTATTCACGTACATACTTCCCCTTTTGGGATTTGGGAGGTTTATTGTGTATTTTTAGTTTTTCTAGTAGGTCTCTCTTTATATCACACTCTCTTTGGTGGATTGGGAAACGTGAGGAGTATGTCTTAGTTTCCTGCTGTGAAGTATGGCACAGTTAACAGCCGTGCTTTCTCCCACTGCTCCTCCTGCCTTTGGATTTCTGTTGGTTATAGGGCTTATTTTAGTTGTTTTAAGTATGGTGCTTAAACCTGTTTCCTGACCTCTGGAGTCTGTTCGAAAGGGAACGAGATAAACATTCTTATCTCCCTTCTCTTGTTTCTTCCCTTCCTCCTGGCCAAGTTGTGCTTGCTCCAGTATTAACTTTGTTGTCAAGGTTTAACAGTTACCTTTGGAAATGATGTGTCTTCCTGGGTGTTCATTCTTTGATCTATTTAAATACACTGATTCAGTTGCATTAACTGCAGCTTTTCCTTTTACCTCCTGGTCGGCTAAATTTCATTGTTGGGTGATTTTTTTTCCCCCCCAGAGAACTTGTAGGTGTTACTTTCCTTTGGCTCTGTCATATTTAAGAATATGAGCCTGTTGGCGTGTCTGGATGGCTCATTTGGTTGAGCCTCCGGCTCTTGACCTCAGTTCAGGTCTTGATCTCTGGGTTGTGAGTTCAAGCCCTGTGTTGGGCTCCATGCTGGGCTTGGAGGCTACTTGGAAAAAAAAAAAAAAAAAAGAAAAAGAGTATGAACCTATTGGCTTCATTCTTTTATTTTTATTTTTTTATCGTTAACTAATTTTTATTTTTGAGTAATGTCTACACCCAACGCGGGGCTATAACTTACCACTCTGAGATCAGGAGTCTCATGCTCTACCACCTGAGCCAGCCAGGCACCCCCCTGTTGACTTCATTCTTGATCGATGACGTGGCAGGGTGAGTCACAGGTTCTTTCTCGCAGCCTTTAGAAGACATTACATCGTCATTTTCTTATATTGAATATTGCAGAGAAATCTGAGGCCGGGTTCACTTAACCTGCATGTAAGTGAGTGCATCATTTCCCTCCCTGAATGAAGAAATTATTTTTTTAATTCTTGAGTTTTAAAAAAAAATCCAGAGTATCCTTGTGTTTATCATCTGTATTGATTTTTCTGGAAACGGTGAACTCCTCGAGTATGTCGTTGCGGGTTTTGCTTTGAATCAGGATGGTTGTCTTCTGTCAAGTGTCTCCATTCATTTGTGTTCTATTTTTGGGGCTTCTTTGATTCCGAGGGACCAGTTATCTCCCTCTGTTGGGTCATTTTTTATCTGTGCTCCTCTACCATCTTTCATTTTTTCCTTTCTGCTTATTCAGTCTGCAAGTCTTCTTAGGGCTCTTCCAGGTGCCAGAGCTGTTCCAGGCCCTGAGGTGCGGCTGGTGGCCAGCCAGGCTCTGGTCGCGCGTCCATACTGGTGGAACATGCTGGAGAGCACAGGGGCGGGAACACTGGGTCACTCCCAGCAGGCGGGCGGCAGCGGCTTCCATATGCACTTCCTTACCTGTGCCAGCCCCGATTGATTTCAGCTCCTCCTCTTGCCCTGTGTTGACCTTCCTGCTCTTTTGAATTCTTTGGGTTCTTCGTAGGGTGCAGTGTTCCCAGAAATGCTTTTATTTGGGTGGGCTGTATTTCTTTTGGAATAGATTCTTTACCTTTTACATATTATATGCCTTTCTTATTTTCTCCTCCTCCATCATCATTATCGTCGTCTTCCTCCTCCTCCCCTCCTCCTGTTGGGTAGGTAGTTTTGCATAGATGCCTCTCCCTCTTTCCCTCTCCAGTTTGCTAGCTGCTCTGTCTAGACCTCCTCTCCGTGCTGGCTTGGTGTGGGCGGGTTCTCCTTGACTGCCTCCGGGTGGTGTCTGAGACATCTGGGCTCTGCTCTGAGCTAGAGCGAGAACTCTGCCTTTGGGGGCCTCGGGTGTAGGTGTGAGGAGAAGGAGGACACAGCCCGGCCTCCGGCTTCCTCACTGGCTCCTTTGGGTTTTGCCTTCGCTACGGTAGTGCGGTTCTTTCTCCTGGCTGGGTGTGTGCTCCATGCTGGTGCTGCCTTCCTGCCTTAGATCCTTTGTGAGGCGCCGGAGCCTTGGCATCCGTCTGGGGGAGTCAGCCCAGTCCTTCGCTAGCACTGGTTCCGCTTCCCTAAAACAGCTGGGAAAGGTTATAAGGGGAGGTGGTTTGGGATCCTATCACTCAGGCTCTCCAGGAGCCTCTTCCTACCCTGTGCCGCCGAGGACCTGGGCTCGATGACGGCTGGTCCTTCAGTGCTGCTTCTCCTGCTTCCCTGGGGGCATCTCGCGGCAGGCTGCTGGGATTTTGCTGCCTGTGTTGTGTGGCGGACGGTTGGAAGGCATGTCTCTGAATTTTTTCTCAGGGGTGTCTGTATCCTTTGGACTTCTGCCTCCAGCATATTGGCGGGGGGTCATCATCAGTGAAATTTCCCTTAAAGGGTCTTTGGAGAGTTAGGGCTTGCATAGAGCAAAAACCGAGCTGGCTCTTTCTCTGACCACCAGCCCCCTCTCCCTTTTTAAATGTTTATTAATACTAACTTATTTGCCTTTTATTTTAAATCTATTTTGTAAACCTCTTTTTAACCTGCATATTTTTAAAATCTGTTCTGTATCAGGAATAAAGACATCTTTTTTTTTTAGAAAAGCTTTTATTTATTTCTTTGACCGAGAGAGAGATCACAAGTTGGCAGAGAGGCAGGCAGAGGGGGGGGGGAAGCAGGCTCCCTGCTGAGCAGAGAGCCCGATGTGGGGCTGGATCCCAGGACCCTGAGATCATGACCCGAGCGGAAGGCAGAGGCCCGACCCACTGAGCCGCCCAGGCGCCCTGGGATAAAGAGATCTTGATGTCTGGCTTCACTACACCATCTTAAACCAGATGTCTGCTTGTTTTAACTTATAAATAGATTTTAAAATTTGTTGTAGGACCCATGTGAATTGGTGGTCCCTGGCATGTTAGGAGTGTCCCACTTGGAGAAGCATGAGAAGCCGAAAGAGATTTTTTTAAGTAAAAATGCAGTTTTATGTTTATTTAGGTAACTAACAACCTTGAATAATTCTAATGTGTTTCTTTCTGTGAAACACAAGTTGTAAACAGCAAGGGCAATTCCACTTTTGCTAGGAATTTGTATCTGTTCCTTAATTAAACATTTAAACCCTTTAACTTCCTTAAAATCAACCGCGCAGCTTATCAAGGGTTGAGAGTAAGTCTGGATTGGCCAGAGAGACTCTGTTTAGCTGTGTTGCTTTTTAACATGGAAACACTTCCCGGGTAACCCTTGTAACAGCGGATGGGTTGTTTATTCTAGAACAGGCCTTGGCCAACTATGGCCTCTGCACCAAATCTAGCCCAGCACCTGTTTTCATAACTTTTAACTGGAACCCAGCCTTGCCTGTTTGTTTACGTATTGTGTGTGGCTGCTTCTGGACTAGATGGCAGAGTTGAGCATTTGCCACAGAGATCGCGTGGCTGCAAAGCCTCTAACAGGAAAACTTTGCCAACCCCTATTCGAGCGTCACCGTGGGACCTCCTCACCTTGTCCTAATGAACTTTTCTTCCGTAATCTTTAAAGAGTAGGCTTGAGTTTCTTATTCACTGTCTTTAATGATCTTAGTGGGGTCACCTGTAGTTTCCCAGAGGTGGCCCCAAGGAAGAAGCCACTCTGCCAAAGTGCATTTCCTCCTGGTGCTCCCCCTGCACCCCGATCTTCACAGGAGGCAAACACCTGCTGATCGCTGCCTCCCGGCTCTGCTTTGTTTTCCCGGAAGCTGGTTTGTGCGCGCGCATGGGCCCTGGTGTACAGCCCGCGTGTGTAATAATCATCTGTCGGGTGCATGTGAGTGCCTTTTGCTCAGCAGGTATTGGACGGGTCTATTCTGTCAAGTTAAGGAGTCTCATTGGCACAAGCCTGACCCACGAGTTTCCTTCTCCTTCTCTTTCCCGTGACGGTCTGCGTTGTTTTGTTACTGTTGTTGTTTTTTGGCGCGGAGGAAGGTCAGTCCGTTTTAGGCCAGTAACCACTGATTGTTTTTTCTCTCCCAGGCGGTGGTTATCATGGGTGTGGTGCTACAAGGTGCCAACCTATATGGTTACATCAGGTGCAAAGTGGGCAGCAGGAAGAATTTAACCAACATGGCTACGTCTTATCTCGGGAGGCAGTTTTTAAGACAAGTAAGTGTCTTCTGGATGTGAGGGTCAGTGACTAATTCTTACGGAGTTGGATTTTTAGGAAGTACTTAAAAAAAAAACTTAAGTATTGAGATGATGATAAAGTTATCTCAATTAGTCTTGACTGTTAGGACATTCTAGAAATGTATTGTCGGTGCCCTGAAATTATCTTATTTTTTATTATTTCTTTGGAAAAAATTATTTATTACTATTTTTTTTTAAAAAAAATGGGAAAGGCAGTGGGGGAGGGAGAGAGAGAGAATCTTAAGCAAGCTCCATGCCCAGCACGGAGTCTAATGGGGGGCTCGATCTCATGACTCTGAAATTATGACTTGAGCTGAAATCAAGAGTCTGACTGAGCCACCCAGGCGCCCTACCCTGAAATTATTTTAAAACCAGGGATAAACGATCATTGATAACAACTTATTTTTCAAAAACTACCTTAAGTTCAGTAGCTTTCCATTCATTCCGGCAGCTCTAAATAAAGTTTTGCGGAATGTTTATTATGATTTTAGGATTTATGGTCAGGGTAAGTAGAGACATAAGACTGTATCATTAAGGATCGTTTTAGAGTACTCAGATTTGTTTGTGTGCTTTTTAGAACATAAAGGTTTTACTGTAGTTCCCCAGTACGAAGATTTAAATCAGGAGTTTCAATGGAGTAAGTGCTATTCATAGGTGAATAGTTACGGTTAAGTCACTTGGGAGAATTGACTGGGTACTTTCTATGATACCTCGCATTTGTTGAGTGCAGTAGGTTGGGCAGGTGATGTTATCCAGGGCAGTGGTTTTTCACACTTGAACCTGCCTAAGAATCCCCTGCAGGGCTAAAGCAGAGATTGCTGAGTCCTGGCCCCTAGAGGTGACCTGGCCGGGTCTCACCATTTGCATGTCTTGCAAGTTCCCAGGTGGCTGGTGGTCCAGGGACTATGATGCTCGTGGTCCCGGGACGACATTTAGATGGCTGGGGGCCTGACAGGCTGAGTGACTTCTTAAGGATACACAGCTAATCCGTGGTACTATGTAAGGCCTCTTCCACCTCTTCTCTCTTGAAATTCATTGTTTTTCCATTCTGTGGTACAGTTTCTCTTGTGTAAATGAGGAAAAAAATCTAGAAAATGAATCATCTTATAGGGACACAGTTTTTCTCCCGAGGGAGTTTCGCACAGTCCCAGATACACCGCTGCAGGGGCGCACTGTATGGTAATCGTCAGGTGTGTGTTGAATAGTTTTTTCCCTTTGGATTTTTAGTGTTTCTGAAGCGGGGTGTGTGTGGGGGGGACATTGAACACAGGAAAATTGAGCCTTGATCCTGACATACCACAGGTAGGGTCAGGAGAGTGACCTGGCACCTGGCGGTATTCTGCTAACATGAGACCGACTTGCTGGACATCTCGGGGGATCCTTCGATGTACTTCTCCGCGTGGCCATCATTTTTAACATGAATGGGCCACACACTGGAAGGTGGTATAGTAGTTGGCCCTGCTTGCAGACATGGGATGTTTTCCTAGTGCTTTGAAGCCTGGCATGTCACGTAGAATAGCTCTCGCTCTGAAGGAGTTCTTTCTCTTTCGCAGAACACCGGCGAGGAGCAGACTTCCTGAAGAGAGCGAGAGCAAGCTCGTGTGTCCTTACACCTGGGAACGGCTTGAAGAGATTCTTGACTCGGTGGCTTTTGGAACTGAGTACATGTTGCAAAGAGGAGCTTTGGGTTTGTTTTTCCAGTTTCAAATTTACTTTAAAAAATGGAAAGGTCGTTTTCATATCAAGTTTTTATTCTCTTTCTAACATTTTGGGGCGTGAAAGTATGGTGTGGTCAGAAACATTGTCAAAAGTGGCTCGTGGTTTACATATATGTGCACTAGCCCTGTAATGTCTGTAGATCCCAGATTACTGAAAGCGCATTCATATACTTATGTAATGGAGACCTTCGCATTTGGATCATAGAATATAGGAGGATGTTCTCGGTCTGTCTGAGAACTCTGTGTGTGTACATATTATTTCTGCAGATTATTGCCAGAAGAAAGTTTTGCTTCCATGCTAAGAGTGAGCACTTTGGCTTACGTTTAAGCTAGAGATAATTGTTAATTTTACAGCTTAATATATATTTTGTGATGAAACTTCTTAGGCACTCACAGGCAGGTAAAAACCAAATTTGGGCTAGTGGTTAACTAGTTTGTAAATTTTACTTTTATTTGTAATAACTCATGTACTTAAGGCCCAATTAATATAAATGGAATTCTCACGGTTTCTGTGTAGGGGATTCCTTAGAGATTGCTGCTGTTCTATTTATTTTTTGGAAGGGATAGCCGGATTTTACTTTAGAACTTCTTGGAAACTCTTCAGTGGACCTTGGCCTAATGAAATCTGTCTTTTATCAGTAAAAGAGTATTATTCTTATGTCATAGTGAGAATAATCATTTAAATACTTGGCATAATAAATGCCTAAAAGACATTTTATTGTATGAATCTATTTTTTTTCTTGCTATAATGGGGATATTGTAAATCATGCCTTTGTATTATTGGTATTTCTTAAAGCAATGTATGTAACAATCTACAAGCAGTTGTAGGAGTCTATAAATTCTGTTGTAGGTTCTGTAAACTTTGTTGGTGTCTTTTAACCAACAGATTATTTTGTGGGGTGTATTTATACATTGTTAAAAATTTTACAGATGTTTAATTGAATAAGTGTCTTTATTGGCGTGATAGCTTTGAAGGTGCATAACTTTATATTTGTATAAAATTCTACTGTTTACAAAGCACTTCAACGTGTGTAATCTCCGTTCATCCTCGCGACAGACCAATTTTGTGGGATACTTGTTTGCAGCCGATAAAACGGGATTTGAGGTTGATCGAGTGCCTTGTCCAAGGAAACACAGATTATAGGAAGACCCACCAGGATATTTATGTGTTTTAGAGGAAGTATTTGTCCCTGGATGTCTTTTGCTTACTTAGGATTCATTAATTTCTTATGTTCTTAGGTGTTTATCGGCCATTTTGCTTATACTCGTCTGGTGAGGAAAGTGGATACCGCGTGAAGACGTGTGTTGCATCGGAAAGCTCTGAACTTAATTTTCAGAGCTGAGAGTCTGACAGGGGCCACGTTGGTATGGTTCCCGAGATAGCTGTGTCATTATTTGAACCTGTAATCCTAAGCCAAATAGGAATTGAATTTTGGAATATGCATATGCAGAATCTACCAGTTAACTTCCCAACGTCCATTTTTCCCTTCTGCAGGTTTCCTGCTTTTCAGCAGGGAGACGGCCACAGACAGCTTCCCTCAGATTTTCCTGCATCCTGGTGTGGCCAGGTGACTGCCTTCTGGCCAATGGATGCACTTGCAGGAAGTAGTCTTAAAAGGAGCGGCCCAGGGGCGCCTGGGTGGCTCAGTCGGTTAAGCGTCCGACTCTTGATTTCGGCCCAGGTCATGATCTCAGGGTCCTGAGATGGAGCCCTGCCTGGGGCTCTGCACTCAGCGGGGCTCTGCTTGAGTTTCTCTCTCTCCTCTGCCCCTTCCCACTCTCCCTCTCTCTCTCTCTCTCAAATAAATAAATAAAATCTTTAAAAAACACAATAAAGAGGGGCCGATCCATCCCATCCCCTTTTGTCCTTCCTGCTAGCTGAAATGTAGACATGATAAATGGGGCTTGAGCAGCCATCCGGGACTGTGGGATGGAGCCTCTTTCTATGAATAACAGAAATAAGGCAGGGATTGTCTGAGTTCCCCCTGACGGGATTAGCAGCCCTGAGCTGCCTGTTTGAATTTTTAGGTGAGAAACCAGTTTCTCTCTTGTTCAAGTGTTACCGTTTTAGCTTTTCTGTTGCTGTGGCCCCTGATGGAATTCTTAGCAGTACGGTACATTTCTAGCATCCCCCTGTAATTGTTTCTGTAAGTATAGCATTTAGGATGTAATAATTCAGGAAACCCGTATTTGCCCTTTTCTCTGGGTGGTAATTAAGCCGCTGTTCCTGGTGCTGATGAGTTCAGCGATTCCGGATGCCGTTGCTGCATAAAAATTTGGTGGTGGCCTAACAGTCATTTCGTTACGCTTACCCATGCTGTGGGACAGGCGTTTGGAAATGGCCTGGTGGGACAGCTTTGCTCTGCTCTGCAGTATCCGGGGTTCGGCTGTAGGCACGTCTTCACACATCGGCTAGGGGCAGGAAACTCTCCGGCGTCTTCAGCCACGGCCCTGGAGGTTGATGTTGGCTGGCAGCTGGGACCTCTGCTCGGTTTTTGTTGTAACACTACGTTTTTGTTTTTTTGTTTTTTTAAAGATTTTATTTATTTATTTGACAGAAAGTGAGAGGGATCACAAGTAGGCAGAGCAGCAGGCAGAGGGAGAGGGGGAAGCAGGCCCCTAGCTGAACAGAGAGCCCAAGCCGGGGCTCGATCCCAGGACCGTAGGATCATGACCTGAGCCGGAGGTGGACGCTTAACTGACTGAGCCCCCCAGGTGCCCCTAGGAACACCTACATGTGTGCTGTCTGAGTCGTCCCCGTGGAGGCTTCTTTGGGCTTCTTCACAGCCCGGCAGCTGGATTCTCAGAGTGAGCTTCCCTAGAGAGCGAGGGAAGCACGTGCTGTTTTTATGACTAGTTTGAGAATCCACCTAACATCACCTCTGCTCTTCTCCGGTGGCCGACCTGGTTGCCAAGGTCCCTCTGAGTTCAAGGGAAGGGTACGTGGTGGACCCAGGTGTGATGAGAGGACGGTTCCACCGCAGCGTAGGTACTATGATCCTTTTGAATTTGTATGACTCTCTAGAGCTCATCAAAATTCTTCTGTATGTGTGATTGCGTGTGTTTTTTTTCTTCTTAATTTCAGTTTTTTAGTTAAATTCTAGTTAACATATATGGTAAAATTGGTTTCAGGTGTAGAATTTAGTGGTTCATCCCTGACATACAACACTCAGTGCTCATCACATGTACCCTCCTTAATGCCCATCACCCATTTAACCCATAGCCACCTACCTCCTTCCATCAGCCCTCAGTCTGTTCTCTGTAAGAGTCTCTTATGGTTTGCTTCCATCTCTCTCTCTCTCTTTTTTTCTCCTTCCCCTGTGTTCATCTGTTTTGTTTCTTAAATTCCACGTATGAGTGAAATCATATGGTATTTGTTTTTCTCTGACTTATTTCACTTAGCATAATACGCTCTAGCTTGCAAATAGCAAGATTTCATTCTCCTTTATGGCTGAGTGATGTGCCATTGTATTTATATACCACATCTTCTTTGTCCATTCATCAGTTAGTGGACGTTTGGGCCCTTTCCCATAATTTGGCTATTGTTGGTAATGCTTCTATAAACATCGGGATGTATGTGCTCCTTTGAATCAGTATTTTTGTGTCCTTTGGATAAATACCTAGTGGCGCAATTGCCGGGTTGTAGAGTAGCTCTGTTTTTAACTTTTTGAGGAACTTCCATACTGTTTTCCAGAGTGGCTGCACTAGTTTGCGTTCCCACCAGCAGTACAAGAGGGTTTTCCTCTCTCTGCCTCCTCGCCAACATGTATGCTCTCATTTGATTTGCCTCGTAACCTCAAGAGGGAGGAAAGCCCATTAATTGACTTGTTACAAATGTATAACTGGGACTGAGATAAGTGAAATAAAATTTTAAAATAAGATTTTAGAGAGAAGAGAGTGTATGAGAGCAGAGGGAGGGGCTGGGTGAGAGGGGGAGAGAGAGAGAAGCAGATTCTTCCCTGAGCAAGGACCCTGACATGGGGCTCAATCCCAGGAGCCCGAGATCATGACCTGCGCCGAAATCGAGAGTGGGACGCTTAACCAACTGAGCCACCCACGTGCCCTGTGAGATCAGTAAAATAACTTCCTGAAGGTCGCAGGTGGCAGAGATAGTAATGCTCACCAAGTACTCCATTCGCTCTGCATTTCCCAGCTCCCTTAATTAACTGAGCCCACAGGAGTAGTTACGGCCATGAAATGTGAGTGAAAGTGACCAGGGTGAAGAAGGGGAACTCTCTGGTCTTTCCTCCCCCTTCCATGGCCACCAGTGGTGCTCCAGCTGGCAGGACCTCAGCCCGCCTGGGTCCCAGAGTGACTTGTAGAGCAGAATGCCCCCCCCCGCCCCCCCCCTGCCTATTCCAGTGGGACATGCAGCGCAAGTGAGAAAGAAACTTTTGGTGTGTTCAGCCGCTTGATTACCTGGTAAATTTGTTTCCGCAACATGACTTAAGAGCCTACTTTGACTTATTAGTTGCACAACTGATAAGTCACACTTAGGGAACTTTAAGTCCTAACTCCGCAATCTTCCATTGCTCCGCGCTGTTTCTTTTCGCAAGAAAAGAACTTGGGTTCCTTATCTTGTCGTGCAGCTGGGAGCAGATAGATAAAGCGGACTGGGTGGAAAGTGCCCACTAGGAGAGTCCGCCACACCGTCTGAGGGACCAGAAGCTTCTCGCTTCCAGCCATTTGTTGCCCCTCGGGAATATGGCTCCTCTGCTGTTAGGTTTTTCCATTTTTCAAGGGAAATGAAAAGTCTACATGTTTGCATGAAATCTCATCTTTTAATGCTGAAATATTAAATTTATTTATTTTATTATTTTTTTTAAAGATTTATTTATTTTAGAGAAAGAGAGCTAGAGAGCAGGGAGAGGGGCAGAAGGAGAAGGAGAGAATCCTCGAGCAGACTCCCCACTGAGGACAGAGCCAGGTGCGGGCCTCGATCCCAGGACCCCAAGATCATGATCTGAGCTGAAATCAAGAGTCGCATGCTTAACTGACTGAGCCACCCAGGTGCCCCATAGATTAAATTTAAAAATAAGAAAGGGGCACCTGGGTGGCTTAGTCGGTTGTGTCCGACTCTTGATTTCGGCTCAGGTCATGGTCTCAGGATCCTGAGATCCAGCCCTAATCGGGCTCTGCACTGAGTGTGGATTCTCTCTTCCATCTCCCTCTGCTCTTTTTCCCAGCCACATGCATGTGCTCTCTCTCAAAGAAAAAAAAAAAAAGAAGGAAGGAAACAGATGAAGTCAAACAATATATTTGCAGGCGAAATTCAGCTGTGCCAATTTTTATCACAGTGCAGTGATTTTCCAACTTAATCTATTGCTGATTTTGAACAGCACATTCTAAAATTATATGTTAAGTTTACTTTTCAATTACAAATAAAAATCAACATAATATCTAATTCTTATGAGAAGCAGGAGGTACTCCTTAAAATCTTTATATTATTCTATGTAAGAAAGAAAGAAGCATATGATTTCCTGAAGAAGTTACAATTTATTGCCAAGAAAAAAGTAATCTCCTAGAACTTTCCACTACAATTAATTAAAAAGAAGAGCACTTGAGGCAGAAAATCAAGTATTACAGGGGCTACAAAGAAAAACAAGTCTTTTCTCCCTCTCAATTCTGCGCCCTGAAGCAAATGTCTTCAGCCGCCTCTGTTTTTATATTTTAGGGTATTGACTTCCATACCTCTCAATAATATTCTTACAGTGTTGACGGCGTTTCTTGGCTTTTCAACTTGATACATCAGCCCTTGACTTCCTGCTATGGAAAATGAAGATTTAACTCAAACACCCCCCTCCCATACACACACATAGTTTCAGCACCGTTTTTGTCCAACTGGTTATTATATTAAAGGCTTAACATAAACCTCTTTTTTTTTTTTCATTCCATGAGATATCTGTTGGAACTGTTGATTTCCCCTTGAATGATTTGTTCAGCCACAAGGCACGGAAAGTCCTGCAAATCATGGCGGCTTAGACAAGAAAAGGGCCTGTGTGTTTTTCCACAAAGGAAGTCCGGAAGTAGGCAGTTGGCTGGCTACCGAACAGCTCTCTTTAGAGAGCGGGTTTATTGTTCCCGTGCTCATCGCCTCAGGGTCACAAGACGACTGTCACAGCTGTAGGTGACTCATCTCCTTTTGAGGAAGAAGATTATAGACCCCAGTTGCATCTGTCCCCTTTTATCGGAAAAGCAAAAGCTTTCCCGGGAGTTGGAGGAGCCCTGCTGCGGCTTCCATCTCCTTAAGCCCAAAGGGGTGACACCCGTCACTCAAGTGCCGTCACTCAAGTGCCAGGAAGTCTGGAAAAGCAGGTACTTCCGTAGGCACGTTGCTGTCTTGCATACAAGTGAGACTTCCTTAGTAGGGGAAAATGGAAGGGAGAGTAGGTAGGCAGCTAGCGGTGCTCACTACATTATTTCTCGTGAGAGGCTTTCTGTGGAGGCTGCTGGTGGCTAATCCTTTTAGTGCTGTTTCTATGATAAATAAATAGCCTTTGATCTGGGCAGCTTTTGTAGCCAACTTTTGGTGCAAAGCCATTCAATACAACTTGGTAAGCTAGTTCTGGGAGGCGTGTAGTCTGATGTACTCTTTTTTTTTTCTTTTAAAGATTTTACTTATTTATTTGACAGAGAGAGAGAGATCACCAGTAGACAGAGAGGCAGGCAGAGAGAGAGGGGGAAGCAGGCTCCCCACTGAGCAGAGAGCCCGATGCGGGGCTCGATCTCAGGACCCTGAGATCATGACCTGAGCCGAAGGCAGAGGCTTTAACCCGCTGAGCCACCCAGGCGCCCCTGATGTACTCTTAATTTGTATCCTGACTTCAATGTGATGCGGGGGTTGGATTTAGGATATTCAGAGCAGTGGTTCTCGGCAGGGATGGTGCCACCCCCGAAGGAGGGTGTTTTTGTAATTTGGGGGGGGAGGGGTGGGTTAACACAACGATTAGTCACTTTGCTGGGTGCTGCTTGAATGTGCGGAGCCCGGGGACGCCATGTGCTTGTAGAGCATCCAGCAGCCCTCCACGGCCAACAGTTGTCCTGCATCTCGAATAACGTCTGTATCCCCCACGGAACAATTACCCGCAAATTTTGTTTATAATTAGAAAGAAAAAGCACCCCCTAACAGCTGTTAGCTGGAAGCCGACCCGACCCGAACCGCTAAGCCTACGGCGTCCGGTTGAACATAAATAATTTTACTCAACACTAACGTCTGACGAAGCCATCCTGTCACCGTGACGGGGCGAGGCAGAAATAAGGACACTGTAATCCTGTCGGAGCGTAGAAACGAGAATACTGTGCAGACCACAAAAAATAACCAAACACCCCCTGCTCCTGGCTCCCGGGAGTGATTGATTGCTCTGCTTTGCCCACGAGCTTCAGGCCCCTGTCTCTGCCACCTCCCAGATTAGCATGCTTCGCTTTCCCAAAGCACCCAATCCAGAGTGAACCTACGATTCGTGGAGCCCTTCTTCTTTTTTTTTTTTAAACTTTTTTTTTTTTTAAAGATTTATCTATTTATTTGAGAGAGAGAGAGTGTGAGAGAGAGCATGAGAGGAGAGAAGGTCAGAGGGAGAAGCAGACTCCCTGTGGAGCTGGGAGCCCGATGCGGGACTCCATCCCGGGACTCCGGGATCATGACCTGAGCCGAAGGCAGTCACTCAACCAACTGAGCCACCCAGGCGCCCCGTGGAGCCCTTCTTGAAAGGAACCGACACAAACCCAAATCCTAGAAGAAATCCTTCCTGACACCCAATCCTGAGACATCCCACGGTGATCCCAAGGACCCTCCTTGTGCAAAGATTGCCCGTAAACCCACCTTGGCGCGACCGCAGCTCTGTTCCCCGTGGTGTCTCACTGGTGAACACTGACAATAGTTATCTGAGCCAGATGCTAAGCCCATTGTACATATATAAACTACAATTTGGGGGCGCCTGGGCGGCTCAGTGGGTTAAGCCTCTGCCTTCAGCTCAGGTTATGATCTCGAGGTCCTGGGATCGAGCCCCACATCAGGCTCTCTGCTCAGGGGGGAGCCTGCTCCCCCTTCTCTCTCTGCCTGCCTCTCTGCCTACTTGCAATCTCTCTCCCTGTCAAATAAATAAATAAAATCTAAAAAAAAAAGACCCAACTACAATTTACATTTTTTTGTCGTTGTGGTTTTGCGATACTCATCCAAAAATGCAACTACCAAGTGAGGGAAGGTTGTCCTCTTTGCTCAGTACTTGAGCAAGAGTTTTTCACCGCTTTGAAAATTCCTGTCCCCAGCGGCAACATTGCTCATAGCATTTGAGTTTCAACTCAAAAGTCACCGTAGCTGCATCGATCTGCATCCTTAGTGGCCTGTGTAATGCATGGTCATTACATAGGCAAGCACCTGACTACTTTCTTCCTGTGTCTTCAGCAGTTGTGACCGTTTATTTTCATATTGAATTACATGTCCCCAAAAGTTGCTTCCCTTCATTTCTCCTAACTTAAGAGTTAGACGTAGTGATTAAAAAAAAACACTTAAGGTAAGATATATTATCTATAAATTTTTTAGAATGATGCAAGGGGCATTTAGAAAAATTTGTCATAGCAAGTGGCTGAGGTTCCGAAGGACTGCGAAACACTGGTTTGCAGTTATTAGCGGACGGTCGACCCCTTAGATCCTCTTTGCTCAGATGCAGCTGAAGGCAGATAGATTGGAGATTGAACTCTAGTGTTCTCATCTAAAGGTGAAGGCCGTAGTCCGGAAACCAGCGCTGATATTCTGTGACATTGGAGAAGCCAATTTCTCATTTGGACGGTGTATCATAGGTGGAATGTCTTCCATGAATTCAGGATATGCTGATTGCATTAATTTAAGAGAAACCTCATGTATTCCATTTTCTGTCGAAAGAGATCCCGGAGAGGCATTTCCAGAATGGTGAAGGAAGGATCTCTGAAATTTGATCCTCCCGAAACACGATGATAACACTGGCAGAAATTGTCAAAATCAACTTTTTCAAACTCCAGAAGCTAACCAAAGAACTGCAACAGTTCGAGGAACGTGTATTCGAGAGAAGTGGTTGAATCTCCGTACGAACAATATGCTTTGCAGTGTTTTAGCCTGTCCCGATCCCATCCCCCCTCGCCCCAGCTCTGTGGTAGCCTTGAAAACTAGCCACCTTGAACCACAGTAACTGGGAAAGGCAACAGGAATAGTTTGGAATTCCCGTAAATAGGCTTGGAGTTATTCAAAAGAATTGTCACTCTTTGATCTGACTGCTCCCTAGCTAGAAAAATCCCAGTCATGGGGCTTATCTTTATTTAACATGACCCCTTGAGAAAAACCCTGTCCCCGGGTTGTTTGTTGGAAATAATCAGTAGTAATGGCCTAAACGCAGAGCTGTCACTTGAGTGATGCCAGGTGGGGCAAATGAGACTGGTCCAAAACACTCAGAGGTTTTAAGAGTGAGATGCCCATAGGAGGCTTTGAAAAGCCTTAAGCTGCTTCTGGGGATGTGGAAAGGCACGTGCATGTGCAGGAAATGGATTTTCAGGAAAGACCTGAAGGGGCCCCAGTCTCTCAGTTCTGGATGATTTTGAGGCTCTGCACACACAGAAAATAAAGGCTTAGGCAGAGCTGTTAACTCCCGGGGTCTTGAAGATGTGCCCTAATACACGTGAGCCCCTCAGCAAAAGGTGGGAGATTCCATTTCAGGTGTTTGAAGAGACCCTATCTGATTATTAGCTGAAGACTAAGCTAACAGTAGAGATTTCAGTGGCTACGCATGACAGATAATGCAGACTTTATGAAATAGTTCAGGAAAGTCGTGAAAAAATCCCTGCGAGAACAAAAAAACCTTAAAAGAAGGGGGGGGCAACAAATGCGATTTTCCAGAATTGCCACCTTATTTTAATTATCCAGTTTTCAACAAATTATGAGCTAGGCAAAGAAACAAGAAATACGGCTCATGCACGGGGGAAAAAAAATCAACAGAAATCATCCTTGAAGCCCAGACTTTAAGTCAACTGTCTTAAATATGTTCAAAGAGCTACAAGAATCTAGAAAAATGACTTATGTACAAAATGAGAACATCAGTAAAAAGATAAAAATTGTAAAAAAAAAAAAAAAAAAAGGGAACCAAATATACGTTTGGAACTGAGAAGTCCAATAACTGACATGAAAAATTCATGAGAGGAGTTCACCAGATTTGACAGGTGAAATAATCAGAAAACTTGAAGATAAGGCTATTGTAATCATCCGGTTTGAGGAGGAGAAAGAGAAAAGAATGGAGAGTGAAGACAACCTAAGGATCCTGTGGGATACCATCAGGCATACCAACGTCCACATTATGGGAGTCCTAGGAGGAGAACAAGGGGGCAGAAAGAATATTTGGAGAATTATTGCCTGAAAACTTCCCAAATTTGAAGAAAGATCTGGAAAAAAAACCACCCATTAATCTGCACATCCAAAAAGCGCAACAAATTCTAAATATGATGAAGAGAACCACATCTAAACATACCATAGTCAAACTGTCAAAAGCCAATGACAGTGTTGAAAGCAGCAAGAGGATACAACCCATCACATATAGAGGGTGCTCAAAAAGATTAAAAGCTTGCTTCTCATCAGAAATGATGAGGTCAGAAAGCTGTAAGATGCCATATTCAAAATAGACTTTAAGGGGTGCCAGGATTGCTCAGTCGTTAAGTGTCTGCCTTCGGCTCAGGTCATGATCCCAGGGTCCTGGGATCAAGCCCCACAAATCACTATTTGTGATTTTTACTGATTAAGAGATAATACATATAAAATATCCATTTTAATGATGGATACACGGCATGGCACATCTTTGCAGAATGTATACCACCAAGAGGGAACTCTAAGGAAGACTGTGGACAGGGGTGATGATGATGTGTCAATATGGGCTCATCAAGGGGCGCCTGGGTGGCTCAGTGGGTTAAGGCCTCTGCCTTCAGCTCAGGTCATGATCTCAGGGTCCTGGTATCGAACCCCGCATCGGGCTCTCTGCTCTACGGGGAGCCTGCTTCCTCTTCTCTCTCTCTGCCTGCCTCTCTGCCTACTTGTGATCTCTCTCTCTCTCTGTCAAATAAATAAATCTTAAAAAAAAAATATAGGTTCATCAACTGTAACAACGATCCCTCTTTGGTGGGGATGTTGATAATGGGGAAGGTTATGCCTTTGTAGGGCAGGGAGTGTCTGAAGAATCTTTGTATTTTCCCCTGAATTTTGCTATGAATCCAAAACTAAAAGTCTTAAGAAAAAAGATCTCAAATCAATAGTCCAGTTTTTCACCTTAGGAAACTAGAAAAAGAACAGCAAAGGAGATCCAAAGAAAGCAAGGAAAGAAATACTGGAGAGGAAATAAAACTGAGAATAGGAGAGAATAGAGAATCGAGAAAACCAACAGAATGAAACATTGGTTCTTTGGAAGGATCGACAAAATTAACAAACTTCCAGCTCAACTGACTAGGAAAAAAAAAAGGTTAAAATTACTAACAGCAGGAATGAAAGAGGGGCCATCACTACTGAGAAAAACCGAATAATCCTTCTGTAAAGTAAAGGTTGTCCTAATAGAACATAGAGCATGTTATGCCTCTGCGGTGGTAACGGTGTTTTATATATAAGCTTTCAAACATTGTGCCTTCTGCAAAAAGTGCTTTCTGTGACTTGTTTCATCTTCCCCACATTCTTGGAGTTGTGCAGGAGTGTTGTGCTTGGAAAGATGTAATCATGAGGAACCTATGTTTGATTCAGACACACCTGGGGCGTGGATCCAGTTCTGGGTCCTGATTTTGACTTTGCCCTAGTCACTGACCCCATTTTTATAGATGAGGCAGTAACCGGAGTCTCATGAGTAAAATCACCTACCCTTTGAGTTAGCAGGGGGAGGGACTCACAAGGACTAAATGAGATAACCCACATAAAATATTCAGCATGGTCCTAGGCTCATGGGAAGCATGTGATAATGGTAATTTATTCAGAAACGGGAACAGAGTTCTTAGCTAGCGAAAGGTGGGACGGTCTGGAACTCTAACCCCTAGATGAGTGGCTTCTCTTTAGATTCCCATCCAACATACGGCACAGAGAATTCAAATGTAGCAAAGCAATCAGTTGCAGGAAAGAATGCCGAATCTCTTACTTTTCATTTTGCTTAGAACAAGAGAGGGATCATAAAATTATATGAGCTGGCAACTTGCTATAGTGTTTGTTTGTAGCTTATTTTATATTTAAAGGGCATCCTGTTGTTTATGTTTTTCAGATGGTTGTTAAAATCCAACAAAGTCATGTATGAATTAGTCTTCATAATTGTAAACATTTCTTCTAAGATGTTGCTTTTCTCTGCCCGCTCTTTTCCTCTTTTTCTTAAGAGTGGGAGAGGGGCGGGGTGCCTGGGTGGCTCAGTGGGGTTGAGCGTCTCCCTTCGGCTCAGGTCATGATCTCAGGGTCCTAGGATCGAGCCCCACGTCGGGCTCTCTGCTCGGCGGGGAGCCTGCTTCCCCCTCTCTCTCTCTGCCTGCCTCTCTGCCTACTTGTGATCTCTGTCAAATAAATTAAAAAAAATCTTTAATTAAAAAAAAAGAGAGAGAGGGGGAGAGAGAGAGAATCTTACGCAGGGCTCGATCTCACACATCTGAGATCATGACCTGAGTGGAAATAAAGAGTCAGACACTAAGTGACTCAGCCACCCAGGTGCCCCGCCCTCTTTTTGCTTGTAACTTGCACATTGTCCACTAGATGGCAATACATCAACATAAAACATAAACGAAACTGTCCCATTGCGGCGCCTTATTTATTTGGCTTAATGGGAAATGATGATTTTCCTGGAAAATTAGCCTGCAAGCAGTGAGTTGAGACTAAATCCATGTTTCCTGTGGTGCAATGAATTAAATATCAGTGCTGACGAATAGACGCTGTATGAACAAGTAGAATAATGTGTCTAGCACCTAGAATGTACCAGACGCAGAGATAAGGTCCTGTGGACACAAAGAAACGTTGAGAACTCTCTGTGATATGTTGGCTTTCCCCATATTGCCAGCTCTCCGTCCCCGCCACAGCCACGTTGAACTCCGAGGGCTAGAAGGTCGGTGCTTTTCCCAGAGTCATATAAGCAGAGAGAGACGAAGCCAGGATTTGTCAATGGTGAGGCAAGATGATGAGTTTGAATTTAAGATATGTTGGGTTTGGGGCACTTGGGTGGTACAGTTGGTTAAGCGTCCGGCTCTTGGTTTCCGCTCAGGGTGTGACCCCAGGGTTGTAAGATCGAGCCCCCCATGTCGGTCTCCTGCTCTCTCTCTCTAAAATGAATAGATAGATAGATAGATGGGGTATGTTGGGTTTGAAGCCAATGGTCATATCCAAGTACCAGCCTGCCATGGAGCCTGGAATTCCACCTTAGGATTGGGCCAAAAGCGTAATAAATTTAAGAGGCATCTCCGCAGCACAGAGTTGAAGCTACGACGACCTATGGGTCCGTCTGTGGCAAAGGGTCTGTTGCTGGGTAAACCCCCAAGTGCACCGACAGAGCAAGGGTCAAGGGTACACCCGTCGGAGCCTGGCGGACCTGAGTTTAAATCCTGGCCTCGTCCTCCCACCCGAGTGTCCACGGGGAAGATTGTTACCCTCGTTGACCCCTTGCGATGATTCCACGAGGAGGAGGCTCTCTTCGTTTACACACGAGCAAACCGAGGCTTAGAGAACGCAGGCGTTGACCCCAGGTCATGGTGCATCTAGCACACGATGGATCCGAGGTTCCCATGTGGAGCGTCTGATTTAGGCGACCACGGCTGTGGACCACAGATGTTGCTTCCCGGCCATAGCGCTTAGGACACTGCTTAGTAATCCCTTGTGTCCGTGGGAGTCTCCCTGGATCGGTTGGGGGTTCTCCGGAGAAACAGAAGTAGTGAGAGAGATCAGTGTATCTCTGTTTAACTCTGTCCATATCTTTTTTTTTTTTTTAAAGATTTTATTTATTTATTTGACACAGAGAGAGATCACAAGTAGGGAGAGAGGCAGCCAGAGAGAGAGGGGGAAGCAGGCTCCCTGCTGAGCAGAGAGCCCGATGTGGGGCTCGATCCTAGGACGCTGAGATCATGACCTGAGCTGAAGGCAGAGGCTTTAACCCACTGAGCCACCCAGGCGCCCCTCTTTTTTTTTTTTTTAAAGATTTTATTTATTTATTTGACACACAGAGAGAGAGATCACAAGTAGGCAGAGAGAGAGAGGGGGAAGGAGACTCCCGCTGAGCAGAGAGCCTGATGTGGGGCTCGATCCCAGGACCCTGAGATCATGACCTGAGCCGAAGGCAGAAGCTTTAACCCACTGAGCCACCCAGGCGCCCCAACGCTGTCCATATCTTTATATCTCTGTGTCTACACAGTAGGATACATTCTGTGAACTAAGTCTCTATAGACGTCCCTGTGTATCTAGCTCACGTGTGCGCGTGCACGCACACACACACACACACACACACACACACACAGAGATGTATTTCAAGGAACTGGCTGCTTATGCCCTTGGAGGCAGCTGGCCGGGTCCCAAATCCATAGGGCAGCTGGCAGCCAGCGCTCTCAGGCAGGAGCTCGTGTTGCAATCTCCAGGCCAACTTTCTTCAGGAAACGCTCAAGTTTTGCTGTGAAGGCCTTTTAACTAATTGCATGAACCCCCCCCCCCCCCCCGTTACCGGGGGGGGGGGTGCGGGGGGGAGGGGAGGAAATCTCTTTTCACGTAAAGCCAACAGATTGTAGATGTTAATCACGGGTACAAAATACCTTCAACGGCGCGACACCGAGCATCGTGTTTGCTTAAATAACGCTCGCTGTAAGCCTCGCCAGGTCGACACAGAAAACTAACCGTCACACTGCCGACGGCTGTCTGTAAACTCGATGGCGGGAGGGATCCCAGCTTCCCCATTCGCGTCTGTATTCCCGGGGGCAGGCGAGAAACATTTACTGAGTACCCTCCGTCGGGCAGTGCAGGCGAAAGGGAACATCGGCGTCCTGTGTTCAGCCCTCGGCCGGGGCTAGGCTGCAGATTTCCAGCGTTCTCGAATCTTGGGCGGCTTTCTTTGGGGCCCCCTGGATGGAGCAGCAGGAGATAAGGATAAAGCCACTGACGGTCATGGCCGGCCGGGGTCACGGGTAGCCCTGCCACCCGTGGGGGTCCTTGGAGGACACCCTGTGCGTGCTGTCTGATTTTTGGCTTCTGCTGGTGTGTCTTTTCAGCTACCGATGCTTTTTTACAACTTCATTTTTTGGGGAATGAAGGCACAACGGTTTCCAAGCAGCAAATCCTGCCGGGGTTAGGTAAGAGTGGGTTTCTTGGTGCCTATCTGGCCCCTGAAAGACCAACCCTGAGTGCATCCTTGTGAGCCTTGGCAGACCCTTCTGGAAGAGAAACAAAACAAAACAAAATGGAGAGATGGGATGACAGATGCCATCCAGATGGTGGAAGCATCTACCAAAAATTAGGCTAAAAATGTACTCCCTTGGGGAACTTTCTTACATCAAAGGGAACAGTGTCCCCTCTTTGCTGAGAATTTAAGCACACCTTGGAACACTTTTTCATCTTTTCCTCTCCCCTGTCTTTGGGATCACATGAAGCTGCTTCTGAGAATCTTGTCTTTTACCCCTTTCCTTAGACTCCTCTACAAAAATAGCCCAGCAATGACTAAAGACTCATCTAGACGCCCTAATGCCCAGGACAGAAGGGGACTTACAGCAAGTGTTCAAAGACCTGGACAGATTTCAAAGATCTAATAAATAACGGGAATGGGGGAGACAGAATCCTCGCTATGTTCACCCCCAATGCTAGAACAATGTATGGGTTGTCCATGGTGAATTCGTATGTTGAAGCCCCAAGCCCCAATGTGACTGTGTTTGGAGATAGGGCTTTTTGGAAGTCCTTAAGGTTAAATAAAGTCATAAGGGTAGAATCCTAATCCAATAGGATTGGTGGCCTTATAAGAACCAGGGAGAGAGCGCTCACTCCATTTGCACTCACCAAAAAGAGATCATGAGAAGATGGCCATTTATTTGCAAGCCAAGAAGAGGGTTTTCCTCAGAAAGCGAATTGTCTGGCACTTTGACTTTGGGCTACCAAGACACCTGGTCCATGACCTTCTCTTATGGCAGCCTGAGCAGGCTGGTACGATACCGGTCAGGATGAATTACAACATTTTACAGCTTGTCTCTTGAGGATACAAAATGAGCCAGAGAAGTCCAGAGAAAGAAAATAGTAATTTTCATGAAGTTTTTCCCAATTTCAGGAACAAAACAGAGAAAGGGCATTCTAAGTCAAAGGAATTACTTGCTCAAAGGTGTGGAGAGTAGTAGGCAGGTGCATACGCCCCACTCGGGGCTACAGTCATGGGAGGCAGCTGGTGGTTCTCCAAATTGCCAGGCTTTCTTCAGCTGGTTTTGTGGCTGTGTAAGACCTTGGATATTTATCCTTTGTCACGTGTTGGAAATATCTTCTTCCAGTCTTTAACTTCCCTTTGAA
>CM052804.1:44968599-45029712 GCA_028533885.1 Nasua narica
CCCCCCCCCCCCCCCCCCCCCCCCCCCGCCACCGCCCCGGGAATCTCAGACGTGCCCTCTGGGATGCAGGCAGAGTAAGGCAGGAAAGACGGTGGGACAGCTGGATTTGGGTCTCAGTCTAGCTGCTTCACAGCTGTATTGTTCGGCCTCAGGCCCCCTGGACTCAGTTTCCTCATCTGAGAATGTTGGGGGGAAAAACACAACACCACCACAATCTCATGGGATTGTTTGGAGGTGACGCAGGAGGACTCTACGAGGTTTGGAGTCCGTACCAGCAGGGGACCTCTGAGAAGCAATGCCCTCCCCCTCCCCACACCCCGCTGCGACTCCCCCCTCCCCCCTTCCCCTACCTGTCCGCCCAGCGGCTATTCTGTAGGGACTTACTGCCTCCTCCTGTGCCTGGGGGTGGGCTTCCTATTTCAGAACTTTGATCTACAGATGCTCTGAAAGGTTAATCCGTTGTTGAATGAAAACCACATTGCACTTAATCAAATGATCAGTGGTAAGTTAAGGGGTTGGTTAAACCTATCAGAAATTAGGGACTCAGAGTGGCTCTGCCACTCTCTAGCTGTGGAAGCTAAAGGGAATTGGAAGCGAATTGTCTCCCTTTCGGTGCCTCCGGCTCTTCATCTGTAAAATGGAGCACGTATCTTCCAAAGTTGTTGTTCGTTTTCGCCCTCGTAAAATGTTTAGATCATGGCCGGCACATAATGATTTTTTAAATAAATTTTAGCTATTATTATAAATCCCCCATCTGGAAAGCTCGAATAACCCCAAGAGTGGCTTTCAGCCGGAGAGGGTGGGTAGAGGGGTCATATTCGAATCGCGATATTTAACTTCTGGTATTTACTTATTTGAAACTTCAAAGAGTGTGAAGGATTTCTCTTCTCGTTTTTCAAAAGAAGTATTAGATTAATAAAAGGCTGTCCCGCTACACAGTAAGATTTAGCTTGCCTATCGCTGTGTGCATTATTCAGCTCTCGTTCCGTATGATAGTGAATATATTTCATGTCAAATGTTTTCCACTTGTGGATGGAACTATTCTCCATACCGAGCCTGGCTAATCTGCTTACAAAGAAGCTGATAGCAAAACTCTTACCTTTGCATGGTCCTTGGACAGTTCATGAACATTTCCAAATCTATTCTTTGCGACTCAAAGCATCCTTGCAAAGTGAACGGGGCAGCTGTTATTGTGATCATTTTTTTATAATGAAGAAATCGTGCCCTCCGAGAAGGAGAGGAACATTTCTAAGGCGCCTGGAACAGGAATGCTTTCTACCTGGGGCTTCCCGGTGACCAGTGGCCAGAGGAGAAATATGCTAGGAAGAGGGTCAGGCCGGGTCAGGAGGCAGAGACATGCCTTATGGAATTATTATAGGTACACACCATCCTATAATCTAGGTCTGGAAAGGAAATGGAAAGATATCAAGTTTTATCTCCTACAGAAAAGCCACCATCTCCTGGCATTGATCCATCTCAAAGGAATTTGGCAACAAAGTAGCAATTTATCAGCAGTCATTTCCCCGAATGCTTTCCGTGGGGGACTTTGATGTATGCGCAGGGGCTGCTGGGGGTCAAAGAGGGCCGCAGACCCCTGCAGGGTTCCTAGAATCGTAAAATGTAGAAATGACAAGTTTCCAAACTTGCTGTCATGTCTTTGATGTTCACGTCGAAAGTGTAACGCTTTTGTTCTCCACATTATGTATGGGTTCTCAGGGAATTGCAAATTCAAACAGTGGACACCTGTCACTGCAGACCTATTGGAACGGACAAAATCTGGAACGCCGCTGACACCCAATGTTGGTGAGAATATAGAGCGAGGGAAACGCTCATACATTGCTGGTGGGAGTGCGAAATGGTACAGCCACTTTGGAAGGCCGTTTGGCGGGTTCTTACGAAGTGGAACACACTCTTACTATTGATCCAGCAATTGTGATCCTTGGTATTGATCCAGATGAAAAAAGCCGCACACCGATGTTTCTAGCAGCTTTATTTATTATTGCCCAAACTTGGAAGCAACCAAGATGTCCTTCGGTAGATGAATAGATACGTAAATGGTGGTACATCCAGACAATGGAATATTATTTTTTTTTTTTCAGACAATGGAATATTATTAGCATTAAAAAGGAATGAGCTATCAAGCCAGGAAAAGACATGTAGGGACCATCAATGTATATTAATTATGAGTGAAAGAATCTGAAAAAGCTGCATACTGTGTGATTCCAACTTTATGATATCATGGAAAATGCAATCAGTGGTTGACGGCATGCAGACGGGAGATAAATATGTGGAGCATAGTGGATTTGTAAAGCATTGAAAATATTCTGGCTAATGGTACTCTTGATCTTAGCCAAAGAGATCTGGATAATATTATAATGACAGAAATACGTTATACATTTGTCCAAACCCATAGAATATATGATACCAGGAGTGAACCCTAAGATAAAAAATGGACTTTGGCTACTGCTGATGTATCAATGTAGGTTCATCAGTTGTAACAAATGTACCTCCCTGCTGGGGGATGCATATGTGGGCGGGGGTGGGGGGTGGGTGGGTAGGCAGTAGGCGATAAGCAGGCAATCTCTGTACCTCCCTCTCAATTTTCTTTAAACTGGAAACTACTCTAAAAAAAAAAAAGCCTTAGTTAAAAGTAATGCTTTTCAGTATACAAAGAGTGTCGTGCAATATAATCGTATTATTTTAATTAACTATGGGATTTCTAAAAAATAATCATTTAATAATGCAGAGCAGGGAGTGGGGCAGGCACATTGTCAACCCTTTAGGTCTTGGATAGAGCAGTAACTGAAACATAGTTGCTATCCTCAAGAACCCACTGAGCCACAAGAGTAAACAGAGGGGAAAAGCCAACAATATTACAATGAGGTAAGTATGAATGGCATGTTAGCAGAGATCCAAAGAGCCGGTGATAAGCCTTGCCTGGTAGAATCAGAGAAGGCTTCCCAGAGGTGGAGAAGCTGGTATTGAACGACGGGTAGAACTTTGCAAAGAAGAGGAAGAGACAGCATTCCAGATGGAGGGAATGACATGCGTGTCCCTGATGTGGCTGCAAATGGTGAGCATTGTGGAGCGTCATACTAATACCACTTACTTGGCTCATGGTGAAATCCCATGATGTGGCTTTAGTTCCCCTGGGGCAAGATTTTGCTTTCACTTTCACGCCTCCAACACCTTGTGAGACACTTGAATCCTTCCTTCTCCTGCTTTGTTCTGGGGACTGATGAATGAAATGGTAGAAGTCCCTGGTTGATGGGTCAGTGAGGGTCCCCAGTGGAGGCCATCTTGAGGCAGGGTCTCTTCCTCTTGGTGCTCTAGGACTCTTGATTCAGAGAATCTGTTCTTTCTCCTGTCTAGCCTCCCATTCCCTCTGCTAGCACCCTGGGTAACTCCCGAGTTTCTTCTGGGAATGAGAACTTATATTAACACTTGCCAATGAAAAATGGAATGAAGTATGTGGATCTCTTGCAAAATAAATTACGTAAAATGTTCCAAATATAAAAAAAATTCCAATGGGCTTGCCTGCTACTCTGGATAACTATATTTCAAGATTCTTTCTTGAGTTGAAAGCTGAAGGTTGACTAGGTGAGATATGTCTTGGGCTCCAACTTGATAACACAATCCAAAGCTGGGATTGATGCACATCTAAGAGAAGTAACCAGGCAGCCCGAACGAATCGGGGCACCAGAACTCGTAAGAAAGTGCGGGAGGAACTGGAGGAGGAAGACTTGAGTGTATATTACTGTCTTTGCTGTTTGGCATTTCCTTAATAACCTAGCAACTTCCATGATTTGTTGAGAGATCTACTCTCTTGAGTTGCTGGCCTCAGAAGGGAGAATATGAAGGGAAAAAAAAAAAAGAGGAAGCATATCTCAATCTATCTACATAATTGTCTTCTCTTCTGTCTAGTTAGATCTAGTTGATCAGGTGTCCAGGCTATCATTATCTATTATTTATTACGTGTATCGTTCACGTACTCTTCTTCTCATCTAATCTTTGGCATATATTTGGAAAGATAATTCAGCAGATAGTTTCCTTTTAAGAAAAAACAGCTTTATTGAGATATAACTCACATTCCATACAATTCACCAACTTAAATTGTACATCTCAATGGTTTTTTTGTATATTATCAGAATTGTGGAAACATCCCACAGTCAACTTTTAGGGCTTTGTTGTCACCCCAACAAGAAGCTCAATAGCCTTTAGCTGTCACCTTCTCGATTGCTCCATCCTCCCCCACCCCCCGCTCCCGTCCTTGGCAACTACTACTCGACCTTCTGTCTCTATGGATTTGCCCATTCTGGACATTTATATGAGATAGTGTCTTCTGTGACCGGCTTCTTTCACTTAACCTAATATTTTCAAGATTTACCCACATAGTAGCTATTTTTCTTAAGAAGTCCTTATGAATCGACTGAGATGTAATAAAATTCTCTCCCTGTTACTGTTTATGGACCCAGGGAATCAAACTCTGAACACTGTATTGCCCAACAAAGTATTGTTGAATTAACTTTGCCTTATTTAAACTAAGGTGTTAGCGCTAAATCTCCCACCAGGACTGGGACACGAGTCCTGTCTTCCAACATGAACTACTGGTAAAGTAGGTAGGTTCTGGAACCAAATTGCCTGGATTGAAAATCTTTTTTTTTTTTTTTAATATTTTATTTATTTATTACAGAGGGAAAGAGAGATCACAAGCAGGCAGAGGGGCAGGCAGAGAGAGAGGGGTGAAGCAGGCTCCCCGCCGAGCAGAGAGCCCCATGCGGGGCTCGATCCCAGGACCCCGAGACCACGACCCGAGCCGAAGGCAGAGGCCTTAACCCACTGAGCCACCCAGGTGCCCCTCCTGGATTGAAATTCTAGCTCTGCCCGCCCACCTCATTGCTACTTGTGTGACTTGGTCGAGACTCAATTTCCTCTTCTGAAAAATGGGGATTAAAAATTGTGCCTAATTTCTAGGGTGGCTATGAGGACCAAGTGAGATAATAGATGTGAAGCTCTCGGCATATTGCCTGGCCCCTGATAAGCCCTCAAGAAAGGCTGACAACCGTTGTCATTAGTTTTTCAAAGAGTAACGGCCCGTTAGGCACACGAATGACTACACTACAATATAAGTTCATCAGAAGACCTATGATCGGGGCGCCTGGGTGGCTCCGTTGGTTGGGCGACTGCCTTCGGCTCAGGTCATGATCCCGGAGTCCCGGGATCGCGTCCCATATCGGACTCCTGGCTCTGCGGGAAGTCTGCTTCTCCCTCTGACCTTCTCCCCTCTCATTCTCACTCTCTCTCTCTCTAATAAATAAATAAATAAAATCTTAAAAAAAAAAAAAAGAAGACCTATGATCAAAGAGTCCTGGGGCACAATGAAGGGAACAATCAATTTTGTGCAAGGTAGGGACTCGGGGGGAGGGGAGGATTTTTTTTTCCAGGATTGTAACCAAGGTTCAGACCTACTGTTATATTTTAAAGATTTTCAGATTCAACGCTTTTTGAACGTTCGCCCCTAACACTCCTTAATGAAGTAGCCTCGTTTGTTCGGGCATTTATGTTCCCAGCCTGCTCCTGGAGGCCCTTGAGTTCTGTGCCCGACGGTGGAAGATGGCCCTTGACCCGGAACTTAAAGGCTGGCTCTGAATTAGCTAGACAGGAAGCAGAAAGGGGCAGGATGAGGGCGTGGGCATTTCTTATGGACTCACTTCAAAGTATACAATCCTACCACATGATTAGCATCACTCTTTTCCATATATCCTTTTAGGAATTAATTTTTCTATAATAAACCAGTCATGCGGGCACATGGTACAACAAACTACAGAACGAAAAGCAAATCTCCCATCTTTGGCCTGTGGTCTTCCTTTCCTTCCCTGGTTGCAGTTGGAATTTTGGAATTTTGCAGCAGTCCGGAGGCTAATCACCCATACACGTCCAAACATCTAAATATGCATCTATCCTCTCTTATCCCTTTAGTTTTTTTCTTGCCCACAAGGGCAGCACTTTGAAAATATTTTTAAAGTAAAAAGTGAAAAAACCCCGCAGAAAATGAAAACAGAGCTCAGAACCTTATGGTTTGGTTTTCGTTGTCACTTTTATTACAGAATTTTCTCCAGTGTAAACACGAACAGAGACACAAGCACAATGAACCCTCACATACCCACTGACCAGCTTCTGCAGTTATCTACTTTTGCCCATATTTTTCATGTATAGCCTGCTTTCTTCGCTTTTGCTTGCTTTCCCTTGGGGTTATAGTATTTTGAAGGCCTTGCATTTTTACCTAAGTATTTATTGTGATCATTGTATATAGAGATTTGCCTCATTCACTTAAACAGAGACATAAAATTTCCATTACATGGCAATTCCATCTTTTAATCAGACCACCTCCCCTTCTTTGAGCAGCATTGAGTTCATTCGCAGACTCTTGACATCATAAACAATGTCACCAGATGCATTTAGTTTCAGGTCATTGTGTTATTATTTGACCTTAACCATTCTCCTGACTGGGAAATAGAATTATATTATGGAATTAGTATTCCCCACCAAGATCTGGAAGTTCTGTACATAGTTTCAGTGGAGAAGACATTGCATTGCATTTTGCCACCCCACTCTCTTGATGTGAGTTTTATCAGCTAGGATTAAGTTCAACTGTGAGTGGCGAGAAATCCCAAACAGTGCCTTAAGCCAGATAGAAGTTCATTATAGAAGTTCATTTCTGGCTCATGTGCAAACCTTGATGTACTGACTCCAGAGTGGGAGTGGCCCTCCACAGTGTCAAGAACTTGAGCTCTTTAACTCATTGTTCTGCTATAAGTGACTTCCATTCCCAAAGTTGTCATATGATACAAAATGGCTGCTCTAGCTCCAGCTATCATGTCTGTATTCCAGGCAGCAAGAAAGAGGAAAGGAAAGGACAAAGGTGCACTCCTTCTTTAAGAACCTTTTGGAAAGTTGCACATACCACTTCCACTTCCATTTCGTGGGCCAGAACTTAGTCTCCTGGCCATCTAGTCACAAGGTTAGTTGGGAAATACAGTCTTTATTTGAGGGTGGATGTCAACTCAACTACAAACCAGATATAAGCATTGCATTGCTAGTTTGTGAACAAGGCGCAGTGTGAGCTATCAATATGCTCGAAGGGAGATTGGGAAAGGCTTCCTAGCCGAGATGATACTGGAGCTTGCCTAAGACAGGCAAAGTTTGCTTTCTATGAGATTAAACAAAAAGAAGCTGGGAATTAAGGAGAAATTCAACTTAAAAAATTGAAGTTGTTTCCAAACCTTTCTCATTTTCTAAGAAATTCTGTATTCAGTCTTCAGCAAGAGTTACTAGCCCAATTAGGGAATTATTTTTTGTTGAGTGGATGAATGAATGAATCAAGGGAAAGCGTTCTTGGGAATGGACTCCCAAGGCTGAGACCGGGCATAGTTACTGTGGCCGACTTCGTTTTCTGAAGATAGCCATGACAATCACATACTCTTCTGTAGTTTGTCCTTGTCATTGCTCCAGAAGATGTGACCGATTGTGCCACCGCTGTGAATCTGGGAGAATGCTGTGATTCCTTTGTCCAATGGAACAGGGCGGAGGTGAAGCTGTGCCAGTTCTAGGGAAGTCCTTAACTGGCCTTATGGTTTCCACCTCCTGCCTCTTGTCACTACCATGCTGGCGAGGAGCCCAAGCCACGTGGACGGGTCTGGAGGATGAGACACCATGGGGAGAGAGAAAGGAAGGGAGAGACTAGGAAGCATCGAGATGCCAAACAAGTAACGAAGAAGCCATCTTGGAAATAGACCCTTTAGTTCTGCTGCCTTGGCTGAGGCCATGTGGATTGGAGAACTTTCCAGCTGAGCCTTCCTTGAATTCTGGACCCACAAGTGCTTAAGTGAAATAAGTGTGGTTTGTAGTGCAACCATGGGTCTCTGGAAATCTGCCTTGAGACACTATGTTATGGCATATGTTGGCGTGTTCCTGGCACGGCCCTGCGTGAAGGGGCTGCGGAGAACATCTGGCGAGGGCTGTGGATGTGGCCAAACATAGTTGTGGGCGTGAGTCTCGTGTGGCCTCCAACAACCATTCTGCACCAAAGGAAGAGGGCTCCTTAGAGAAATTATCTTATATTTTAGATGTACCCAAAATAGCCTGTCATAAAAACAGGAAGGGAACTATCAAGGACATCTAGGGTCATGTCAAAAGGACTCCGGAACCAGCTTGAAAAGGTTCTGACTGGCCAGAGAAGGGACAGTTTGAGTGCTTGTAAGAATGAGGACTGAAATGGATTCAAACATTTCAAATTTGTTTAGGTCTCTAAGTTCATCCCAAGACCCCAAAACTTCAGTCACTTTTGGAGCATGCAATATCTGGTTTATAATTTTGAAGACTGATAAGATAAATAAGAGGAAAAAACCCGTAATTTGGCCCACTTTCCCCATGTACTGAGCCTCCGTGTAAGCAAAGAGTATTGATGAGAAGTGTCTTCTTATAGATGTAGTCTGCCTAAAAAATAGAGAAGGAATGGTAAAATTAAGATATCATCAGCTTGAAGCTCCTGATGAAATAACTTTCCTCATCAGCAATCGTTAACAGCTGCTAACATCACAAAAACAGAGACGACTCGGCATTGCGTCCCTCCTATTTACAACACTGTCTATGGAAAAGCGAAACTGGACCCGGTCCGGGCTTTAGATCCTACGGCCGATTTATAGGGAACAGAGGCACAAGTTGAAGGACACCATGGAGATGTCATCAGCATACTCTAGACTGTAGGAAACCGTTTCTTCAGCAAATAAGGACACAACATGAGAGGGTGAAGGGGGGACCTGTGCAATAGAAGGGATATCAGCTGATAGCCATGGAATTGTGATTCCATCCTCCCTCCTGGCCTTTCTGCCATTCAGGACATGCTTGAAGCTTTGATGCTTTTGCCAAGTGCCAGTTCTTCCTTAACTTGCTATTTGTGATCTCGGGAGAACTGGATGGTTCCAGGCCATGCCACGGGCCAGAGGCCAGGCAGTGGGCTGCCTGATTTGATTGTATGTCCTTTTTGGACTTATTCAACTAGAGATACAGGGTTGTAGGGAAACTCACTAGGACAGGTGAAATGTGTGCTGGTGTTTAACATTCTGGGAAGCAAGCTAGGGACCCGCAGGGAGAGCTGATAACCTTCTGACCCAAAGTACGGATCTCTCCATGATTTTCTTTTCCGTTTTCATAGAAAATCCAAGCATGTGGGCCAAAGAGATACATCTGAGTCCTCACTTAGTGATTTGGGGAGCAGTGAGGGGAAAGAGTAGCACACGTAGGAGAGGTAGGAGCAGGGGCTCTTGGCAAACCCGTTATGGATTCTGAGTGGGTTCTTACATTGAAGTGATGCAGACAGCTAGCTGATTTCCCCTTCTTTCCTTTTGTTCTTTCTTCTTTTAAGAGCGAGGGAGAGAGCATGAGTGCAGCAGGGGAGGGGCAGAGGGAGAGGGAGAGAATCTCAAGTCGACACTGTGCTGAGTATGCAGCCCAATGTGGAGCTCGATCTCACAACCCTGAGATCATGACCTGAGACAAAACCAAGAGTCAGACACCCAACCAAGTGAGCCACCTGGGCACCCCTGAATTCCCCATCTTAATAGCATGCACTCTGGAGTTGGCAGGTCTGATTCTTCTATTGAAGAACTGTGTATCTATGGGCTGCTCACTTGACTTCTCTGTGCCTCAGTTTCTTCATCTAGAAATGGGATCAAAAGAGTAGAACCTACTGGTTAGGTCCGTGTCGCAGATTTTGAACATTGGATCGGCCAGTGCGTGAAAAGTGGAGAACAGTACTTGACACAGGGTGCATGTACGGGTGACTGAGAGCTAGCCCTTGGACCTGCTGGGTGCCTTAACTCATTCTCAGCATCTGCCTGTTGGGAGGTGACAAGGCAGGCCTTGCTGGTGAGGCCAGGCTGGCGAGGTACACTGAGGGACCTTGGCAGCCTATGGGCATCTCCAAGCTGGTGAGCGCTAGGGCTTACATCGCACACTCACTTGGCTTGTCCCTCTTACAGCCAATAGAAGCCGGTGGGTGAGCCCAGATGCACATCACGCTGACTCGTGGGGAATTTGCTGCCCACAGAGGAGGGAAAAATGCACCTCCATAAAGCCAACAAAGGCCAGGCCAGCCCTGTGGGAGGAAAATAACTCAGGCTATAGATTTTCTTTCCGAGACTTGGAGTTTCGCCATGAACAACATAGACACGGATGCGATTAGCATCATGGCCTCCTAAAGAACCTTCTGTGTGCTGTCAGGTGGCAGGACTGATGTCACTTCTCAATGTCACTCTGGTTCTTTGACTGATTGGTCCAGGGGCTGGGTCCCAGCTGGGTCCCAGCTCTTGTTACCTGCAGTACTAGACCTACAAGTAGCTCAAACAACTCCTTCAAGCTGCCCAAGGCTTTAAAGGTTTCATCTTTGGAGGTTCTTGTGAAAACACGGGGTAGGTCACCTGCCATCCCCGTGCCCCTGCTCCAAACCTAGCCCTGCCCTTGATCTTTGCATACAAAGATGTCCACGGGCTTCCCTAGATTTGCCAGGAGAGAGGATGGAACTTCTTAGACCTCATTATCCAAGAGTTCAATTTTCTTGGATGAAAAGTCCTTGTTTCGGAGGAATGTTGTAAGGAGCTTGGCAGAAAGGTAAATTCCTGGGCTCCAGCCTTCAGGTACTGAGTCAGAAATTCTAGGCTGGGACCAACAATCTGTGTCCTCGTAAGCGCTCTAGATGATTCTGGCACCAAGGACGTTGACCACCAGTCTTGTTCATCTCCGTACCCAGCCAGGTGCGGTGCAGAATGAACGTGTGTTAAAATGAAGAAAATCCATGTCTCGTTTGCTCTTCTGCCATCAGAGATCCCAAATGACATCATGCCCGGCACATAGTAGGCTTTTCACTAAGGGGAGGGGGCAGGAAAGATTGTTCCAGCACCAGAGTTTGAGGACTCACCAAGGAGAAAGAGAACAAGGACAGAAGATTCATGGGTGGGGAGCATGGTGACTGCTGATGTCACAATGCCCCCATTTACTCTGACGTCAGACTCCCGGACCACCTGAGAGGGTGGCAGAGAGAGGATGGCTGGCAGCAGTGAGAAGACCAACGGGGTGGTGGGGTCAAGGACTAGGGGGCCATCTGCAGACACAATATAAGAACCGGGCAGGAGAACCACCAGAGAACTGGAGGAAGCATGGGGAATCATGGAGACCTCTCAGGTAGGCGTCTGGGTGGGACAGCAGGTGTCTCTGATGGGGACCGTCCCGGGTGACAGTGAAAAAACACCCCTCCCCCCAGCTACCACCGGGAGGGCAGATCCTTCGGTTGGTTTGAGGATTCCCGGGGTGCCAGGCAGTCTTTTTTTCCCTGAGTGGCTCCCAATTCTGGTCGCACACCCCCCTGGGGACTCTTGTCACACATGCTGATGTCCGAGGGCCACCGCCCAGATCCTGATTAACTTTGTTCGTAGAGGGCTCTGGCATGGGTACGTTTAAAAAAAACCGGTCAGGTGATTGTACTCTATCGTCAGGGTGATAATTCCAATTAAACAGGAAAACAAAATGAACACACACGTTAATATACCCGTGTTTTGTCCTGGGCGGTAGGCAGCAGGGGATGGCGGGTCTCGTCCCCCAGAGATGCACGGCCTCTGAACGGAGCTCAACCACCAAGAGTATTAAGCTAGGACAGGTAAATGCCTTCACTGTTAAAAACCTGTAGGGAAAAAGATCAACGGCCACCTGAACCATAGATTAAAAAAATATTTTAAAATATATTTATTATATTTAACATATAATGACATATTTAATATTTATATATTCTATAAATAATATAAAATATATTTAATGTATATATAATGTATATTTAAGATATATTCTTCAAATGGCTTATTTAAAAACAAGAACAGAAAAAAAAATAAAAAGAAGAACAGGGTATAAAAGGTGACATTAAATAAAAATCACACTCAGGGGGCCCCTGGGTGGCTCAGTCGGTGAAGCATTTCAGCTCAGGTCATGATCCCGGGGTCCTGGGATGGAGCCCCGAGTCGGGCTCCCTGCTCAGCAGGGAGCCTGCTTCTCCCTTCCTCTCTGTCCCTGCCCATGTGCGCGCTCTCTCTCTCTCTCGCTCGCTCGCTCACACACACTCTCTCTCTCAAATAAATAAATTAAATCTTAAAAAAAAATAACACTCAGTAAACCTTATGATCAGTGCAGGTACTGCGGTGTAGACGGGGTAGCAAGAACAGGTGCCTCTTCGGGGGCCCCGTGGTGGTGTTTCTGGTGGCCGTGGTCCCAGAGACCCCTCTGCACTGGCCGCTCAGATTTTGAACCTGCCTGAGCCACAGTAAGTGTGCACTCAGTACCAGAGCTGCAGAGAGGCAAGACTCTGGGAAGCCAAAGTTTGAAAAGGCAGGAGACACCCGGTGAGGCTGACATTTTGCTCACGTACACGGGCATGTTCATTGCCTCGGTTCACTCCTGCCAGGGCCCAGCCTGCCTGGGAGCTGGTCTCCGTCCTTGACAGGCCGAGGATCTTTGAGGACACAGAGGTATCAGTGTCTCAGCCCTGAAGGCTTGCCTGGGGCATGGGGTCTGAACCCCTTCCCGGGCCCATTCCCATCTCCATCCCATGCCGTCTCCAACTCTGTGCCCATTCCCGTTCCTTCATTCTCCCCATGCCCATCCCTAGGCTCACCCCTATCTCCATCCCTAACCCCAAGCCCGTGCCCATCCCTATTCCTCATCCTTAGGTCCATGCGGTTCCCACTTTGCCAGAGAAATATGAGGGCAAAAGAGGTCAGGAACCAGCCCAAATTTATACTGCTGGCTAGCTAGGTTCAGCACTGGAACCTAACCTACCTGACGCCAAGCTCTGAACTCCTCTGCCATACTCCTACATGACTTTGGGTCCCTGGTCCCTGGACCCTATATGACCTCCGATTCTATTGACTGCTTGACCTCCTAACATCACTTTGGTGGCTCCTGACGTGGTCCTAACCCAGCTTCTGGCCCCTGGCTGGCCCCAGCCTTGTTTCTTCCCCAGGACCTCACGGGACTTCCCTAGTCCTAGTTTCCCCCAGTCCTAGTTTCCCCCAGGTCACCATATCCCCGGTGACAGGGCAGGCAGGCAAGTAGGACAGGTTCCAAGGAAGGTGTCTAGGCGGATGTGTTTTAGGTTGGAATGGACCAACCTCATGTCCACAGCTTACAACAAACAGCATGGTGGGGACTCTATTGCTGGCGGGGGAGACGGGCTCCGCAGGGGGCGGCGCTTGAGAAATCCACCGTCCAAGGGACGGTGAGTGCCCAGTTGAGGCCAGTCGCCGGGAACGTGCAGCAGGTCAGGCCTGCTCCCTGAGAAATACTCAGCCTCCTTTGATTTTCAGTTTTTTTTTTTTTTTTTTATAAGATTCTTTTTTATTTATTTGACAGAGAGAGAGAGAAAGAGAGATCACAAGTAGGCAGATAGACAGGCAGAGAGAGAGAGAGAGAGAGAGGGGGAAGCAGGCTCCCCGCTGAGCAAAGAGCCCGAGGCAGGGCTTGATCTCAGGACCTCGAGATCATGACCTGAGCCAAGGCAGAGGCTTCAACCCACCGAGCCACCCAGGCGCCCCTGATTTTCAGTTTTCATTGTTCATCTCTAAAATAACTGTTTATTTTACCTTTATAATTTTTAAGGTTTTTAGGAACATGGGAAAGAACAATTTTGTTTTTGGTTTTATTTTATTTTATTATTTTTTTGTTTTTGGTTTTAGATGCTTACCAAAAGGCCTTAAGGAGACAAGGGCCAATTTGCTAATTATAGCCTAAAAGTCACTGGCTGATGGCCAGGCCTTCTTTGATCGTTGCAGGGCACCTGCACTGCTTTTCCAGGCCCTGTGTTCTTCTGCTAATGTGTTCTCTGGCCTCACGGTCCATTATTTTACTCACAGCCATGAAAACTCAGTCCTCCCCGACCCACTGCCCCCTTGTTTCTCCATTACGCCGGATCCCCTGTATCCTCTTGTGTCCTCATCTTCCAGCTAAGTCTCCTCAATGATGAGGCTAAAGAGAATTGCTCACAGGCGTGCACACACGGCTGCCCACACTCCCCCCCACCTCATCCCTCCTTTTAGAAACTTTTGCCCCATTTCTGCCTGTCCCTTCCACCCCATTTCCCTGCTATCCTTATACCTTAATTATTAAAAAAATTTGAAATATACATCAAGTGCGCAAAAGGTATCCAGCCTACATCTTTGTGACTTATTGGAAGTGCCCCCCTGGTAAAAACACCCTTGTCAGGAGATAGGATGCTGCCAGCCCCAGGACCTACCCCTGTCCCCCAGCCCATCCCCTCCCATCACTTACCTCTCCTCTAATCCTCAGAGGTAACTATTATCCTGAATTTGTGGCCATCACGCCTGTCCTTCACGCTGAGTAAATGTATTCCTAGACACTGCATTTTGCTAGACTTCTTTCGTCCAGTATTATGTTTGTGAGATTCATTCAGGATGAATGCACTCAGGAGTCCCTTGTTTCTTTCTATTGCTACTTACTGTTCCATTCAGTGGATATACCACTATATTTATCCTTTTTACTCTAGGTGGCTCTTTGGGTTCTTTTCAATTTTTGGATATTGTAAGCATCACAGTTAGAAACATTTTTTTTTAAAAAAAGATTTATTTATTTATTTGACAGAGAGAGAAAGATCACAATTAAGCAGAGAGGCAGGCAGAGAGAGAGAGAGAGGGAAGCAGGCTCCCCGCTGAGCAGAAAGCCCGATGCGGGGCTCGATCCCAGGACCCTGAGATCATGACCTGAGCTGAAGGCAGAGGCTTTAACCCACTGAGCCACCCAGGCGCCCCAGTTAGAAACATTTTTGACCAGGCATTGTCATGTTACACATTTCTGAACTTGGATGAACAATTGCTAAGTCTAAGAGTGATCATATGTCTGTCTTTAGTAGATGATGTCAAATTGTGTTCAGTTTACATTTCCGCTGGCAATGTTACGGGTGGTCTCATTGCTTTACTTCTTTTTCCACTCGGCATTGTCAGTTTAAAAAAATTGTAGACATTCTTAGAGGGTATAGTGGTACCTTATTGTGGTTTTAATGCACATTCCCTGTGGGTTGAGTACCTTCTCCTTTGTTTATTGTGACATTTGCATATTGTCTTTTGTGATTCAAGTTTAGTCTTTTGTGATTCAAGTCTTGAATAGATTCAAGACTATTTAAGTTTCTCCACTAATTTTTTTTTGTTTTTTGTTTTCCCCCTAACTTCTTATTGATTAGTTAGGTTTAAAATTTATTTTTATTTTTATTTTTTTAAGATTTTATTTTTAAGTAATCTCTCCACCCAATGCGGGGCTCGAACTCACAACCTCGAGACTAAGAGTCACAGGCTCCACTGACTGAGCCAGTCAGGTGCCCTTAAACATTTTAAAAAATATATTCTGCATACAAGCCCTTTTTGGTTTTAGTGAAGGCCACAATCTTCTCAGACAGAAGCTTGTCTTTTCATCCTCTTAATGGTGTCTTCCAGTGAAGAGACATTCTTAACGCTAAGAACTCTTTTTCTACCCTGAGGGCATGAAGATATTTTCCTCTGTTATCTTCTAGAAGCTTTATTGTTTTACTTCTAACAGTATGACCCACCTGGACTTGAGTTTTTGGGTATTAAGAGAAGATAATTGTTTTTCCAATGGACGTGAGGTGATCTAGCACCATTCAATGAAAATGCCATCCTTCACTCCCTGCCTCGCAGAGCCATCAAGAAGGTCTTGTCTGAGCTTTCTGTTCCATGCAATCGTCGATTTCTCCAATGTTGCACATTGTAGACAATGCAATTCTACATTATCTTAATTACACAGGCTTTATGGGGCGCCTGGGTGGCCTGCCTACCTCTCCGCTTACTTGTGATCTCTCTCTCTGTCAAATAAATAAAAAAATCTTAAAAAAAAAAGCACTCGGGCTTTATAAGTCTTGAAATCCCGCATAACCCATTCCTCAAATTTATTCGTCTTCAAGGTTACCTTCTCTATTCTTTAGCTCCTTTTATATCTAAATAAGTTTTAAAATCAGCATGTCAAAAAAAAAATAATAAAATCAGCATGTCAGTTTCTATAAACAATCCTGTTGGGATTCTGTTTGAGATTACATTAAATCTCTGGCCCAATTTTAGGAGAATTGGCATTCATTACAATGAACTCGATACCTCCTTTCATTTATGGAGATGTTTAAACATGTCTTTTCAGTAAGGTATAATTTTCCATGGAGAAGACTTGTACATCTTTCGTTAGATTCATTCCTAACTTGGATATCTTTGAAACAGTTGTACACAGTAACTTTTTACACAGTTTATTTTATGTTTATGGCTGATGTTTAGAAGTGCAAATGATTTTGATACGCTGCCTTTGTATCCAACAATCTTGTTAAACTCACAAATGCTAAGTTTATTTGTAGATTCTTTTGGGTTTCCAGATAGGCAATCATGGCACACTAGTTGAGAACACTGGTTTTAGAATCCGACTGACTTGGTTTTGAATTCTTTTTTTTTTTTTTTAATTAATTAATTAATTTAAACTAGGCTCTGTGCCCAATGCTGGGCTTGAACTCACGACCCCAAGTTCAAGAGTCTCATGCTTTACCAACTGAGCCAGCCAGGCGCTCCTTTGGTTTTAGATTCTAACCTCATCATGTACTCGATGTAGGACTTTGAGAAAATGGTTTGATTTTTCTGAGGCTGTTTCTTTCTTTCACGAGAGTGGAGATGCTCTCGTGTAGGATTATCGTAAGGAATAAATGAAATGAAGCATCTTTTTTTTTCCCAACTTTTTTTTTTTTAAAGATTTTATTTATTCATTTAACAGAGAGAACACAAGCAGGCAGAGAGGCAGGCAGAGGCAGAGAGAGCAACGAGCCCGATGTGGGACTCGATCCCAAGACGCTGGGATCATGACCCGAGCCAAAGGCAGCTGCCCAACCAACTGAGCCACCCAGGCGTCCTGAAGTGAAGCATCTTGAGACAGTGCTAGCCCACATTGGTCCCATTTGTGATTTGTCATTATATTCCTCATCCTCGATTTCCTCGTTCCCATTTAACTCCGTAGCTCTCCAAATTCTGGCTTTTACCAAGTCATTTTATGGAATCGCTCTCACAGGTGTGTCCCTAGGGCCGACTTTAATGGACTGCCCCATTGCAGACGTCAGTTCCAAGTCCCAGGAACCACCTGTACATTGGACTCACTGGCTATACATTTGGGATTTCCCACAACTCCTGCATCTGGTTGGATAATTTGTCAGGATGATTCATGAACTCAAGAAAATGCTTTACTTACATTTCCCTTATTAAATAGGATACAGTCAGGAACAGCCGCATGGAAGAAATGGGGTGGGGTGGGACAGAACTTCCACGTTTTTTCCAGGTCCCTTACCTTCCCAGCAAAGTTGACATATCCACAGTCCTGGAAGCTCCCTGAACCCCATCACTTAGGGATTTTCATAGAGATTTCACTTCAGAGCCACAATTGGGTAAATCAATTGCCATCGGTGATTGAACTCAATCACCCTTCTCCCGGCCCTTCTCCCTTTCATGGAGGTTGGGGTAGAGCTGAAAGTTCTAACCATCTAACTACCTGCTCGGTCTTTCTGGCCATCGGCCACCATCCTGAAGCTATCTAGCGCTCCCCCGTGAGTCATCTCATGAGCATACAAGAGGCAATAATTTCCAAAGGTTTTAGGAACTTTGAGCCAGGAATAAGAGACAAAGACCACTTTTTTTTTTTTTTTTTAATTATACCATAGTCTCCTTGTAGATACCTTCTCTCGGCTTCTTCTTCTTTTTTTTTTTTAAAGACGTTATTTATTTATCTGATTGAGAGAGATCACAAGTAGAGAGGCAGGCAGAGAGAGAGGGGGAAGCAAGCTCCCCACTGAGCAGAGAGCCCGACTTGGGGCTCTATCCCGGGACCCTGAGATCATGACCTGAGCCAAAGGCAGAGGCTTTAACCCACTGAGCACCCCAGGCACCCCTTCTCTTGGCTTCTTGAGCCTACTCCCTCCTCTCCAGGGTCTCTGCCCAGTCTCCTCATGAGCTCTTCTTTCCTCCCATTCCTTAAATATTGATTTTTTTTTTTCATGGTTCAATTCTCACCCCTGTTCTCTGTTCAATCTTTGGCCTCATCTTTTTACCAAATCTGTATGTGCAGGGAGGACCATTGCGGGTGGAGGGAATGGCTGCAATATGGTGCGTTTGAGGACAGAGAGAACGGCACTGTGATTGGGGCGGGAAGGGAGAGGGAGGCAAATTTCACAGGAGTTTGGATTTCATTCCAAGGGTTACGTGGAAACCCTCCAGGAAGGATGCGAACGCTGCTGCGTGTTTAGAAAGACCCCTCTGGCTGCTGTGTGCATAACATAAATTGCATGGCGTTAGGAATAGAAGCAGGGAGTCCAGTTTGGAGGCTGTGTGAGAGTCCTGGTGGATATGGAGGCAGCACTGCAAATATTTAATCATGTGGATCCTAGTGCCCACGTCCAACTCCCGGGTCCTCCGCAAGAGGTGGGGTTTTGAGCAAGTCCCTGAGACTCTCTGTGCCGCCATTTTATCCTCTGTAAGAGGCCATAATAGTAGCACTTAACTCCTAGTTTGGTTGGGAAGGCTCAATGAGTTAATATATGTAAAACATGGCACCACGCTATGAGTTATTATTATTATTCATGATAACATGGAGCCAAAACAATGGACTCGGGATGTTTCTACAGGTGGAGTTGACATGATTTGATGATACTTTGGATCTTAAGGATGAAGGGGAGAGGAGAAAGATTCCCTAGATTTTTGACAAAAGGTTTGTTTGTGGTGCTGTTTAATAGAATGGGGGAAGAACGGGGCAGGAGCAGGTCTTGGTGTGTGTGTGTGTGTGTGTGTGTGTGTGTGTGTTTTCAACCTCAGCATGGAACAAGGTAGTACTGAGGCACCCATAGAACATCCAAGAATTGAGGTCTGGCAGGGCATTCGATAGATGAACCCGGAGTTGAGGGAAGAGCTCAGGGAAGCCTGGAGACACAGGTATGGGAGCCGAGGCACAGTGATGGTGTTGGACTAGGACGGCGTGCAGATGAGGGCGAGAAGGGCACCCGGGATAGAGCTCCGGGCTCTCTCGCTTCCAAGATCGAGCAGAGAAGCAGGATCTGGCAAGGATCCTGGACCAGCAGGCAGTGAGGCGGCCAAACTAGGAGAGAGAGGATGAAGTTTGAGAGCGGCCATCGGGATCCATTGCTGCCAACAGGTCAGACGGGCTCGTACTAAATGCAAAGTAGAAAATTGACTTTGGCAACGTGGAAGCGATTTGCTGAACGGATGGACAAAATTGACCTTCATCGGTTGGTCAGTTTATTGAGAAAAAATCCAACTCAGTTAGGAAGTCTGGTTCTATCTCCTCCTTGATGGCCAACAAGGATTAGCTGGGGTGGTCGTTACCTCGTGGAAGATCCCACCTGCCCCATTGCTCACGAGTGGAGAAATGGCTCTCGCCTCTCCTTCCAAATAAAGTTTTAGGAACCCACCAGGGACCACATCGACGTTGCCAAGTGTTTCTGAAACCGGAGTCAGAAATTTCCAGTGACGCCGCAGTTTGGCACAGCTGTTCGGAATCTAGGAGCGTATCAACACACCGTTTCTAAGCCTTTCCCGAAGCAGACCACTAACCTTTTAAATTAATCTTTTCCCTATGACCCAGTAAAGCGGTCACAGATCGGATCAACGATTCTCACACTTTGGTGCCCCTCAGCGTCGGCTGAGGGCTCGTTAGGGTGCAGGTGCCGGACATCACCCCACGGTTTCTGATGCAGTTGATTGGGGTAGGGCCAGAGAAATCCCATTGTGGACAAGCTCCCCGGTGATGCCACCGCCACCGCTGGTGGTCCGAGGACCACCCTCCCCAGCATCTGGTGTGGATCATATGCTCCCTGAAAGCAGGGTTGGCATCCTTCTTGTTCACTGGGCTCAGTGGGAGGCACTCGATCTGTATTAGGCGAGGGGATTAAGTATCCTTTCTGTGGATCCCTCAGAGCTGAGGAGTGGGTTGAGTGCCGCCATCAAGGTCAAGGACAGACAAGCTGTCACGTGATTTGCGGCTGCCCCTAAACTCCCCAGCAGCCCCGCCATGATGACTGTTCTCAGAGCTCCTGGGGGCAAAGTCGCCTTCCAGGGCTCTCTGCGCTGTTCTCCTTGAAGTGTTCCTAACTTGCAGTTTCTGTCCTACCTATTGATTGTCAGAAAACTTTTAACAGCTCCGTTCGAGCCTGCATCTAACGTGGACGGAGTTTAGGCAGAATTTGAGGCAGAGGGACACGGTGACACAAGTGATTTAATGTGTAACGTCTCCCCTGGATCCATTATGTAGCCCCTTGGTGAAGCCTTCCTTTCCACTCTCCAGGGCCAGAGGAGATGGGGTGGGGACCTGGCGCAGGGCTTCAGAGAGCTGGAATTAGTTAAGTCTCAGTCCAAGCCGGGTGAATGCAGAGGCCACATGCCATGGAGCACACACGTCTTTTGGTTAGCGGCGCTGCACCCTCGCCGGGCACACAGAGCCTTCTTTCTTCCTGGAGGCAAAGCGCCCCTTTCACAGCCCGCCACAGGCGAAGGAAATGGAAAATCCCGGAGCATCCCGAGCCCCTCTCAGTTTCCAAGGGCGCTTTGCCTCCCGAGCCTCTCCCAAGTTCAGGGACAGGAAAGGGCCTTTGTAAGCAGGCTGGGTCCCGCAGGGAAGCAGCGAGCTCTGTAGCTGGAGACGGCGGGCGGCGCTGCCCCTGTTTGCCCGGGGAGAGACCCCGCGTGCTGACCGCCCAGCCTTGACCTCCTCTCGGTCAGAACAAGAGCTCCGGAGCCCCTCCTGGCCCTCCTGGGCCTGTAATTCCCCAGCACAGCAGCAGAGCGATGGCTTTTCTGAGAAGCTGCTGATCTCAACCCTGGCTCTGCATTCCTGCATGATGAGGGAGGGATTCCAGTGTCTGCTTTGAACAATGTTTTCCTGTGTCTGAACCGACTGGGTGTTAAATTCTTCCAGATTTCTGGCTCCATGTTGCAGCTCCAACGGCATAGAAACAGGTTTACGGCAGTTGGCAGGGGAGCAACAGCAGGGTCCGTCTGGGCACCTTCTGCGTCTAGAATTTCCACTCGTTGGATGGAAAGACGGTCAGCGGCAGCTTTGTGGGCTCTGCGCCTGGAGGGGCTTGTTGTGGTCCCAACTCGCAACCCGGGGCTTGTGCCTTTCGCATTTCCCACCCTAGAGGGCAAAAGTTAGCTTTTCTTTCTCGAAATACAGCAGGGAGTGAGAACGAGCCGAGTTTTGAAGGTCAGGCCTTGCAGTGTTTTCTCTGTGAGTATAAACCCAGAAGTTGTGCTCATAAGGAATTCATTTGGTGGGATATTTGGGAAACCGGAGTGCATTCCAGTTCCCGGGGCCGGCAGTCGGCAGTATGAGGTTTCAGAGATTCACAGGCTGGATGGGAGATGGGAGACCCGAATCCTTAATTTTACACAGGGGGAAACTGAGGCAGAGAGTGGCCTAGAGACATGAGGACTAGAAAGCTGGACTGGAAGGAACTTTCCCAAGAGAGCTGAATGGATCTCTCAGAACCACAGGGGTTGGGGGTTGTGGCAACTTGTAACTACTGCTATTACTTATTGCTCAGGATGATGACGACAGGACCTCATGGGGCCATGGGAGACATTCTCCATTAAGTGTTGATAAGTCAATATTTTGTTTTTAAAGATTTTATTTATTTATTTGACAGAGAAAGAGAGAGAGATCACAAGTAGGCAGAGAGAGAGAGGAGGAAGCAGGCTCCCTGCTGAGCAGAGAGCCCGATGCGGAGCTCGATCCCAGGACCCTGAGATCATGTCCTGAGCCGAAGACAGAGGTTTTAGCCCCCTGAGCCACCCAGGCACCCCGATAAGTCAATAGTTTTAAAGATAGAACACTTCAGGAAGCTAACGGGATCCATTCAAAGATGAAGGTGCTCTTCATTGCCACCAGCCACAATAAACAGTGGTGTTTTGAGCTGATGAGCAATGAGGGGGGAAGGCTCGTGGGCTCCCACAAGGACTTGCTCTCTGCAGAGTTCTTGGTGAGGCTCCAGCCTCCGGGCAGGTGCCTCTCAGCCTGTCGAATTGGAACAGCCCAAATCCAAGTACGGCGTGGGGCAGACCGTGGCCTTGAAATTCACATCGTTTTAGATATTGTGCTTTTGGACCCGGGAAACCTGCTCCTGAATCTTTTGTGTGTGTGTGTGTGTGTGCATGTGTGCATGCACAAGCAGGAAAGAATGACTGTGGCAATCCTCCTGTCTTCAGGACAGAGGAGAAGCCCAAAGAGTATGTGGTGGGGTTGGATAAAATCCTTCCATGATAGAACCTGACGTTTTGATCTGGCTGCTTTCACAAAGCCATTTTTAAGCCAAGGACCCTTTAACCTGGTCTTAAAAAGAAATCTCTATAATTTCAGCTTCCTATATCTCTTGGGGCGCCTGGGTGGCTCGGTGGGTTAAAACCTCTGCCTTCAGCTTAGGTCATGATCTCGGGGTCCTGGGATCGAGCCCCGCATGGGGCTCTCTGCTCAGCGGGGAGCCTGCTTTTCCTTCTCTCTCTGCCTGTCTCTCTGCCTACTTGTGATCTCTCTCTGTCAAATAAATAAATAAATAAATAATCTTTAAAAAATATAATTTCAGCTTCCTCTATCTCTCAAGTACTATGCAAGGCAAGTACTCCGAGCCCCCCTTCACACCTTACTCCATCCCTGACCCTCTGGCCCCATCATCATGTCTGCTGCGTCATAAATGGCCTGATCAAAATTGGCTTTTACAGGATGGCTCTATTTCTGTAGTATTTTGTAGCCATATTCTTCACTTAGATAAATTCCCTCCTTCCAGTAGAAATTGCATGATCCCCTAGAGATGGGGGTGGGATGATGAAGGGATATCACTCCCCCTGCTGGCAGGGTAGGAAGATCTCTTTCGTCTTAGTCTCAGGGGCTTCGTCTGGTAGGGGCCTTGTATCAGCTCTCTCTGGTTGTGCAACAAATTACCCCAAGACTCAGTTGCAACAAACGTCTGTCATCTTGTGGTTTCTGCCGGTCAAGAATCTGAGTGTAACGTAGCAGTGTGCCTCTGTGTCAAGGTCTCTCCATGAGGTTGCAGTTGTGACTCTGGCTGGGTCTGTGGTCCCATCTGAAGGCTTAACTGGGGGTGGATCGGCTTCCCATCTCACTCACATGGTTATTGGCTGTTGGCCATGCGGCTTCTCCGTAGGGCAGCTCATAATATGGCAGCTGGCTTCTCTCACAACGAACAAGAGAGAGCACGAGAGAGAGAGCACGCTCGAGGTAGAAACCACGGTTTTTTGTAAGTTAACCTCCGAAGTGACATTCCACCATTTTCCCATATTCTATTTGTTGGAAGTGAGTCTCTAGATGTAGCCCATACTCAAGGAGAGGGGGTTTCGTGAGGATGTGAATACCAGGAGGGGATCGTTGGGGGCCATCTTGGAGGCTTCCTACCGCAGGCCTTTGGGTCCAGTCGCTGTTGAGTCTGTTTAGCCTGTGCGCCTTGTCACCCCAGTAGTTCTGATAAGCCAGTGGCTATGAGGGTCTGAGGAAAAAGAGCTTTGTGTTCATTCTTACTCCTCCTGGAAGGTGGGTACCTTCTTGGCATAGCCTTACTGAGGACTTCTCAGGGGCAAATGATTCTAAACTTCCAAACCAGATACCTTAAACTCCACTCTCCCTTCTGATCCCACCTTCCCTCCAAGGAAAGCAGAAAAGTCCAAGAAAGCCCTCTATCTATGGTCTTTGTCATGTATGAATAGAGCTCCACAGCACAGCCTCTTTCTCTAGAGTTCATCTTGTGCTCACCTTGGATGCCAGTGTTTTTCGGTCTTCTTGTTACCAAAATGAGCCCGGGTCATAAACTGGAGAATGAAAAACAAAAACAAAAAAACAAAAAACAAAAGAAAACAAAAAAATCCCACGGAGAATGAAATTTACACCATTGGTTCAGGGTTCATTGTCTTCAACGTGAAAGCAGACTTAGAAAGATCTTTTTGGGTCATGAAATACTTTTGCCTGAATTAATTGGGATCATCCTAAACGTGCACAAGACAGGGCATTTCTCATCCCGGATGAGAGAAAACCGAGGTTCAGAAAGATTAAGTAACTTGCTCGAGATTGGACATGAAGAAATGAAGCTAAATTTTTCTTTTTCTTTTTTCTTTTTTTTTGAAGCTGGATTTTTCAAACCAGTTCTTCCAACTCCAATTCCGTGCTCCACCCCGTGTCCCTTTTAAAGTTGTTTGCATACCTGAGGCTCCCAATTATTCCTACGGGGAATCTGGCGAGACTTCTTGGCCCAGTTTGCTCATTAAGTCATTCTAGACCAGGGCTGCAGTGACCTGAGAAGAGAAATAGAACCCCTACAGGTTCTATTTGGGAACCCAAATGGGACAGGGGATGTCAAAGCTGAAGTTCACACAGTAGACACGGCTGGTGATTTTGGAGAGTTAACACAGTGTTTGTGTATGCATGTGTGTGTGTGTGTGCATGTGTGTGTACGTGTGTGTATGTGTGTGTGTGTGAACTCTATGGGTGTTCTACTCAGGTCAATGTGTGTATGAGTGTATGAGGGCATGTGAACACACGCATGTCTGCAGGTGGACGCGGATGTCTCAGACCTGCCTGGGCTCACAGATGATCTCCAGGGGGCGGGGTCTCATTTTGGGAAGCAGATGGTACAAGCAGGGCTGTCAGGACCTGAAAAGTGGGATGGCATGGGTGAGATGTGGGGATAGCAGTATGGCAGCAGTGGTATTGGAGGGTCCCTTGAGCCCATCATCTGACCTTTCACTGGTTCAGTCTCTTCCCTGATCCTCAACTTACTGTCCATTTTGGAGGAGACACATTTGGTTAATTTCTCCAGCCCGAAAACTGGACCACATTGCTTAGGTGTTGCGGAAAACATCACTGTCCTGCATCCATGACGATGACCACAACCCAGCCAGGGGCATCTTAACATGGGCCTAGGCTCTGTGCCCAGTGCTTTAGCTGAATTATCTTATGACAAAAATCCTTGTGGCCATCCAAGCATGGTTCTTGTTGCTGCCCCTCTTTTAGAGATGAGAACACTGAGACTAGGAAGTCCAAGTGTCTTATTTCTTTCTTACTTTTTTTTTAAGAGTTGCAGGCCTAGTTGCCTGAGCCACTCAGGTACCCCAGTTTATTCCTTTTTTTTTTTTTTTTAAAGATTTTATTTATTTATTTGAGAGAGAGAGATCACAAGCAGGCAGAGAGGCAGGCAGAGAGAGAAGGGGGGGAAGCAGGCTCTCTGCTGAGCAGAGAGCCCGATGTGGGGCTCGATCCCAGGACACTGAGATCATGACCTGAGTCGAAGGCAGAGGCTTTAACCCGCTGAGCCACCCAGGTGCCCCCCTAGTGTCTTATTTCTGGTCACACAGCTAAGTAGCAGCTGGGCTGTCCCGAGCTCGTGCTCTTCATTCTATGTCATAGTTTGCTGCAAACAATTGTTTAATACACAGCTTTGCCTTTTCAGGGACTTTGGCTAATTCTCTTATCAGTTGCCCTCTTGAGATGTTGACGTACACAATGATATCACAGAAACGCAACAAGAAAAACAAGGAGACAGTCGGTTTTCCCGCAGTGCGCCTGGAGAGTGGACCTCAAAGGCCAGGCCTTCATTGGGCAGAGGATGCCCACATAACACACTCCATGAGGGGCCTGTTCCCGGATCTTAAAAGCATTCGATGCATCCCTCCTCCATGCCAAGGAGACACATCACAGCCCTCGTTGTTTAATTGGGTTTCTGACTCAACAAAAATTCCTTTTGTCAGAACTTCAAAATTTCCTGGCATGTTACCCACACATATTTTCGATGTGGACAGCGATGATGTTCCATTGTATACTACTTGTGTATATTTATGCCTAGAAAGATTCGTTGGAGACTAGTAACTAAATAATGCTCCCCAATTTCAAGCGACCCCTCCCTCCTTGACCTTTGGGGGATTGGCAATTGCTATTTTCTCTTTCAACTGTAGGTATCAGTTTTCTATACATTCAACTGTCCACTTCCTCCAAAACTATCCATATTAGTTAAAATATATTATGTTTTGCAAGTTTACCTTTCTCGTTCTATTTTCCCCCCCAGAAACCTAGTTAAATGAACTGCACCAGAGACTTGCAAGAACTTCCAGATGAGAGAACGGAGGACAAGAAGAGATCACAAAAAGGTAAGCAAGTCTGGCCTTAGATCTTGACCATAGTTAGTCTTCCAAGTAGGTAGCATGTGGGCCGGGAGTTGGCTGGAAATTAAAGATCTTACTTCTGAGCTTTAAGAAACAGGAAGGGCCACATGTACCCCAGTGTTCATAGCAACAATGGCCACAACTGCTAAGCTGTGGAAAGAACCAAGATGCCCTTCAACAGACGAATGGATTAAGAAGATATGGTCCATATATACAATGGAATATTACGCCTCCATCAGAAAGGATGAATACCCAACTTTTGTATCAACATAGTCCACCTGCAGGGCGGAACAGCCTCCCATGGGAAGTGTCACTGGACCAGCCTTGGAAGGAGAGATAAGGATACCAGTGGGGTGGGGTGGGGTTGAGGGGAGCATGCATCTAATTTATAATCATTCTGAGGGAAGAAAACATATCTGCGAAAAGGCAGTTACATCCAACATCAAAGATGGAAGATACTCCAGGTATGGCATCATGTTCGGGTGAGACCTGACCGTGTCTGATGGGAGCAGAGGGGACAGAGCACGTTCTGGACCAGACAGGAATGCACAGGCACGTTGGGAGGGAAAGCAGAGTAGGGCTTGAGTTGGAACTGAGTACATTTAGGTCCCGTGGACTTTTCATATTAGATAAGGTTTCACTTAGCTTCTTCATGAAGCCCGAATCCTGGATGGTTGTGGCTCCAAGTGTTGCTTCTTCTGGGTGCTTCATGTGTGGTGTCTCATTTAGTCTTTATCAAAATCCCGCACGGGAGGTGTATCGTTCCCATTTTATAGATGGGGAAAACCGAAGGCTCAGAGGGAGGGGAAGTGATTGCTTGCTTGGAAGCAGTAAGTGATGGTGCTAGGACTTGAACCCAGTCTTTCCACGAGCCATTATCTGTTCGTGAGGGTGCTATCCTGCCTTTGCCAATCGATCTTTAGCAGTAGCTATTGTCAGATCATTTAGTCCACGGTTCCCTTTGTGCCCCCTGCATGGGCATGTAGCTGCTTAATGTGTGGATTTCCAAAAATTCTTTTTTTTTAAAAACATTTTTAAAAGATTTTATTTATTTATTAGAGAGAGAGAGATTGAGAATGAGAGGGGAGAAGGTCAGAGGGAGAAGCAGACTTCCCGCAGAGCCGGGAGTCCGACATGGGACTCGATCCCGGGACTCTGGGATCATGACCCGAGCCGAAGGCAGTCGCTTAACCAACTGAGCCACCCAGGTGCCCCGGATTTCCAAAAATTCTTAGAAATTACAGGGGCAATTGTTGTGGCAGTTGCAGGAACATCCATTTATCCAATGATTTTGATTTGAGTGCCTGGGGACAGAGAAGGCGATGAATGAGATCTCTGCTCTTATGGAACCTACCTTCTAGTTGGTTAGGAGAAAAGAAACAGGTGAATAAACCATAGGATATATATCATTTAGGGATGGTGCCATTCACAGAATTAAAATAGGAGATTTGATAGTGATTGGTGGCTACTCTAGGTTGTCACGGAAGGCCTTGAAGAATTCACATTTAGGCTGGATCTTGGCTTGTAAGAAGGAAAAACCCACGTGGAAATCAGGGACAAGTGCATCCCAGGCAGAGGCTGGAGAAGGACACTCACATCAGAGCAAGCTTGATGGACTTGAGAAGGGGAGGGAAGAGGGCCAGTGTGGCTCTGCAGTGAGTGGTGGGGGAGTGAAACTGGCTAAGGCCAGAAGGGCAGGTGGGGGCTAGATCAAGGAGAGCTTTGTGGGTCAAGGTAAGGAATTTGCATTGTATCCCAAATGGCATGGAGAGCCATTGGGGGTATTGGAAGTGGAATGATTTAATCTGACTTGTATTTAAAAATGATCACTCTGGGTCTTCTTCAGAGAAGGAGTTGTAAGCTCATAAGAGTGGAAGCAAGGAGACGAGTGAGCAGGTGTCCGGTGGTCCAGGGAATGTTGATGTCTCGGACTAGAGTTGGGATGCTAAGAAGTTACATAATGGCAGAGTGGGAGTGGGGAGAAGATAATGAACTGGTTGTATTAAGTGAAGAAGCAAGGGGAGTCAAAGACAACCTTGACATTTTTGAATCGGGTGATTTGGTGAATGATGGTGCCTCTCTCTGAGATGGAAAAGACTGGAGAGGAACATTTTACAGAAGATGGTGGAGACTTGCGCTTGAACCACGATAAGTCTGAGGTCTTATTAGACCTAAAAATGATGACGTAGAGTCGGCAGTTAGATATATATGTTTGGTCTTCGGGGAAGGGGTCAGGTTAGTGGAAAGATTTGGTGAATTGATGAGCTTTGAGGCCACAGGACTCACTGATGTCATCCTGGGACTAGATGTTAAAGAAGGGGCATTCTTGGAAATAGGTAGTCAATAATTTTCTAACAGAAGTGTGACACGATAGGAACCTCCTCAGTTGTTTTTTCCTCATTAGAATGTCATCCTGGGGCCATGTGGAGACAGAATAAGAGAAAGGAACCCAGAAACCACCAGTGGAATCTGAAAAGGAGGGTGACAAGTGGAAGGGGAGGAGAACAGGTCCGCATGATGTCATGGAAGCCAAGTAGGAAGATGTTTCAAGGACACAAGGTGGTCAAGTATTACCCATGACCATTACATATTGGAAGATAAGAGGGGGAGGAGTCTGGAGGTCAATGGTTTGAGAATGGCAGTGTGGGGTAAGGAAAATGAATACCCACCTTCAGGTCCAGAAACTTGTGAGTCCTCAGGGGAAAAACAGCCCTCCCTTGAGAGGAGAGAAGGCACGTCCTTTGGTGATGATCCAACAAAGCATTTGTTGCAGAAAAGTCCTGGGGATGTATAGGGGTGGGGGTGTCTCCACATTTCAGCTTCTTATCCTCAGCTTTTCAGATTTTGAACGCAGTTTTATCAGTTTAGTTAAGGCTCCAAATAAATCCAACACCTTTTGAATCCCTGACAATTTCCTTCATGTAATGTTGTAAATGCTATTTATAACAGGGTCATGTTCGCCTCCTCCAAGAGCACAGGGGAAGGACAGATTTTCTCCCTGGGAGGGTTGGGGAAGATTCCTCTGAGTGGTTGAGCTATGCTCTGGGTTCTGGGGGGTATGCAGCACCCCAAAGTGAGAAGCCAGAAGAGGGCTAGGACAAAGGCAGTGGTACATGCCTAGGGCTTGGGCAGCATGGGGGAATAGTGGGGAGTTGAGTTCACATGTGTCTATGTGTGTGTGCAAGGGAGAGTCATAGTGATAGGAACCTGGATTGGAGGCTTTTCTGGGACTAGATGTTAAAGAAGGGGCATTCTTGGAAATAGGTAGTCAATAATTTTCTAACAGAAGTGTGACACGATAGGAACCTCCTCAGTTGTTTTTTCCTCATTAGAATGTCGTGCCCAGAGTAGTGCTTGAATGAGCATTCAGTAAATATTTGTTGAATGGATGAATGAACATATTTATAAATGTTAATTCTTGTGGCCACCATATAGAGGATGAGTGGGAAAAAGAATAGAGGTGGGAAGACATGTTTGGAGACCAGAGTCTGAATTCGGGGTGTGAGAAGGTAGGAGGAGTTGCATTTCTACGTTGAGCATCAGGAAGGATGGTCATATCATTGACAGATACAAGGCATGGCGATGGAGGAGGTGATTGTGGAAGCATGTATATAATAACAGATACTGACTTAATTCTGAACAGACAAAAGTCAAAACATTTAGAGAGACTTGTTTAATATGCTGTTAGAAACAAGAATCTATTCTCAGAAGAGAGATGGGTCCTAAGAGCACGTTTTGGTTAACTCTCAAGGTCCTAGTGGTACCAAAGAGGTAGTGTGATATGGTTTTGGGGAAGTGATTTTGACCACACTCAATGGAAAAATGATTAATAATTCAGGATGCCAATATAATAATTTATAATGGGACATCTACCTAAGTAATTTGATATGTCAATTTTCAGAAGATTGCTGAGTAAACAAGAGCAAAAGGGACCACTTTCGTCAACGCATATAACCAGTATGATGTTGAAAACAAATATGGATGTTCCCAAGTTCATGGCACCCTCTCCTTTTGCACATTGCCGGAGGAAACTTGTAAACTTTGGAAAGATCTTTTTCATACTTCCTTGCTTTCTCACTGGAATATATGGCCCACGATTTGACAATTTCTTGATGACTCAGGGAACTTATCAAGAGCATATATGATGATTTCAGTTGGGAGCGGTATTGCTGGAATGGTCTCATTACAGCCAGGGGGTGGAGTGGCGAGTTGGAATTGGTGGCCCCTTCACTAAACGGCTCATGCTCATTGTGCTTTTACAGGGCATTGGTTTGATTTTTGAGGTTCTTTGGTTCCTTCCGCAGTCACCCAGTGTCTTGACAGTTGGCCGGAATATTTCGTACCCCCTTGTTTGGAGACAGTTGAGTGCCTTTCTGTTGGCTCCTACGCCTTGAGCTCTAGGCACCATACCTTGAAAATTTAGAGTATTTTTCATTGATCTCATAGCTAGTTCCTTGCTAGCACATACGTCTTAAAGCATTGCAGCATGCAGGTCTTAAAGCATTGCAGCATGCAGGTCTTAAAGTATTGCAGCATGCAAGTTGCTTTTGAGGGGCAATTTCCCTGTGTGCAGCTGGTCTTGTCCCCAGGGAGCTGATTCTTCTTAACTTCTCTCCCGACCCTTCCAGATGGGGTGGCGGTGGGAGAGGGGGTTAGCTACGGTTCTCCTGTCTGAAGTCTGCTTCATTTTGGCCCTGAGAGCAGTTGTTCACAGATTTTTGTATTAGTTTCTTACCTCATCACTATGGGTTGTGCTCCAGTGAATGACAGACCTTGGAGACGGTCGGTCCCCTAGGGACTGTGGCCACAAATATCCTAATTGGTCTTTGCCCATGAAGACAGGGGAGCAGGGAGGACCCCAATGACCTCTCAGGGTTGAGAGGGGGTGGCTTTGGCAGTACTGAGATCTTTGGGAGACTAAAAATCAGCTGCCAACATTTCCCGAGCACCTTGCTATACAGGTCGATAAACAACAGAAGGGCACCAATGAAGTCTCCATTTTAAAAGACATCGCCATCACTTACAGCAGCTAAAATTGGAACACCTTAAAATTCCCAAATGCAGGCATGATTCATAATAGGTCACTCATTTGATGGATTACTAGGCAGCCTCTAAAATATCCATGAGGACTCTAAGAACATGAGAAAATACAATCTTAATGATAGGACAAAAACGGTGGATTCAGAAGGATATGTACATTCTGTGGATATGTACATAAGCCAAGAATGAGAGCATGCAGATCAATGTCGTGTGTTGGTAAACGGGATCATGAAATTAAAAAAAATAATGTTTTCCAAACTTTCTATAGTGCTGGGGTATAATTTCTGTGATGAGGCCACATGTAAGTAAAAACAGCAAGATGCAATTGGCCGTCATTGACATGACACATGCCTTGAATTGCTTTTCTGGGAAAGGCGATGATTTGTTCTGATTCCTCTCCATAATCTGCTAGTGCACGAGGGGGTTGGCCACACGCAGGAAGGAATACGGGACTATGCTAATCAGATAGAGCTATCTTGGCACAGCATTGAAATTAGCCTCCTTGACACCACCGTCCACCAGTAATAGTGCTGAGTACCCATCTTCCAAACTTTCCTGCCTTTACCTCGATCTCAAACGTCGCCTCTTCCTTTTGCTTCATTTCCATTTTGTAAGTTGTTTTAGGACCAAAGTTGTCGCTCAGTACAAATGAGGAGATCTGGGACAAAGCACAAACTCTCAGTTTTCAGGAGGATGATTTGTTTGGATTATGGTTCAGGTAGGGACAACTCAACTCCAGACATCCGAGAATTTTGATTTAATTGTAATTGAGAGTTGTCTGTGACCCAAGAGTTGGGTGCAAGCAACGTGCGATGCATGGATTTTCGCACATGTTGGCATGAACTGGGATAACTGTGTGATAAGGACATGTTGTCAATAGGCTGGTGGAATCCTATAGATAACTATAGGAATCCTATGGGTGAATCCTATAGAAGGCAGCTACTTTAGGGTTTTGCTTCAAGGCCAAGTCTCACATGCAACTCATCTTCTTCAAAATAAATACGGGCCTGGGTTCCTAGTGCTCTGAGCATTTCAAAAGGGGGTGGCCTGGCCCGTTGATTGAGGCCAGTCCTGGGAAATGCCTGTCTGTTTTCCCCATGTGTTCTCTAGGTTCACAATGCTCCATTGTTTCAGTGAAGCGGGACTTCCTTTTTCTGATTGATTAAACACCGTGGGGCCCACATTTTCATAGTTCCATGGCTCATGAACCAGCTGCCAGGCAGAGAGAGGGTCTCTGAGCACAAACTGCTGACAGCCTTTCATATTTGGTATCCTGAATATGAAATTATAAGACTGTTTCTTGCTGCCTGTTTTTCCACATCTGTCTTACTTGTCTAGCCTATCCATGTACAGGTGTCCCCAAAATGTCCATGGGAAGGGAAAGGCTGAAAAGCTCTCCTCTGATTATGCCTGTTTGGCTTGTTCCGGAAATTTGATGTTAAGATTTGGAACTTGAGCTATAGATAATATGACCGCATGTGCTTTGTGCCTAATGGGTCTTCATATTACATCTTAAAACGGAAATTTTAATATTTATGACCGAATAGGCCTTGGGTAAATATAAAATTCAGATCCACAGCTCTGTACCCTGATAGGTATACAGTGCCCCATGATTCTTCCTGAAGGGAATTTATAAAGGGTTCCTTTAGCCAACTCAACACTGTAGTTTATATCAGAAAGGATACCTCTTGGAAATAGCCTCTATGATCTGCATCCTGGAAGAAGAATGTGGATCCTGAGCACATCACTCAACATTTGAAAACAATGAGGCTGACATTTAAACCACACTTGCTGACCATCGTTTCCTTTGTCTTCGAAGAGTTAGCACAAACGCATCTTCTCTTCTCGAATCTGTTTCTTTCTTTTTTTTTTTAAAAGATTTTATTTCTTTATTTGAGAGACAGAGAAAGTGAGAGAGAGCATGAGAGGAGAGAAAGTTAGAGGAAGAAGCAGACTCCCCGTGGAGCCGGGAGCCCGATGTGGGACTCGATCCCGGAACTCAAGGATCATGACCTGAGCCAAAGGCAGTTGCTCAACCAACTGAGCCACCCAGGCGCCCTCGAATCTGTTTCTTTTTTTTTTTTTAATTTTTTTTTATTAACATATAATGTATTATTTACCCCAGGGTCGAATCTGTTTCTTGACATCTCTCCCCACCCAGCCTGAGCTAGGAAGCTTGTGGTCTGTCCTCTTCAAGGGGCTGTGAGTTCCTTGAAGCAAGGCTGTGCCTCATTCTGCTTTGTGTTTGGTTATTGGCACAGAAAACAAATCTGCCTGGTAAGCCTTTGACATTGAGGAGAAATGACCCCAAAGCAAGAGATGAATGTGGAGAATTCATAAGGTGTTTTGGGTCGAGCGCAACCTGCACGCATTAAAAGTGTAGTGTTTTGAACTCGATGTTGAATGCATATATGTGTGAATGAACCAATATTGCTTGGCCGTAGGTACTTGAACTTTATTTCCACTCAAGGTACGTGCATAATCGTTAGAGAAAATATGTAGAGGAGAGATGCATTTTCGAGAAGCAGTGTCTCCCCCTCCCACCCACCATAAATGGTGAGTCAGTAATGCCAGGTCTGTGTTAGAGGTTGGGCAATTCTCATTAGACTCCCACCTCCCCACCCAGATGTAGTTAGAGATAGTTGCTTCCCCCAGAGAGACGTATGGTCTATATCACGCCGACAACTGCCAACTATGTTGTCCATTGGGTACAACTTAACAGAGTGCAGTAATGTGTTTGTTTCTCCTCTCTTTGGAGCTTGGAGTATATGCATTTGGGGAGGGGCAGAGAAGAGGATGGGAAGGAGACCAGCACATTGTTTCACGTGGAGAGGGGGAGACCAGCTTGCCTCTCCCCATTCGCACTCTCCTCTGTCTTGACAGTTCTAGGTTTCCCCATGTCCTTAAAGACACATCAAACCATTATAATGTATGTATCCTCCTAGAGCCCAACAGGTAGGGGTGAGGCTAGGACAAGGGTTTCCATTACATCCATATGATGGGGTAGGGTAGTGAGGTGGAGAGTCATGACGAGTCAGGGCTAATGGGAAGCTTGTGGGATGCGCTGTATTTCCCTGGAAGGCAGGAGGTCAGAGCAAGCATTTGGCCTGTAAGAGGGGGGCTCTGTGGGCTGGACATCAACACATCAACTACGCACTGCACCGAGTTGATTTATGCCCAGGAACATATCTGCTGATCTTAGAGATAAACCTTCCAAGATGCTAATAGCTTAAATGGCAGCTTCCTCTTCAGCCAGAATAAATGAAGAGTAGCCAGAGGGCAGAAAAGGAAACAGAGGGCAGGGGAGGATATGCAAGGGGGGGGTGGGGTGGGCCGATAGCAGGCAGAGGTGAAACAACACTCCACCTCAGTTTCCTGTTTGGGAAATTGTTCTCCTTCTGGGGCCAGACAAGACTCTTAGGTGTGGCTCAAGGAGAAGACTGGGAGATGAGATGCAAGCAAGATGCCATGCCTGTAGCTTGGGGCAGGGGAGAGAGGAGCTAGGCTGAAAAGAGGAAAATAGGTCTAGTTTCCAATGGAGCCCAAGTCCCTCACATTGACTTGTTCTTGGTATGGACTCTTTTGCGAGGCTGAGCTTCTGAGGCTGATTTCGGAGGAAGTGAGTCATTGGGGATCTGGCTATAGCTTGAGGAAGTTCATCCTTCCATCCTCTTAGGTTATCCTCGTGTCTGATGCTCAGAGTTCCAAAACAAGGACGCAGAAGGACATTGCTTGAGAATCCACACAAATGTTTATTGGTTACTAGTTCCGTGACATGCTTTACCTAGTGACTGAATGGATGGATGGATGGATGGATGGATGGATGGATGAATGGATGGATGAGGTCCATGGATGGATGGATGGATGGATGAGGTCCTAGTCAAACGAGATGAGGGGGTATTGCATAGCAATGTCCCTTTTGGAAGGTTAAAGAGCAAGGTAGTGTATTAGAGGCTCTGAGAAGTGCTGCACTAAAGGAATTTGCTGAACAGATCATTCTTCAAACTTCCCTGACTGAGGACATGTCGGCTGTGCCTCCTGGATTAAACAATCTGTGTAGTCTTACAGGGTGGCCCTATTTCCCCGCTCTTTAAGTGGCACCAGTTAACATCTTGAGAGATTCTTGCATTCCGTGGGACATGGTTTAGGAAACACTGGGTTAAGATAATGCTTTGCCCATCATGAGGGTGCAAATGGCATTACTTCCACAGCATTAGTGGGCTAGAAAGTCTGAGTGGGGTTGGCTTGTGTCAATGCACTCATCCCTCAGTCCTGCCTGGAATCCACAAAATCCCTTTGCAAGATGGTTTCCTGAGATAAGGACTGCAGTTTGTGGCCACAGACAGAGGGTGAGATTAGCTTTGGATGAGAATGCTATCCACAGTCAGTTTTCTTAGCTCCGTACTTAAAGGCTCTGACTATCCTTTGATCCAAGTAAATTCTGGTATTGGGAGGTGGCAGTGGAAAAGCACTATGGTCCTTTTAAATATTTAAAGGCCACTGACATTTAGTACCATGTATATATTTGCACATATATATCCAAGGATCCTTCAATGAAAGCATGGCTTAAAACCACAAAAGGACCGAATGATCCCCTAAACCTGCTTCCTATTTCTAAGTAACGAATACTCTATAAATCTTCGGTGTTTCTCAATTTGGTTCCTAGAACAGTGGTTCCCAACTTTGCTGCACGTTAAAACCAAGCTTTTCAATTCTGATGGCTGCATTCCATCCCATTCCAACTATATCGCAGCACTGCAGGTGGGAGCCAGGCGTATGAATTTTTAAAAGATCCTGGGTAATTCCAATATGCAGTAAAGTTGGAGGACTGCTGGTTTAGAAGTTTCTGGACAGTTCATTATACCATTATGCCCGTGAGATGACGGAGGTCCTAAGACATCTCCCACATGAGATAATGGAGGTCCTAAGACATTAAGGAACAGGATCAAGGTCACAAATTTGTGACAGATTCCAGGTGAATGTCGCTCCTTTGAATTTGTTTAAGCCAAGTCCAGCATATCAGATGAGATTCTGGAGACGGTGGGACAAGAGATGGGTTGGGGTGGGAGGAGCTGGGCTTGAAAACCCAGTGGATTGAACATAGGCCTTTGTGCCTGTAGGAGAAACAAGAAACCCACTTCAATGTTATGCCTCCTGCCCCTCCTATCAATGCTGTTTCTGTCTGTAGATTGCTGGTTTGCATTTCATTTATAGGGAGACAAAATGGAACCTTTGTGCCAGAGTCGAAGGAAATTATGAAAGCCCACAGCTTGTCTTCAGACTTAATGTCAACTATTTGTCTCCTTTATTTTCAAACAAACAAGTCCTCCCCATGGGTTCTGAGGCCGTCTCAAACATTCCTTGCTTTAGGCTTGTGGTTGCCTGGCTCCCGCATTGGCAGGTATGGCAAAACCCTACCGTTCTCAGAACTGTTTATGAGCCGCAGACGGCTATTGTAGGGGGTCCTGTGAGATACGGTGAGAGGCTTTGAGCAAGGCGTTGAGTTATATGAATGCACGTGGGCATTGAGGCTTCAGGGTTTATTAGCTAGAAACTTAGAAGCAAGGATGAAAGGCCTTATCCAAAATCCCCCAAATATCACGAATTCAAAACATTTTCCCATCATCTGGCAGGATGGATGAATCCTATCGTACATTTCCAAAGGTTCTGCTGATATGGGGGATAAGTCCCGAAATCTCTTCCATTGGAGGTGAGCGGGCTTGCTGGGTGAGCACTGGGGTGACAATCTCTTCATTACTGGGGACTTGGGATGAGTGGCCTGCAATCCTGAGATCCATGGTGGGTCTTAGAAGGAGATCTAGAACTTCCTTTTTTGGTTGTTTATTATTCCCTGAAGCCATAGGCTGGAGGTCCACGTGAACGTTACTTCTTCCATAACCTCAGAAAAATGATACTGTGCCTTCTTCTAAAAATGTGTTGTCATGAAAGATTGCCACTAAGACAGAATAGCAGGGAATCCATAAGGCCTGGATCTGAGCAGGTTTGACAAGAAGTATCCCCCCCGCTTTTTTTTTTAAAGAGTATGAATAAATGTTTAGGATGCGCTATCCTTTGTTAAGTGTGTTATAATGCAATGCTGACATTGGGAATAACTTACTTTAGAAACAGAGTGGGATTTAAGGTTGCCCATGTCAGTAACACACTCGCATACCACAGCGGTTCCTTGGTTAGGAGGGAAAAAAAAGTAGGTGGAAAACCTGGGAATTTGCTTATCTCAGGGAAATATTTCACACACGAGCAAGCCAACCCCTGTAGATGTTGCGGCGAAAGAAACACGTAGAATCATCATTCGGTTAAAGCCGTAAAAGCTTCCCACCTGGGAAGCTTCTTGGAAATGCACATACTCAGGTCTCCCAAGGAGACCTACTGAGTCGGAATCGCGGGGTGGGTGGGCCCGCGTGTCGGCTTTAACAGGCCCTCCACGCAACGTTAGTTCGCTAAAGTTTGAGAAGCACTGCTCGAGCCTGGGAGGTTCTCCAGGTGTGGTCTCCTGACCCATTCACAGCTCCAGCATCGCCTGGGAACTTAGGAAAAACCATCTGTGGCTTTTTTTACTGGACATCCGCAGGCGATGGTAGAAATGCTCCGTGGAATTTCACACGTTCAAGGTCCACAGAGATGGCCAAATGGAACCTACAAAATAACGAATTCTTGGCTAAAAATTCCTAGATGTGTGCTTTCCAGTCTTAGAACTGGAAAGGACCTACAGGGATCTCCTGGACCTGTCTCCTGTCCCTAGGGGTGAATAATAAAACCTCACAGTCGGTCAACATTTCTTTCCCCACTAACGGTTTAGAACGTTGATTGTTGAATCAGGAACTCTGGAGGTAGGGCTCAGCACCCTCTGTCTTCTTCACAAGCCCTCTGGACAGATGCATCCTCCAGTTTGAGAACCACTGGACCACAGTTCCCATCAAACTGCCCACATGTGTGATCACCTTCCCCACAATGCTGGCTGAGAAGTGCAGCCAGGAGGTGGAAACTCGACCCAGTAACATGATCATGCTTGGATCCCGCTAGCATGTACTGAATGTACCGGCTCTCTACTGGGATCTGGTAGAGAAAATATGTTTCCTGTGACCTCTTGTGTTTAGCCCACCAAGTCCCTCCCCCGCTCCATGGATGGTGCGTCCTCTTTGCTCGGTTCACTCTGTGTTAGCCCTGGCTAACAAGTGTTATTTTCCCCCAAGGTCTTTGGGCCTTCGATGTGAAGAACTCTTTAATGATGGACGTGATCGATGCAAGAAAGATAAAGGCAGACGAAGGTAGGGCTTGGGACCTTAGCAATGGGAGCTCCGGCTGCGGGCTGAGAGCTAAAGTTGAGAAATCTGGGAAGACATAGAGGTGGGCTTGGGCGGCCACTCTTGTAAACATGTAAAACGCATACAGCGTGCCGGGGAGATCACGGAGGAGTTGTTGCTCCTTGTGTTCCAGGCAAGTGTAGTTTCACCTCTAGATACAAGCACGTGCCCCAACCTGCAAGATCTTTGTATGTTTTTTTTTTTTTTTTAATTTTATTTTTAAGCAGTCTCCACGGACCTGACGTGGGGCTCGCACTCACAACCCTAGACCAAGAGTCACGTGTGTACTCTACTGACTGAGCTATCCAGGCGCCCCGAGATCTTCGCATTTTGCATTTGCTTAGAGGAGACAAAAATGAACCATTGACTCTGCATTTGGAAGCTTCGATGTGCATTTTTTTTTTTTTAGTGGGAGGTGATGTCACACATCTTGCCTTCTTCAAAGCAGAGTAATACACAACTCTTGCGGGGAGGTGAAGCCTTTCGCAACACATTCTTTACTGACAGATCTGTCCCTAGATGAGCTCCAGCTCCCGAATGTCCACTCGGCAGCCTGGGAAGAGCTGTATAATCTGTATTTTCTCTGATCATCCCCAGTGATAGTGTTTTTCACTGAATTTAGGTCGAAGATGGCAAGATCAACCTTTTAACTTCCTTGCCTCCCAAACCCCTATTGAAATGATCAAAGGGTGCACCATTTGAGAAAACAAGGAATGTAGCACCATCAGGAGAGAAATCGTGAGGGATTTCTGCTAGGCAGTGAAGCTGCAGAGGGAAGGGGGAGGGACTGACCTGCTGTGATTGGGTATCTACAAAGGAAGATGCTTGGTAAACTCACGAATAGAATTTTCTAGGAAAGCCTCCCTACCCCAAATACCCAAAACTTCTGGCCAGCATTGTAGTGAAAAACTTGTGGATTTCTGAGCCCGTTAGATCTGAGTTCAAATCCACCATTCGCTAGTTATGCAAACTAGTCAGCCTTGATCTCATCGCCAGTTAACCGAGGGATTAAACAAAATAGTACGGGAGAGGAGACATAGCCAAAATGTGCATAGTTACCATTTACTGATTACTACATGCCAAGTACTGTGCTAAAAGCTTTACATTTCCCTTAACCTACAAAAGGCTCTATGAAGTGGACTGTATTCTAACCACGATTTTACACAGAACGCAACTAAGGTTTAAAAAGGCTTAGGGTTTTCTCAGGTTCATCGCGATTGCCTGGGTAGAGAAGGAATTTGGACTCAACCAGTCTAATTGTAGACCCCATGCTTTCAGGCCCTGAGCTGAACCGTTCCAAGCCCTTAAAATATATTGCTTTATTTAATCCTTACAGTGGCCTCCTGGTAAGCATTTTTATTGGTGGAAAAGAAATAGAAGTCCGGAGTGTAAATGATTTAATATTATACAAAGGTCTGAAGCCAAGCCTGCTGGACTCCCAAGTTCCCCACCCTTTACCACCATGCTGTTCTTTAATTGATATACCCCATGGAATGTCATCCTAGTTCCCATCTCTGGCTTCGATTTTATTCCCACCGAATCCAAGGGGTGTAAGGCCAATCATGCACGATGGGGAAAAGTTCAAAAATGTGGTTCCCAAACCCTCCAATTCTTCGAAGAACTGGATCACTGTAGGCAAGCTCCTTTAAATCACCTGTATTTCTCTTTGCTGGTAGAACTCACAGAGAACATCGGGCTTCCCCTGAGTGTGCTTGACAAACACAACCCTTGGCCAGCCTATGTCACGTATGTGTCCCCGATGGTGAAAAGACTCATTGAGAAAAGCAAAGCTAGAGATCTGGAATGTGTGCAAGCTCTCGAGGAAAGCCAACGGACATCGAGGCAAAATAAGCCGGCCAGCATCACGCACCTGAAAAGGAGAAAGTCATCTAAAGGCTCTGGAAACTTGATGTTGAAGGACCCGAGGTCAGAGACCATGTTATCAATGTGGAGCTCCTCCTCCGTACCGGCCGTGGGTCCCACCGCTATGCCAGAGCCAAGGCACTTTCACACGGATTCCAGAGAAAATCCCACTGCAAGCTATAACAAGATCATCTTCTCTCGAAAACCCATGATGAGGCTGCTTCCGTACAGCTCCCTTCTAGCCAGCAAGGAGAAACACTCAAATATTTAGTGGGGAGTCCCTGCAGTCATCCCTCCACCTCTCCACCCAAGATCAGATAGCAATTAAGCTTCATGTGGCTGAGATAAACCAGATTTAAATGTGGTACACCCCCTCCAACATCACAGTCAGATGGGGTTGGGAAGCCCCATGCTCCAGTTCCTGCCATATATGCTCAGAACCTACCTGAGGGTGAATGAGTCCCAGTCCAGGCAGGACACAGAAATCACATCAGTTACTACCCCAGAGGTAATCTGGGTAATAGAAAGAATTACTAACCAGGTAACTGGAAAGGTGGGAAGAGAACCCAGGGGTATTAGTGCACGTAGCTGCCTGCAGGAAGCAGGTTTCCCAAGGCTGGGGGAACAAAAGCAAGATACTGCACTTATTAAAAGTTAGGCACTTGGAGAAGGGGCAGGTGGGCTGAATCTCAGATTTCTGAGACCAGGAGGGGTGGGGGATACTCCTCAGCGGGTTCCGGTGTCCTTGAGCTTGGAGGAAATTTCCGGTGGGGATGGTACCTCAGTCTCTGTGGAGGGGAAGCTCTTTGGCTGAGGTTGGTTCTGTGATAGTTACGAAAACCAAAAACTGGACTCAGATGCTTCTGGAAGGACTCAGATGTTCTCTCAGATGCCTGAGAGAACAAGAAGCGTTGCCGGTGGAAACAGACAGGGACAGGAAGCCAACAGAGGGGGGTAAACAGGAAGCAAACCAGGAGAGAATTCCTTCCTCCACTTCTAGCCTCAAAGCTTCCCCCCTCTCCACCCCATGCCTGCTATGGGCAGAGCCTATCAGGGAAGAAAGCAGGAGTGTGGTTTGCAGAATCTTGAATGCCAACATCTCAGCATAGGATGAAAGGATAGACTTGAAGCCGAGAGAACATCAGCTTCAAAACTAGCACAGTGGAGTTCTGAGTGAGTTCACCTTGCTGCACCAGGCACCTGAACTTGGTATTGAGATGTTTCCTCCTCGGTGGGTTTACAAAGTGGCCGTGAGGGTGCGAGTGTCCCCTGCTGAGAAATGGAGGATTTCCTCCCCTCTACTACTTTAAAGCCTGCCTTGTGGAGTAGAGTTGGCAGGGGAGAAGTTCCTGGCTGGACCACAGTGGTTATTTGTCAGACCACACTTAGCCCTGGTCCGTCTGTGCTCTGGGCAGTTTCCAATTGGCCCCAAAGCAAGTGATGTTAAATTTAGTGTCAAAGCAGACAGGCTTTGTCTTTAGATGCAAGGGGACTCTGGCTATGATAGGGAGACCTAGCTGATCTCACAATTGGGGGTTATCTATTGACCATAACCTGCCTCCATTGGTAGCTTTTCTTTGACCTCACCTGAATTTCTGTATTTGCGTTCGTGAAGTTGAATGCAAATCTTGCATTCTTAACATTCCTAACCATCTTGCTTCCCTAACAGACGTGTAGAGGATGTGATGGGCAAGTTGTTATAAATGCCATTTGAAGACGTCAAATTTGCCCTACACATGCATTCTCTCCATACAGGAATCTTGCAGAAACTTTGGCCCTCACCTCTGGCTGCTGTGAGTAGTGTTGGGACAGCTTCACAAATGAGGAGCTCTGGACCTATTTCTGGGTTGCCAGGTCTTGGCCAGAATGAATTCTTGCAAAAATATAAGTGGTTTCCAGTGAATCTGAATGACTGTATTTCATGTCCATGGATCGTTTATAGACATGGAGGCAAGTGGTAAAATCCTCCAACAGTATTTTTTTTTTTAAGATTTTATTTATTTATTTGAGAGACAGAGAAAGTGAGAGAGAGCATGAGAGGAGAGAAGGTCAGAGGAAGAAGCAGACTCCCGGTGGAGCTGGGAGCCCAATGTGGGACTCGATCCCGGAACTCAAGGATCATGACCCGAGCCCAAGGCAGTTGCTCAACCAACTGAGCCACCCAGGCGCCCCTCCAACAGTAATTTTTATCTCTTCTCTCCTTTCGTGGGCGTTTAAAGCCAGAGTATATTTGGAGTAGGTTTGGGAGTAGATTTGCCTATTTTGGGAGCACCTCTCAGAGGCTCAGATGCCTCTTAGGATCTCAGGAATATAGCTAGTCCCACCCAATGTCTAATTGTGAGTGTTAGAGTTTATAGAGATTTGGGGTTATTTCTTCCAAACCCTTTGAGGGCAAAGCAGTTTTTTTTTTTCCTAAAAAGTTTTCTAGGTGTTTAATAGTTTTTTACAAAAGTATCTGTATCTTCTCTAATTTAAAATGATGGTTTTACAGATAACAGTGTTTAGATTGAGTTAATTCTCAACCCGTTATAACACCAGCACGAGTGGAAGGACATTATTAACGCCTTATGTTGCGATGAAGATTGCTCTTATCTGGGACTATAGTCCAGACACACTGCCTCCTAAGATAGTTTTCAGCCAGGAAAAGTCTAATTCCTTTTGAAACGGGGGATTCTGTTCGAGCCCAAGCTGGGGTTCACAGCCCAGCCCCCATGGAGATTTGACCAACTGTGACTAGGTTTGCGTGAACACTAAGGGGGCCGTAGGAAAGACACAGTTAAACAAGACCAGCTGGTCCCAGTAATGAAGCCTCCATCACTGGGGGAGGGAGGGTGATCCTCACTAATCCCCGTTGCTTAGATTTGTCTTCTGCTCCAGACCTCCCTGAGTGTGACGGAAGTGGGGACTAGGGAGTCAAAATCCTCCTAAAAGGCTCTTTTGCTAAAACCCTAGAAAGCCCCGAGTATGCACAGAAAGGGGGAGGAGAGCTTCTTGATTTCACAACACCCCAGCACGCAGGATCCCGCTGTCCTGGGTCTACCAGAGGCCAGTGGAGACTTGGCGGCACCAGCTTTGTTCATGAGAACCTGAGACAGATCCCTGGTGCTTCTGGAACAGGTGTGTAGCCCTTCCGGGGGCTGCGATCTGACCCGAGCAGGTGGGGCATGGAATGGAATGGGGATTCTTCCTCACAGAAGCTCATCGGCCTGTCCAAGCTGGAGGGGCCCGGGCTATCTCCGGTTCCTCTGAACATATCGAACTTCCATCTCTAAGAGGGGACTAGCTCTCTCTGACGTTTCGTAGACCGCAGCCTCTAGTTTATCTCCTCAGGATCTGGAAATATCCTATTTGGCAGGAGAGCCATTTCACTTAGTCTCCCTGCCACGGTAGGTTTACGAAAACACCGGAATCCATATTCTGTGTTGCTCTGTTTCCAAGGCCTCCTTCTGACACATCCTGAGTAGCTGTTTCTGAACAGATTCTTTGGCAGGATCCTGCACGCGATATGGTATTTACTGTTTGCAAATTCCACCGTTGGTGTTTAAACAGTAATGCTTGACCTCGGCCTCTGGCCATTTTCACTCTGGGGGGTCTGTAAGGACGTCAGATAGTCTGCATGCTGCAATGTCTCAGCCGTGGCCTGGGAGCACGTCTGGAAGATTAGGCTGTTGGCAGATAAGATGCTGCTGGAAAGCCCTCCAGGAGCTTAACTGCATAAACCTGCTAGTGCAGGTGTGTCCAAGTCAGATGTTTGGGGGTGGCCTGGGAGCTCTCTGACTGGAATGGGAGGCCTGGTGGGACCAAGATAGACGGGACTTCAAGAGCGGGGGACTTCATTAACAGCCCATGCGACGTGCACAGCATGAGAAGCTAACCTTCCTTTTCTTGACCCAACGTCCTCGTGAAGGAGCCACAAAGACCTCACACCGGTCCCCTTAAGTCATTTTGTTAGGACAGGGAGAACAAAACACGGGGACCCCCAGGTAGGGATTTTGACCCTTGGGCTTTGATGAGGGTCCTCGGAGGTAGCCGAGAAGTCTCACGGAGCAGGGGACACAGCTCAGGAGTCCCCAACCAGGGATGGACAGCGTGTGTGTGTGTGTGTGTGTGTGTGTGTGTGTGTGTGTGTAAACAGAAGACCCAAAACATCAGGAATCCCAAGCCTGCAGCCCCGCTCCCTGTGTCAACAGAGGTGGTGAGACGGTCCTAAAAGTGCTTCCTTTGTGAGATGTGTGCGAGCAAAGGGATGCATCTAGACAATGTGGTTCTTTTCAGCCTTGGCTGAGTCATTCATTTCTAGAAGCCTTTTGTAGCCCCACCCTTTGCGAGCGTCTGCACATTTTCAGAGCCTGCACTTTATCGGTGCCGGATAAGGGAGGACAGAATGAGAGAGGCGTGGGGGAGGGGGTGGGAGTCAACGCGGACCTGAGATCTGCTGCGATCCTGTGTCCTCAGAGCCGGGACTGAAACTCAGGCCTGGGTTTAGGTTAAGTTATCCAGAAATCCTTCCTCTTCCTTTCTCCCCTCCCCTCCCCCACCCCAGTCTCTAGCTCCTTACAGTGTCCCCAACCTATCAGGCATGGCTGGGCCGGGCCTATTCCTGGAATGAGCATACATGTGCAATTTCTCTGGGGGCTTCGAGGGTGGGGTGCCATCAAGACCAGCAGGGATGCAGGGATATCTCAATTTTAGGTGGAATCCGCTGCCACTCCCGTATTCTCCGCCTTGATCCCAACCACGACCCGATTTCCATATAGGACAGGGCAGAATAAACAGTGTCATGAAAAAGCTATTGGGACTTGGTGTCGAGACCCCCTTCTCTTCTCCCAGGCTTTCTAGTCCAGGGCAAGTAAAAATTCCCACCCCACCAGAAGCCCTTCTAGGAGGCACATCTCGCTGGGGGTCTCCACGACTCACGGAATCAACTCACTTCCCCTCGAGATTCAGTTGTTCGGCCACCCCAGAATGTTGCATTATGTGGGGTAGACAAGGGAGGCGAGAAGACATCATTTCAGGCAACCCACCTCGGTGGAATCATTTCAGCGTGCCTGCCGTCGAGAAGATTCTTGTGGAGAGCGAACGTAGTACCAGAGAAAGAGACAGCTGGAAAATCTTGCCCTGAGTGTGCCGGGCTCTCTGTTCACACATTTGTGTGCTACAGCTTGTCCTTGTCCATTTTACTGTCCATGGGGTTCTATCCTTGCTTGCCTCGCTGACTAGCGAACATTGGGGTAAGTGAACTTCCTTGCGACGGGAGCCTGGGCTCCTAGCTCCAAGCCGGGTTGCTTTCTGGTCCCCACATCCTCTTCTCTACCCTGGTTTCATCGAGGCTGTCCCGCTGCTGTACCCGCAAGCTGGGCAGATATGTTTAGCGGATGGCTGGTGACCCGCAGATTTAGCTAAGTCCTTTTCTTCCGTGAAGCAGCTTTACTGGAAACTCCCCCGTATGGGGCATGCGTCCTTTGAGCCCGTTTTCTATGTGCCACCGGACCAGCAGAGACTGAGAGTGCACGAGATCTAGACAAGGTCAGTCCCACTGCCATACTCCCAAAAGTCCGGCACATAGTAGGTGCTCAACTATTTCCCGAGCAGATGATTTACAACAGCAAATCCTAACACCCCAAACAAAAGGCATTGGGAAGCGATGGTTTCTTCCATAATGTCCAGAGGCTGGAAACCTGCCCCGCCACCCCCGGACCAGGTTTTGTAGAAAGTTTGCATTGAGTAGGCAGCTTTGCTCTAAAGTTCCTTCTAGTCCTGGTTTTGTGATTCAGGTGAGGGATGCAGCACGTACCTCTGACATGCTTTTCCTTACAGGATATTGGAGGGCCACGAGGTCACTTCTTTTTTTTTTTTTTTTAAAGATTTTCTTTATTTGACAGAGAGAGAGATCACAAGTAGACAGAGAGGCAGGCAGAGAGAGAGGGGGAAGCAGGCTCCCTGCTGAGCAGAGAGCCCGACGCGGGGCTCGATCCCAGGACCCTGAGATCATGACCTGAGCCGAAGGCAGAGGCTTTAACCCATTGAGCCACCCAGGTGCCCCCCAAGAGGCAATTTCTTTAAACCGAATGTCTGGTGGTTCTGTTTAATGACCAACCCACGTCTATATGATGGAATTCGAAGTTGACCATATTTGTCCTCGAACCTTTGTCAGAAGGGAGGCAATTTCACAGACCTACTTCCCCCTTCCCATTCGCATGTTTGCAGCCCTGCCGATGGGCACCGAGGGCTTGCTCGTGTCGGGTGCCGTGCTGGGGGCCCAGCCGTGAACACGACACGCTCAGGCTTACGTCTGGCAGTGGGGACAGTGAACAATCACAATCACGGTGCATATTACAAAGAAGCCCGGGCTTTAGTGACAGCATATTTGCTTTAGGCTCCTGACATGTTCCCTCCAGTCTCATGAAAATGACATTATGGCAAGAGGCAGGATTCATATCAGAACAGCTGTTCATCAAAAAAAACCAAAAAAACCCCGAAAAAAACCAAAAAAACACGGATGTGAGGTCATGGCAAATTTTTGGCTAAGTTGCATTTTTTAAGTGGCCTGGCGAGTTTTTCAAACTTTGCAAAGCTGCCTCCAGTTGATGCTTGGCGCCCAACTTTCATGTCTGTTTCTGTCCCAACGTGGAGCTATCTTCCAGCTCAGGCGTGTTTCGGGGTCACGTGTGTCCCTCTTGACCTCCTGCAGCAACCCAGAGACAGTGCCCACTGCAAACACATGTTTGCACACTGCTTGTCCCACCATACTCACTTCCTGCCTGCCTTTCTGTCCCGGAGGACTGGGCTGCGCAGCTTCAAAGGAGGCCTCAGGGCTCCCTTACTGTCCCCATCAGACCCCGGGCCAGGGGTCAAGCCCAGGCCGCCAGCATTGACCCTTAGCCCACCGGGCCTGAATGCAACTTCCCCAGGTCTCTAACGCGAAAGGATTAGGTCTACCTTTCCTCTTCTCTCTGACAGACAGCCTTGCTTCCTACCAGCTTTTCCAGGCTTTTGTGGGCCCCTCTGTGGACTTGGGGCAAGGGGTGTATTTCGACCGAGGGAGAAAGCAATGTGCTGTTTCATGGTCCCCCTGCTTGTCTTTGTTCTTCCTGTATCTCCTTCCTCCCTCTGGTTGTACCCACGGAGCTCCTGTCCTGCTCCCTTCCCTTCCTCCTTCCACTTTCTTCCCTTCCATTTGATCTTCTCATTTCCCTTCCATTTGATCTTTTCCCGTTTGATCTTTTTATTTATTGAGTCATTTCGAAGTTAAATGATACTTGTTTTAAGTGACTCAGGCTCCATGAAGCCTAAGTGACCTTGAACTCACTAACTCTGGGAGAAGCATGTCCCCTTCATGTTCAGATATCGGGAGTCCGAGCCTCCAACCTGAGGACGACAGGGAGCCCCCAGGTACTTTGTGGGGGGCTCTGATGAACGCTTGCATATTCCACAAAACCTTCCGCGTGGCCACCTGTCGGTCTGGCCATCCGTCTCACCCTGAAAGCATTGCCTCGAGGTCCTAGGTCAGTGCCGTCCGGGTTCTTCCCAAGCTAGCTTTTGGGGGGGTCCCTGAAGCCTCTCGAAGCACAGCTCTGCCCAGACGGTAACGGTCAACAAGTTTGCTCTGAAGACTCGGGATCACAGAAGCACGACAGAGTAAGTAGCAGTTGCTACCAGAAGCGTCTACTCCGGGAGGCCTACAAGTCTCAGTCTGATTTCTGTTCCCTGGTGAGGGCCAGTTCGGCCTCCAACGTGGATTTCAGTGCATCTTCATAAACTCACAACCCACGTGCAATTCCACCTTATTCCTGGAGATGAAAGAGCCACCTCCTCCCCCTGTCTTGATCGCAAATGAAACGGTCACCGGGAATACCAACTGCCTCATTCATAAGATTCAGTTTAGTTTTCCTGGCCTGGAAAAGACAATGAAAATATTCAACAGAACATAGTGCATTTGGGCTTCAGAACTCTTCAGCAGAACAGAGGGCTTTTGTCTTGCCCTCTTTATGGTCCTGCTTCCAGAGCATGGGGAAGTTTTACCTTTTAATGTCCAAGAGTGAGTAGCTCATCACCACCATGAACTTCACCTTCACTGTCACAATGACCATCACCTTCACCATCACCACCATAACCATCACCACCACCACCATCACCATCATCACCACCACCACCATGACCATCACCTTCACCACCACCACCATCACCACCATGACCATCACCATCACTACCACCACCACCATGACCACCATCACCATTATCATCACCATCACCATCCCCACCATGACCATCACCTTCACCACCACCACCATCACCATGATGACCATCACCATCACTACCACCACCACCACCACCATCACCATCATCATCACCATCCCCATCATGACCATTACCATCACTACCATCAACACCATCGCCACCATGACTATTACCTTCACCATCACAATGACCATCACCTTCACCATCACCACCACCACCACCATCATCACCACCATGACCATCACCATCACTACCACCACCACCATGACCATTGCCATCATCATCACCACCACCATCACCATGATGACCATCACCATCACCACCATGACCATTACCATCACCACCACAACCATCACCTTCACCATCACCACCACCACCACCACCATCACCATCATCATCACCATCACCATCCCCACCATGACCATTACCATCACTACCATCAACACCATCACCACCATGACTATCACCTTCACCATCACAATGACCATCACCTTCACCACCACCACCACCACCACCACCATTCCCACCACGACCATGACCCCCATGACCATCACCTTCACCACCACCACTGTGATTATCACCTTCACCACCATCCCCACCACCATCACTAACCAGGGAAGGCACAGTCTCAATTAAAGACCTATTTTATCAATCAGAGAGAGACAAATAGTGTATCACTATTTGTGGAATAGTATCACTTATTTATCAAATAAGTATCACTTATATGTGGAATCTAAAAAAGCTGAACTCAGAGAAATAGATGGTGGTCACCATCACAGGGTCACCAGGGGCCCAGGGTTGGGAAGTGGGGAGATGTTGATCAAAGGGTACAAATTTCCAGTTATAAGGTTAACAAGTTTTAGGGATCTAATGTACAGCGTGGTGATTATAGTTAATGATACTCTGTTATATATTGAAAGTTACTAAGAAAGAAGATTTAAAATTTTCTCACTACAATAAAAAAGTAATTATGTGACAGAGGGAGGTGTTAACTAATGCTATGGTAGTAATCATTTTGCAATAAATAAATGTATCAAATCAATACATTGTGTACTTTAAATATCAATTATATCTCGAGAAAGCAGGGAAAAAAGACCATGAGAAGCACCTGAATTTGGGTTATTTCACTGACACTGGACACCCCAAGGACATCCCCGATATCCGTGTGAATCAACAGATTCTCCTAGATGGTCTCTCTCAGAAAAGAAGGAAGAATTGATCAAGAGACTAGTGCCGACCTTCTAGAAACGATCAGAGTTCTTCAGCTGAGGTCCACAAATAGAACCCAGGAGTCCATGAACTTGGACAGTAAAAAAGATCACATCTTTATTTTCACTGATCTCTCAGTGAGTTTTAGCACTTTGGGGTTCACAGTAGCTGTGACTTTGTCACCAGTAGGAATCACAGACATTTTCATATCACACGATGGTCATGGACATCTTGAAGTATTGTGTACATTCCTTGCTTTTTTTGAAATGGTGGTAGGCATTGGACTTGCTGCTACATCTTGTTATGTAATGCATCAATAAAACCCACAGTCCACTTCAAAAAGATCTGCTTTAAAAAATACTTTATTTAGTTTTAAAATAGTTTTTTTTTTTTTTTTGGTCCTACACATTTTATTTAAGAGATGTTAAAAACCCCTGACATAAGTTCAGCTTTTGTGACTTCAATACATTATAGATCTTGCTTTTATTGAGCGCCTAACATAAATAATAGAAGTCTCTCTCCCTCAATGCCTGCTCCAGCAAGTAACCATTGTTTACAGTTGGCATATACCTCAAAGACTCTTTCAAAGCAGATGCATTTAGTATTTGTATATATATAACATATGCATATCATAATTCACACAGCTATTTTTAATGGAATCACTATACGTATTCTGCAACTTGCTTTTCTCACTTGACATTTCTCCTTGTTGAGATACATAAATTGTTTCCATCCTTTTGGATCACTTTGAGATGCCAGAGTTCCTTTTTCCATTCCTGATGGATATGCAGGTTGATTCCAGTTTTTCCCTATTCGGGAAACCCATTATTCCTGCAATTGGCCTCTGATGTCTTTCCTGAGGGATCCCCTCCCCTTATCTTCTCATGCCTATGTCCTTGAGTGTCTCAGTCACTTTTGAGGGCCTGTTCCTGAAGAAATTGAGCTGAGTGGGCTCTCATGTATGGGAGCCCCATATTTGAACTTCTTTTCCAGTGGGCTCTTGAGAGCCTCTGAATGCTTGAACAGAATGATCAGAGATCCTGGTGCTCAAGTGATCTCAAAGCAGGATAACTGTGAAGCAGAGTAGGGGTAGTGACTACTTCACCCTTCTTTTTATGTCCTCTAAGTCCCTGCATAGTGTCTCATTCAGGGTTCCTTGCACAGTTGCACAGGCTGAGAACGGCACTAATGATGGGGGTAGGGATGCAGTTTCACATAGACTCTAATGAGAATGAAATTCCCTGAGTAGCCCAACATGACAATGCTGGCCTTATTGGTAGAAATGGCTGAACTAATGTTTCCCTTAAAAAAAAATTGTTTTTACAAAGATGGGATTTTACAAAATACATTCCTTTTTTTCCCCCCAAGATTTTATTTTTAAGTAATCTCTACACCTAATATGGGGTTTGAGTGTATAACCCTGAGATCAAGAGTTCATGCTCTACCAACTGAGCCAGCCACGTGCCCTACAAAATACATGTCTTCAGCTTTCCTCACCTAACAATACATCATGGATGTCCTTGAAGTCAACAGGTAGAGATCTAACTCACTCTTCTCAATAACCGGATGACACTTCGTGGTAATCAACGCTTCCTGATTCGATTTGCTTGTTTGATTTCCACAAAATCTTAAGAGCTCTAGAGTGCCTTTCTCCCCAATCTGCCCTCGGATTTGGCTTGGTGGAGTAAGGCCTTATGTTTGTATGAAACATACAGATTTTCAGTGTGTTCTTGCACCTTACTTAATGCTTCAACCACCCCAAGATGGGGAAGACCCAGGTTAAGAGAAGGTCTAGGCTCACACAAACAGAGAAATTATATCTGACTCCCAGAACTCAGTTTCCCTCACCAGACAGCATGGCCACTCCACACAGGCATCTATCAGCCCTTCCTGATTCACTTTGAGATGTTTCAGTTGGGAAGGTTGGTGGCTGAGTGACCCATGTTGAGGCTGGGGGTTAGGTAGAGGGTGAAGGTGGGTCACCTTGAAAAACAAGAACCAGAAGACAAACTTGTTTCCTAAGAGCGATGGACAGCCATAGCAGGGTTTAAGGCAAAGCAATAGCTCAATCTATAAGCAGAGGTGAAAACCAGTTTGGCTTTCCTCTCTCGCTGATCTGGCTTATCAATAACTCCATGCTGAACCTTGAAGATGAGGGAAAGTAGGATATGAGGCTTGCCTTTGAGGAACTCACAAATAATTTTAAAAAGTGTATATGAGAACTTTTGTACCAAATGAGAGCTGTCCCCTTCAAAGTCATTGATGTGAATGGTTGTGTCCTAATAAGGATACAGCAAAGCTAGGCCTGCTCAGAGCTTTTGAGCTCCATTTTCAGTAACTGTGACTCATTTTCTGGGTTGGGTCATGGGCTATCCCAACAAACAGTTGCTTTAGAACCATAGAATGATTGAGTGAGTAGATTTGTTTGAGATCATTTTATGGAGATCCTTTAATCTTGTGCAATCATTTCGAAGATGAGGAGACAAACGGTCAGACAGACCCACTTATTTGGTCGACTATTTGATTTCAATACTTCCAAGTCTTCCAGGTCTGCTGCTAACATCTGCCATGGACCAGTTGAGTGGGCCTGGTGGCTTGAGTGCTGAGGATAGACTCCTGGTAGACTGAATGGGGGTAGGTGAGATTCCTTGGAGAGAGCTTTCTGGAAGAGGTGAGGATTTTAGAGTTGGACTTGAAGAGAGAGAATGATACGAATGTGTGTGGAGGACAGGGTGGGGCATCCCAGGTATATTTAAAAGTAGACTGCTGTTTACAATTCCCTTCCTTCCTTCCTTCCTTCCTTCCTTCCTTCCTTCCTTCCTTCCTCCCTCCCTCTACTTCCTCCCTCCTTCCTTCCTTTCTTTTCTTTCTTTCTTTCTTTCTTTCTTTCTTTCAAAATATTTTATTTATTTATTTAACAGGGAGAGAACACAAGTAGGCAGAGAGGCAGGCAGAGGCGGAGAGAGGAGCAGGCTCCCTGCCGAGCAAGGAGCCCGATGCGGGACTCGATCCCAGGACTCCGGGATCATGATCTGAGCCGAAGGCAGCTGCCCAACCAACTGAGCCACCCAGGCATCCCTCTTTCTTTCTTTCTAGAACTGTTTACTTATTTTAGAAAGAGCACAAGCAGGGGTAGAGGAAGAAAGAGAGAGAGAGGGAGAATCTCAAGCAGAATCCCTGCTGAGCGTGGACCCCCCTCCCCCCAACTCGGGCTTGATCTCACAACCCTGAGATCATGACCTGAGCCAAAATCAAGAATTGGACTCTTAATGAACTGAACCACTCAAGTGCCCCTTTACAATTCCTTTCCTAAACAAAAAACAAATTGCTGAACCATAGATTCCCCTAAAAATTTTTTTAAAAAATGTTTCCCCCCAAGAACACACCAGGCAGATGGTGTTTGCATCTACGTTCTCCTACCAGGGCGTTCTTGTTTTTTTTTGTGGGCTCCAAGAGAGGTAGGACTTGGGTTTCGTGCAACTTCCTGAGCTCATCTCTTAGCCCATCCTGTTCCCTTCTATTTACCCCATCTTTGTGCACAACGCATTGAAGGACAGCTCATATCTCCTCCAACTCCTGGCGTCCCACACCAGGCACCTGCAACTCTCCACCTGGAAGCTTTCTCCTCATGCGCTGGAGGAGAACCTAACCTGAGCTATCACCCAGGCAACCTCTGGATTATTGAGCCATCCAGGAATAAAGGGGTCCCCTTCTGGGGGATGTTCTTTTATTTTGCGTTGTACACAGGGCAAAGGGGCTCTTAATGGGAACAGCAATTTGTGTGCAGTAAAACTAAGAAACAAAACAGGCCATAGAATATAATGCAATGTAATTCTCTACCACACCTCCTTGCCAGCCCCCCACTCTTCTTTCCCTTCCCGGAAGCCACTACCCTCTCCTCTGGAGCGCCTTGCTCCTGCTCTCTTCGGCATCCACTGCTTCAGCCTCCCTGGCTCCCAGTTCTTCCTCTATCCTGCCGCCAGGCTTCCTTCTGGGGCCTTTGCACTTGCTGCCTCTTCTGGCAGGATCGCCCTTCCCCATCTAGGTGCGAAGCCCGTCTCCCTCACCATCCCCAAAGCCTGGCTTTCCTCAGCTTTCCTCTGCGAACCTGGTGGTGGCATCGCCATCCCCGTACCCCTCCCCATCTTTTCATTGTCCACATCTGACCTTCCACCCTGTCCACTTACTCGTTTCCCATAAGAAGCTAAAATCTAATATAATATGGATGTGAGCTTCACAAAGCTTTACATATACGAAAAGAGGATTTTGTCTATTTTGTTCACTGCGTAGAAAAGCTTCTTGCACGCGGCAGAGGCTCAGTTAAGCTTTGTTGCGCAAATGCGCAAGCGTGTACCCAAACGCGTGAGCGTGTACCCAAACGCGCGAGCATGTACCCAAATGCACGTGCCCACGCACACATGTTCCGCCCCTTGGTTTTTCCACTTGGCAACCTTGGAGATGGTTTCTCTTCTAACACATGGAGCCACCGCCTCCCTTTACACGGCTGCAGAGTATACTATTGTGTGAATGCTCATAGCGCATGCAGTTAGCATTTAACCGATTTAATCTCTCAGTGAACTTCTAGGTGGGCTCAGGTCTCTAGCTATGACAGACAAAGGTGAAGAGTGCCCCGTGTCGCCGTGCACATGCATAAGGACATCTCCAGGATGAATCTCTGCAAGTAGGGTTGCTGCGTGTGTGCATTCTTACATGGACAGATATTTGGAAAAGGTCACACCTGTCTCTGCTTCCCTCCACAGTCAACGGGAATGTTGGTTTCTGCACATCTTAGGCGACACTGCACATTATCAAAATGTTGATCATCGTCAACCTAATTAGTAACAAAAAAAATTTTTTTGACAGTGTGGTAACAAATTTTATAGATTTTAATCTGCCTTTTAAAAAAATATGCCATTTCTCTTTCGCTCTGTGCGTGTGCGAACTTCTTGTTTAAATGTTTTGCTCATTAAAAAACTTGAGTTGTTGGCCTTCACCTTGGTTCACCAGTCCTCTTTTCATATTAAACCCTTGATATACTTGTCCTTTAACCATAACCTGTCTTCCAAATGTTTCCCCCATCTTTTCATTTGTATTCTGACATCATTTTAGTGTTTTTGGTATGAACGAAACTTTAAATATTTATACAGTCAACCTCATCGATATTTTTATTTATGGCTTCTGAGTTTTGTCTTAAGAGAAAGACTGTCTCCTTTTCCACGATTGACATAAAAAACGATCTTGTATTCTTTTCTGGTATTTTCATGACTTTTCTCTTTTTTAAGCACACAGTATGAGGACATTTAGTAAAAGGACATGAAAGAAGACCATTTGTGGAATAATCCATTTTCCCCTCAATGATTGGACATTTGACCTTTTTTACACATTAAATTATTCTGTTTCCCCGTATGTTTTGGGACTCTTCATTTTGGCTCATTGATCTGTCCGCCTTTTTAGCGCCAGAATCAAATTGTTTCCATTAATGCAGCTTTAAAATCTGTCTTTCCTTTCAGTAAGAGTAAGCTCAGAGGACCTTCCTGTAATTTTTTCCTGATGGTCCCCGAGCCTTTGGGTAAGAACGAGAGTGATTTTTAGGTTGTAAAACTGCCCTCTTTTCTCTTAGGTGACCAGAATGGCGCGTGGAATGTAAGCTCCTCGATCCTGGTAGCTGACAAGCCCATCTTCCTTCTGAAAGGTTAAATCTCATAACAAGGTGATCATAAAATAAAAGCTGAATTCCTTCACCTCCCTTGAAGCCATAACCCTGCTTGCAACCAAACCTGTTGAAGTCGGACCATAGCTTAGGTGATCCCTAGTAGGTGTGATAGGGAGGGTCAAAAACGTGAATTTACCAGTTCCTGTAGCCAGCTGAAGTTATGCTTTTTTTCCTAATAAACAAATTAATATCAAAAATAGAAGAAGAATGCAAATCAGAAAAAAATAATCCCACCCTCGTCACCCTTGGAATACAACTGCGGCAAACAATTCCATCAAAAACTAAAACAAAAAAACAAAACAGAAAAAGCACCCCCCCAAAAAAAACCCGCAAAAAACCCCCCCGAAAGCACGAAGCATGGGGCTTCGGCTGTGGGGCTGACAGTAACCAGAACTAGAATAGAAATGGCTGAATTTCCTTGACTCCTTCCTGACCTGCCCGAGGGCTGCCTGAAGTCCCCGGACCCCGATCCAGTGGGAGCTTGGTATGAAGTTAATGTTTTGAGTGGGTGAGGTGTGGGACGCAAAAACAGATATTTAGACATTTTTTTCCTTTTGCTTTCTTCTCATAGAGTATTCCTGGCTTCCACAGAAACAGGCCCCCATTGTGCACCCCTGCCCTGGGTAACTTGGCAAAGGGTGCCTGCAGGAGAGACCGTCTTTGAGAGTGTGCAAGGACCTCGGGAAGCAGAACTCAGCTGCTCGAAGAAGCAGCCACAAGACAGCCCCAGACTTACCCCCACTCAGCCCGACTCTGGGACCTGGGCCAAGCAGGCACGAGTCAGCGGCTGGCTGCCCTTCTCTCCCCTTCCCCAAGCTTCTAGTGCCACAGAACCATCCAGACCTCGTGAGCCGGGAATGGAGGTGCCCAGAGCTGACACTAGTAACCCAAGATGAGCCCACCCCGTTTACACACACGTGCTGGTGAGCACCATTCAGCGTTGGGCACTTCCGCCCTTTCTCGAAGACCACGTTGAGACGTGTCTGAAATAGACAAGGGCAGGTGAGGAGTGACTGGGCTGTGAATACTGCTCGGATGAGAAGGAAGTTACCTGCGTTCAGCCCAGGGAAACCTCAGAGCCCTCCCAGGCAGCTCAATGTCAAGCTCAGCTGACAGGTGTTGGGTGGGGGAGGGGCGTGGCAAGAGGGGCCGATGCACCTGTAAGCAAGTGAGCAGCCCTGTGGGACATCCTAGTGGGTCCTGATGCTGAAAGGCCCCAGGGCTCCAGCTGACCACCTAGTTGGCTCTCGTGCGTCTCCCCATTCTCGAGCCTTCAGACTCAGGCCAAATTATACCTGATTTTTCAGCTTGCAGAGGGCACATGGTGGGATTTCTCAGCCTTCATAAGCATGTGAGCCAATTCCTGTAATAAACATCCTCTTGTACCTCTCTCTGTATGTCCTACTGATGCCGCTCCTCTCGAAAACACTGATTAATTCTCTTGGGGAGAATTATCTAGAGACACACTGAGAAATCACATTTTATGAGCTATCTGCGCATTCTTTAGCCTAGTGAAACTGACACAAGAAAGGAACCCTCACAGCGTTCCTCGGGGGGTCTGGGAAGTTCGGGGTGCCGATGTCAAGAGATGAATGTGCAGCCTTGCTTTCTCCAGCAGAGCAGAAGACAGTACCCAACATTCTTAGTTCGATCTATGCACCTGCTCACCAAGTACGGGCTCCTGTCGGCTGTCTGATGGACATCTGCTTCCTGTGGGTTGGAGAGATTACATGAGACCCCGCAAGCCGCGAGGACGGTAATTACATTTGTGTTTGTTTCTTGAGGGCTTCCCGTGGGGCAGGTACTGCTCCAAGTCAGCTTTGTGTGTATTACTTCATTCAGTCCTCACAAAACCTGTCACGAACGTCTTTTCCTTGCTCCCATTTCTTTTAGAAATGATAAATTTAGATCACAGCGAGGTGAGCTTAAAAAGGCGCTGGCTCACAGAAAAAAAAAAATCTCAGGAAACGTGGTGGCTGGAGACTGGAGCAAGCAGAGCTCATCAGAGCCAACTGCATACGTCTCTTTCCAGCTCGTGTTAAATGACGTGTTAGCAGCTGGAAATTAACCGTAGCAGGAGTATCCACAGCCCAGAAATAAGCAAACACTACGAATCAGGGTTTCTAAAAATTTTTTGGAAGATTGAAGATTTTATTTATTTATTTGACAAAGAGAGAGAGAGAGATCACAAGTAGGCAGAGAGGCAGGCAGAGAGAGAGAGGGGGAAGCAGGCTCCCTGCTGAGCAGAGAGCCTGATGCGGGGCTTGATCCCAGGACCTTGAGATCACGACCTGAGCCGAAGGCAGAGGCTTTAACTCACTGAGCCACCCAGGCGCCCCTTTCCTTTTTTTCATTAAGAAACCCACGTCACCTCCATGACCACTAATATTACGTTTCTATCGGCGTAGAAATCATCTTAGAATTGGTTCTTACTAAAATTAATATGCTCCAAGAGGGCACCCTCCCAAGTTTCTTAAAGGGAGGGTAGATTTTCATCAGACAATCCCATTCTGGAAGAGCTCCACTTCTGCAGGCTTCCACCGTGGGGGCAGGAGAAAGCCGTACAGGGCCCCTATGATCAGGATCAAATGGTTTGGAGAACCTCCAGGTACAGGTTGGAAAGCCACAGTTGGTGCGTCATCACCAGGTAAGGGACGTCTCACTGCGTCCTGCGCTGCATTTTTTTCTGAATAAGCTCCGGAAAGCAAAGATGTTGTCCAGAAGATCCCTGGAGGCGAGCTGTAAAAAGAGGGGGTCTTTCCTGGAGAGGCTGGAGGAGAGGCAGCCGGCAGGGCAAAGCAGGTTGAGCGCGGGGTCATGGGGTAACCTGCAGCTCCGGCCGCCATGTCCACCTCCCTGCCGGAACTTGCGAAAGTTCCTTGGAACCTCTGCTCTTTTCCATAAAACAAGGGGATCGATCTAGAAAAAGCTCCGAAAGCCACCTAGCCCATCATTGGCACACACAAATGCTTTGTTCACTGAACACCCTGAAGATCGTGAATCGCCCAGACAAACCAAGATGTACGTTTTAACAAAGGCAGCTGACGCCGGGTTTGGACGATGTGGCTAAGGAGCAGAGAAAGAAGAAACCGATCTTGTTTAGCAAGCCATCCAATGTTTAAGGGTCCTGGTAATGGGCTCTGTGGCTCCACCCTTTGCAAATACTCCTCCCGCTTGTTTGCAGTGAGGTGTTGTCATTTCCCTGTCCTGGGGGGGGGGGTAATTGTGAGATTTGGGGGTGGGGGGAAGGCAGGGGTCACATTGTATTTAGGTCTTCCTTCACAAATGCCTGTAGAAACCTATTATGTGCTTCCAAGGCTATGAGAGACAGTGGAACAAAATTCTTCTCTGTTGGGGGTTAGCGGGAGGGGGATGGCAGGGAGCGACGCTGAGAAAGGAAGGGGTCGGAAGAGAGGGCAGGGCACTGGAAAACGCAGAGGGTCTGACTGGGGACTGCAGGTGGGAGTGATGTGGACAATTCGACTTTATCGGGAGCAGCTCCGTAGAGACCCAGCCCCTCTGCTCTCTCGTGAACTAGAACATTCGATGCACTTGCAAGAGTGACCCGGGGACCCCGGGGCCACCGTAGACATAAAGTGATGTGAGCCCAGCTGCCAGGCGAGGCTGCACCACGGCTGTGGTGACCACGGGCCCCAAGGCAGAGGAGGGGGACAGCCTGGGGAGGGCACCGTGTGCTGGGCTGTGCTGCTTGCCCTGAAAGGCACATGCCATGCCCTGAGTTGCTGCCTGTGTTCGGAGTGACCGCGGGCAACTGGCCGCTCCATTCCAACACCCGAGATGCAACCCGAGAGCCTGGAATCCCTGTGCTTGGGGCCCTGGGCAGGCCGAGCAAGCCAGACACGCAGGGAACATTCCTCAGCCTTCGTGCTCCCCAAGCTGGAAGCAGGCTCTGCAAACTGGGGCCTCTGCATGGGTGCCCCCGGGGGGGGGGTCCAAGACCCTCCCTGGGTGGTAGTGAGCACCCTGTCTTGAGAGTAACCAACAAACCAACCAACCAACCACAATTCCGTGCAAGTATCCTAGAAGGGCTTCTCGCAACAGACCGGGGCTGGGGTTAATGAACACGAAGGCTACTTCTAATGCTGAAATTCTATCCTTTCGTGGAAGTGCATTTGTGTTCACCAGAGGTATTTATAGACCAAGACTCCATAAAGCAAGTCCTGTAATGGAATGCAGGCGTACTTGCTCCAGAAAGCCTCCCAGGGCGTCCAGACTGAGCCCTGCCTCACCTTGGTGCTCCTGGGGCTAGAGGAGTGCACCTTCTGCCTAGCACCTTGCACGGGGTTCCATCATCTGTGCATGATGCTCCCTCCCTCCAATGACACTGGAAGCGCCCTAAGGGCAAGGACTGCTCCTTTGTCCCCTTTCAACCCCAACATTTGCACAGTGCTAAGTACAGGAGGCCCCCGCGAAAGGCTGGGGAGCAGAATTAACGTGGGCCATACAGCAAGCCGGCCCCTGGTGTCTCTCATTCCAGGAACTCTGCTTAGGGCACCCAGTCCCCGAATGTAAGAACTTTGTGCCCCAGGACGGGGGTGTCAGGAAAATGGCCCCGCCCCACCCAATGTGCTTCCTTCCTTAGGAAGCATAGCCTTTGAAGCAGGACCCTGCAGCTTTCTAGAAGATGCACAGCCCTGCCTGGAAGGCGGTGTCCCACGGAGGCAGCCTGATCACTGGGCTTAATTTTGAAATGCTGATTTGGTGCACCGACGACCCGCCAGGAGCATCAGAGGCCAAGGTCGATCGGCCTCAGAATATTTCTTGTTTTTGACGGCTGGAGCATCTTCCCTGGAGACAGTGGTCCTCCCTAGTCAGTCCGCTCCCTGTTTTGTGGAAGAGGATGTTTCTCATTAGGAATGAATTATAAGGCTTCCACGCTGACATCACATAGCAGATGCGATCTTGGGATGAAATCACAAGGAAGCCGAATAGTTATATACTGAATGATTTTATTTTATTTTTAAAGATTTTATTTATTTATTTGACAGAGAGAGAGATCACAAGTAAGCAGAGAGGCAGGCAGAGAGAGAGGGGGGGAAGCAGGCTCCCCGCCGAGCAGAGAGCCCTACATGGGGCTCGATCCCAGGGATCCCTGAGATCATGACCTGAGCCGAAGGCAGAGGCTTTAACCCACCGAGCCACCCAGGCGCCCCACTGAATGATTTTATATGCATGGAGAACTCATTAGGTAAATAATTAGTGCATACATATGTATATTTTTATATAGATGTAAAATAATGTATACTTATTTATAAAACCATAACATATAATTAATATGTATCTTTATTATCTAAAATATAATAATATGCATTTTTATTTTGTATAATATGTGTTTTTTGCTTTGTCGTGATCATGGAAACCTTCCCTATGAAATGAAATCCTGTGGGGGAGCCAGGTA
>CM052804.1:45029812-45133233 GCA_028533885.1 Nasua narica
GGAAGGAGGGAGGGAAGGAAGGAGGGAGGGAAGGAAGGAGGGAGGGAAGGAAGGAGGGAGGGAAGGAAGGAGGGAGGGAAGGAAGGAGGGAGGGAAGGAAGGAGGGAGGGAAGGAAGGAGGGAGGGAAGGAAGGAGGGAGGGAGGGACGGGCTCTGGAGCCGGGTCGGTCTCTCTCTCTCCCCTGTCCCTGCAGGAGGTCACAGGACCGCACAGGAAGCCTTAGCACACCCTGGGATCTCCCTCGGAAAACCACCCGTGTTAAGAAGCCCTATGATTATGAATCCTCTAAGACACAATCGAAGACATTTTCTGTTCTCCCCGGTATTCCGTGCCCGAAATTTGGGTTTTGATGCAAACCTTTTGCTACACCTGGTGACCAGCCAGCCCTTCCTCGTGATCCAAGCCCCTCCTCCAACTTTCCCTGGTTGTTCTGTTCTCCATCTCCACTGCGGCCTTTACTCCAGGGACTCTGCCTGGCCAGAGTGTGCCCTCCGCTCACCAGTCTCTTTAGCTGCAGACCCACCCAGGGGTCTCAGGTAGAGATGCCGGGCTGTGCGGAGCAGACTCATCCCCACAAGGGCCAGAGAGTCCCCTGGAAAATGAGGCCAAGGCCCAAGTTTATCCCAGAGCAATGAACGGGATAGGAGTAGGGAGCCTTCTGTCCATTCCACTGGAGACCACCCCCCCAACATAAAGCTGGAAATCGAGGGGGCTTCAAAACAAAGGATAGCTTTAGCTTCAACGGGATCGGAGCCCACCTGCGAGAGTCTCCTCTCTTCTCAATCCCTACAGAATTTCCCAGAGAAATGGAAGTATCTGATAAAACCCCACATCCTGGCTGAAAATGGAGAAGGGCGAGGTCACCATGCCAGAATTCAGAAGAATTTGTGCAAGACACTATGAGGACAGGGAGGCCTGGACTTGGGGATGAGCACCTGTGAACGGAAAGGGGAGGGAAGCAAAATGTGTGTCACATTGTGCCGGTTCTTATAACTCCTGCTATCTACTCTCTTGTCCTCTCCTCTCTCTCTCCTCCCACCCAGAGTCCCCACGGAGCACCAGCTGCTCAAGCTCCTTTTCTCTCCGCCCACTTTTTTTTTTTTTCTAGAAGAATCCCAGCTGCACTGGCTCTTCCCTGGTTCCCCCTCCCTCCCCTCTTCAAGCTCTTTCCACTTCCTTCCTCATTCCGTGCCTCTCCACCCTTTCTATCCTGTTGTGCTCTTTCTTATGTAGATCAATTTCACTTCCTGTCCTTTCTTATGTAGATCAATTTCATTTCCTGCCTCTTATTCCTATCTCCTCTGGGCTTCCGCCCAAGCCCAACAATGAGGGCAGGGTCAGAAAGATGCTTTCCTCATTTTCCAAGGAAGTTGCAAAGATATCATATAATTGCAAGGATATCATCTGCTATGTGGATTATTAAAAGGATTGATAAGAGACTAATTGCTGAAGTGACTTCATAAGTGCACCAGCTGACACCCGTTTTGAATCTAAGCTCTTTCCTGATCAGGGAATAGAAGGCCCTAAGCTTGGCATGGGGAATAGAAATAACATGCGTAAATTTACGTTGATTAGTGGGTCTGGTGTCGGTAATAGAGTTCCTGTTGTCAAGATCAGTGAGTGTGGGGGATGAGATGGGTCCGGGCATCGATGATGCTAATGGTTGTCGAGGCTCTTTGATAACTATAATGATATAATGTATAGGTACGCATATTTAATTTTAATCCCGGCTACACAGGAAAAATACAAAATTTCCTTTTTTGTATTTCTAGGCCTAAAATGTGCATAGTGCTCACGATCTCAGCAAGAACTCAGGACACCTCCCCCTGCCCCAAAGGCTACACACACATTAACCTCTTTAAAGGGTCATCACACCCACTTACCATCTCCTCTCATGCTCTTGTTTCCATGAAAATCTACTTGTATTTTTTGATTTCACACGCAATATGTGTTTACTCTAGAAAAAATACGAAAGGGAGCTATGGGAAAAGAAAATGAATGCTGCTGGGGATGGCGGTGGCCATTTTCGTGTATATGCTTTCAGATTTGTTGTGTTGAAATATACACATGAATATCTATCCGTCTACCTATGGATCCATCTCCAAGTATATACTTACAAAAGCGGGGTTAAACACATATTGTTTGTGCGTTTATAAAAAACAGTTAAGACCAATTTTGCTGAATAAAGCTCTTCCGTGTTTCCATCTCAATACTCTGGGCTGCTTTTATTTGAATGCCTCTCAGCGGCTGCTTGCTTGGTCATGGTGGAAGGCCATGGGGGAATCTTCTTGATGATGAGGAGGAGGAGGGTTGGGAGAAGGGACTAGAAGTCAGGGCCCTTGTCACACTGTGATACACAGGTGCTCATGAAATAATTATCGATGGATTGAGTAGAACACCGAAGATGGATTTCTCAAAGAGAATCGTTAATTCATTTTGGGAATTATTACAGTGACTTCCTTCGTAGGGGGATTTTGGATCAGGGAAGGGTTGTCCTTAACCGAGTCAAAACATAATATTCTCTAGCCACTCTGCTGGCCTGGGTCTTGTAGACTCACTTGGATTGCGAGTTTGAAAGTTCTGTGATGAGGGAGCCCATTGAATCCAAAGGGCCTCTTGGGGGGGATGTTGGGGTGAAGCCTTCAGGCCTGTTTAATGGACACAAGATATTCAGTAAATCTGGACAAACTTGAGGAACCACCCACACTTTAGAGAACTTTTTAAACCAAACTTTCTGGGATTTATGCATCACCGCGCAAAAATTTCCCATGACTTAGATGACCAAGAGGGAATACAATACTGTTTTTCATAAACACTTGAATCTCTTGGCTCTGGGAACAGTGGCCAAGGAGACATCATAAACGGAGCAGAATCTTAGAGATGTCCACACGGTTTTGTGCAGGTCAGATACACAACCACTGATGCTGCTTTCTGGCATGGGTTCTGGGCGATGGCCATGGTGGAGGTCAAGACCAGAGGGGATGAGGTACTTTGGGTCTAAATACATGCCCTTGTGGCTGAAAATTATGGCCGAGATGTCTGGCATTCTTAATACACATTCCGGGCAGTGTAGGGACTTCTGGCCAGCCTAATGCTAATTTAAGGGGAAAGAAATCATTATTTTCTGGAATGACCCCATTACCAAAATTGGCCCCTTGTTATCTTGTGCTCTCTGAGGATGGGATAAGAGAGACCGTCCCAGCCTGGCAGCTCCCTCCTCCTTGCTGACTGATGTCTCCCGGTGACTCAGCAGCAGATCTCCTCCGGGTGGCCTATTTCTTGGGGGACAGACAGGCTCCCTACCCTTTCTGCCCTACTCAATGGGCTCTTTTTTATTTTTTAAAAGATTTTATTTATTTATTTGAGAGAGAGAGAGAGAGGGAGTGCATGAAGTGGGGGAGGGATAGAGGGGAAAGCAGACTCTCCGCTGAGCAAGGAGCCCACTTGGGGCTCAATTCCAGGACCTCGGGAACATGACCCGAGCCGAAGGGCAGACTCTTAACTGGCTGAGCCCCCCAGGTGCCCCTCAGTGGGCTCTTTTACACTTTTACTGTGAATGAGGAAACTTGGGGCTGCTTCAACCTATTGGGTTAATCCCGTGAAGTCAAGCCCCCTTAGTTTATGTAAGAAAACCTTGCAACTTGAATGAGATGATGTTGAGAAATACCTCCCTAAATGCTGATCCCACGTCATATGGTAAAGTAGATTTGATTTACTCTACCAGGAATAATCCTTGGCTTCCCAGCCCCTTTGGAGTTCTGGGCATTGATATTTCCACCTAGACTCTTGGCTCTCTGACACCCACGTTGGTGAACATTTTTGATCAAGGCTACCTCTGTACTAAGAGGTTGGGCATCCACCTGTGGGTGGCATAAGGGACCCGTCTGGGTATGGGACATATTTGAGGGGAGGCTGGGGCACTGGAACACCAGTGGGGGGTCCATGCCTTCCCTCAACAGGTTTGCTAAGGACACACCCTTCTTCTGCTTCTTTTAAGGTCAATCACCCAGAAGCTGGGACCCTAGGTCTTGCTAACACGCTTTATGGCTTATTGGTTCTACTTTCTTAAGCAGGATAAATCAGGAAGGAAAGTCATTGATCTTTAGGCCAAAGTCCCTGACTTTGAAAAAATCGTGGTAAACTACACTTAACTAAATTTACCATCTTCGCCATTTTTGAGTGTTCAATGCAGTGGCAATTTAGTACGTTCACACAATTGTGCTGCCCTCCCCACCACGCGCCCACAGAACCCTCTCCATCCTTGCGTGTGTGGCTTTGTACATTCACAACACCAAAATCAAGATATAGATCAGTTCCATCATGACAAGGGTCCCTTGTGTCAACGAGGTTCAGCGCTAGATTTCGCGTTCTTGTTCCAAAGGGTGAGAAGCAATCACGTAACTCAGCTCTCATCTGGAGATCTCCTGCTGTGGGTTTCCCACAGAGACACCTGCGTCCAGGTGAGGGGGCTTCCCCTGAACTTTAAACCACGCCCTCCAGGGTCATGAATCAGGGGAGGGGGGCAGAGGGGGACCCCTGTTGCCCCAGTGCTTTCAACCAGCGCTCCCATTTCACATCCTTGTCCTGGCCACCAGCCACGAAGCTTATGCCATCAATCCCCACAACCAGTAGTCCAATCCCATCCAGTGTCACTGGAATTCAATCCCAGGAAGTGGGCTTTCAGATCAAATGCCTCCGCTAGAACATTGCTGTCCAGCAGGACTAAAATGTGAGCCACAGGTGTCATTTTATTTTTTATTTTTATTTTTTAAAGATTTTATTTATCTATTTGTCATAGAGAGAGCACAAGCACGGGGAGCAGCAGGTGGAGGGAGAAGCAGGCTCCCCGCTGAGCAAGGAGGCTGATGCAGGACTCGATCCCAGGACCCTGAGATCATGCCCCGAGCCAAAGGCCGACGTTTAACTGACTGAGCCACCCAGGAGTCCCTACATGTGTCATTTAAAATAAAAAAAAAAAAACAAACCATGAAATTAATTTTAATATGCATCATTAAAATACATTATTACAGTATTACAATATAATATACAATGTTAAAATACACATCTCATCCAATATATGCAAAGTGGACTAAGTTCAACATGGAACCAATACAAACATTTTTGAAGAGGTATTTGACATCTTTTTTTTTTTCCATATGAAGTCTTTGCTATCTGGTGTGTGTTTTGCACCTAGAGGGCCTCTCAGTGTGGACCAGCCACATTTCAAGGACTCGCTAGCCGTGTTTGTGTCTCGGTGAACGCAACTCCAGAAGCAAACTCTGCAACCACACTCTGAGACCACCCGTTGTCTGAGGAGCTTGTGAATTCCAGTGACCTGAGCATTTGCCTTGATGACGGTCAGGTAAGCCACGCCTCGGGTGGGCCAGCTGGTAGTGGAGAGTATAACAGCCTTGCTCTTGGCGTTTTACTCCCTTGGGAATCTGTTCCTTATCATCAGCCCTGATCGGTCCATCTGTTGGGTGGTCCTAACCTCAGAACTCGCCTAGAGGGGCAGAGAATGCCCTTGGCTGTGAGATGCGCATTGACGCCTTTGGACAAGGTGAAGGCAAAGCCAGTTGGCGGCCGCTTTTTGAAGGAATCGAAATGGAATTCTAGACTGTTGGAAACGCGTGGAGCTCTGACATTGGCTCCAGTTTTAGATAGAACTCTGGAAGCTCCGGGAGTTGGTATAGTTCCCTGCGCCCAAGGGGCTAGGGAGTGCCATGTTAGTCATCTGGGCTGACCTAACATGGGCTCTAGGATGAGAGGCAGTCCCTCTCTCTCCCCAGGCCCTTCTGTTCCAACATTCTTCCCAGAAGTTGGCACTGCCACCCACTTCCAACCACCTCGGGAGATAGTTGGAATGCCAGCAACCCACAGGCGTCCTTGGTCAGCTAAAAGCACCCTGGAAATGGGTGCCTGGATAAAAAGGCCTCTGTGTGTTGTAGGCTGGGACGAGGTCGACCACAGCCTACACTTTCATTATGGGGATATTTCTCTATATGCTTAATGCTCCCGAGAGAAGGGCAGACTTTCTGCAAAATGTATGGCGTAGTGGGCTTGCGCATTGATTGCTTTTCTTGGAAAGGCTGCTATTCAGAGTCTGAACCCTCCCCCCCCCCACCCCCCGCTCTCCTCCCTGCCAAGCCCAGCGTGCTTTGAGATCGTGGAATGAGAGGTGTGGACCAAGGGAGCATTTTGCATCATCAGCTGAAACATGATGGAGGTTAATTTCACACGTTTCTTTTCCCTTTTTAAATGTAGCCACTTGAAAGGCTAAAAGGACATCTCTGGCTTTTGTTAGATTTCTGTGGGGCCCACAGGACAACCCCCTAGGCTGGGGAGTCGTGGTGTCTGAGTTCCATTGTTATCTGGGGGCCCTGACAGGCTGAGAGACTGAGCAGATCCCTTCTCTGGGCCTCAGTTTCTTCATCTGCAAAATGGGAGCGTTGAACTAGATTATATTCTCACCAGCTACAACTTTCAACTTCTCTGCTACCCAGATAACACAGGGGAGACGAGAAAGAAGTGCTGCTGGGCACAGCCAGGCTCCATTCATGCCCAGAGGTGGCAGGGCTCGGGCTCGCATCATTCTGATAGAGGGTTAAAGGGCAGAGTACTGATGAATGGGCGGGACCCTGGGAACACCCGTTTCCTTACTCATCTGGCACCTCCCAGCTGAATTCTCTAGGGACTGTTGTCTCTCCGGAAACCTGAGCTCCCAGTTTCATCACATCCCCACCCAGCAGGTGCGAGGGGCCTAAGGAGCACCACTCACAGCCAGTTCGCCAGTGCAGGGCCCCGCTGCTCAGAAATCAATTTCAGGGCAAAAGCATTAACTGCCTCTTCCAGGAACACTTCTGCAGAAATCTTTTAAGAGCTGGAGGGAGTGACTGCATCCGGTCTCTTTGCATTGTTTATGCACGCAAACATTGAAATAAATATTTCAGGCAAATGAATAGAAGGGCCACCCTTACTCACTGGGCTCTCCTTTGCATCAGAGAAGCCTGCCTCTGGTCTGCCTAGATTTTTGCTTTTAGCCTTTCTCTCATTAGATTCCACTTCCGCCAGCCGGTCAGCATTCCCTGCGCTGCTTGTGGCTTGCTTTAGGAACCCTGAATGGTTTTTTTTTTTTTTTTTTCTTTCCTTGGGAACAAAGTCCAGCTGGGAATTCCAGCATTCCCTGGCCTTCCTGCCTGCTCTGCATGCCCCTGCCTGGTGTCCGGTCACCGGGCTCTCCCAGGTGACTCGCCTTTCTCCTGCTCAGTCCCTGGCTTGCTGGGTGCTCCCTGGTGCACTATTCTTGGATCCCTCTACAATAATTAATAAAGCAATACCTACCCTTTCCTGAAGGCTTACTCCACAGACCTGTTTATCTCACTTCATCCTCTCTGTGACCACACCTGGTGGGGACAGTCGCCGTGGGGACTGGCAGATCAGAGATGTCTGAGCCCAGCCAGTCCCTCCTGGAAACTGCCTCCCCCCCAATAACCCCTCCACTGACTTCTTTCTTTGTCAGCATCGATTTCTGTCTCCTTTGCAATCTGGTAGCACCTTCGGTTTTCCTCTACGATGGCACGTCTGTGAGTTTGCTCAGGGGGCCCTAATAAAGTACCACTGAGTCAGGGGCTAGAAGAACAGAGATTTACCGTCTCCCAGTTTGGGAGACTGCATGTCCCAGAAAGGGTTGGTTTCTCGTGAGGCCTCTCTTCTTGGGTTGTAGGTGGCGGTCTTCTCCCTGTGTCCCCCTGGGGTCTTCCCTCTGTGTGTGTCAGTGTCCTCATCTCTTCTTAGAAGGATGCCCGTCATACTTGTGGCCTGCCCTGGTGACCTCATTGACTTAATTACTTTTTAAAAACCTTATCTTGAAATAGAATCACCTTCTTAGACGCCGGGGGGCTAGGACTTCATATGTCAATTCCGTGAGACACAACTCAGCCCATGGCAGCACCGATCATGGTCTACTTCATACTGTAGTGACTTAGGTGAGTGCGCACTGTCCCCTCTGGCTAATGGAGACTGTGTCCGCGTCAGTCCTGTGTCCTTCCCAACTCAGCACTGTTTTTTTTTAAGAGATTTTATTTACTTATTTGTTAGAGGGGCGGGGGGGAGAAGCAGGTTCCCCGCCGAGCAAGGAGCCCAATGCGGGATTTGATCCCAGGACCCTGAGATCATGACCTGAGCTGAAGGCAGAGGCTTTAACCCACAGAGCCACTCAGGCACCCCTTATTGTTGCTTTTTTAAGTAAGAAAGATACAGCCAACCCTGTGGGACTGCCCCCAGGTTTCCCCGTCTCGGTAAATATCACCATGCAGATGCCCAGACTGGAAACATGACCATCACTCAGATGCCTCCATCACTCTCCCCCCTGAGTGAATCCGTCTCTAAATCCCAGTGATTCCACCTCCTGAAGACCCCAGGAGTCCCACTCCTCTTCACTACCTCGTGCAAGATACCGCCACGGTGCCAAGACCCTACTGGGCTCTCGACTTCTTGCCCCACAGTGGACCCCACCTGGACCCCAATTTGTTTTGCCCTTGGCCCAACGGGCACGCAATGGGCACATGTGGTGCCTTCCTTGTGGCGAGTGTTCCACCAGGAGTGGTAAGAGAGCACGTGGGATCCCAGACTAGGCATCAGGGATGGTTTCCATGCAAGGCAGCATCGCCTGGACCCCAATTTGTTTTGCCCTTGGCCATCAGAGACATCTTTCCAAAATGTGAGTCACTCCCCTACTTGGAACTTGCTGGTGGTTGTGCTTTGGGTTAAGGGTCATCCCGTGTAAGGGCCCCGGCCCCTCTGACCTCTACCCAAACCCTCCAGCCGTTGGCCACATGGAACGCACTGGGAGCTCCGTGCTCAGCTCGACCCCTTCCTGTTTCCTGCACCTAACTCGTCATTTAGCCCCGATGCCCCCTTGATGCCTAGTCTGGGATCCCACACGCTCTCTTACCACTCCTGGTGGAACCCTCGCCACAAGGAAGGCACCGCACGTGCCCGTCGCGTCTTCCACGGGTTCTGAGCTCCCTCAGGACAGGGCGATATCTACTTGCCGTCCTTGCACTTCCAGGGGCCAACACAAGGTCTGCACAAAGAAGGGACTCAATCCGTCCTGTATTAATTGGGCGAACGGGTAGTCCATTCCTTGGTGTGCCCACAGTCACCCTCTTTCTGCTTCAATAGGTCCAAACTTCTAGGACCTCATTAAAGTTAGAGTGTTCAGCTCTGGTTATTTGAATTAAGGCCCCGAATCTCTGCCCCCGTGTAAGTAACTCCAACAACACAGGTGGGAAGGAAGAAATAACCCGCCAACTTGGGTTGGCTCTTTCTTGTCTCCCTCTGCGGTGCCTGGCCGGTTAGAAGGCTGTGTAGGATGTGAGCGTGAGAACAAGCCAATTTTCTGTCTCCGTGTCCCAGCAGGGGCCTTCGGACCCCTTGGGACACCCATGACCCGAACCCGTAGCTTGCCGAACGGACCGACGAAGGAGGAGCCTTGTGTCAAACACCATGTCTGGGTTGGCCCAGAGAAGCACGTTCCACGCTGGCAACGACGGTGACCAGAGGTCTGGCATGTAGCTGGAGAGAACATTCAATCAGAAAGAACTTAGCCACAGGAGGTAAACAGTCCCACGAGACTTCCGGTTAAAGAAGGCAGTTTGCCCCCATGTTCGTGAAACCCCATCAGCATTACCGTGGAGGGTTTGGGAAGGAAACGCAGAAGACCATAAGGGTAGAGAAAAGGAGGGAGGAGTCAAGTCCTAGCTCTATGCTGGAAGATAGCACGTGGATAAGTAGGAACTGATCGAGCAGCTCTGGGAAGCTCATTGCTAGCCCTGAGCTGGGAAAGATGAGCAGCAGCCCAGCTTAGACCCCAGAAGCTTCCAAAACTCAGGAATGGCAGCACCATGTGCCTCTAAAAGTGGAGGTCAGAGAGAGCATCCTTGGAAGAGCTGTCAAAGAAGAAATTAGGTGGTCTCCCCTCCCTTCCCCTGGGCCTGTCCCCACCCCCATAATTTCCTGCTTTCGCCTTGCACCACATGCTGATAGAGAGATAAACGGGAAGGTCTCCAGACCGGGGGACGCAGGGTGCAATGAACCAATACTCAAATGGCCGTTTTGGAACACGTCCTAAAGGCGGTGAGTGGGGTGCTGCAGGAGGTGGTGGCCCTGAATTGATGAGGCGGGAGGCAGTTTTATGATGGGAGGGATGACTCATGACAAAGCACAGAGGCCAGAAAGCCTTGGTTGTCAAGGAGATGGGTGCGGCCGGAGCCAATGGGGGCTGGTACAGGGTGACCGAGACTGGGGAAGGAGGTGATGATGCCAACCCCGGGGTGGTGGGGAGGGGAGCTCACATTCGGGAAGAGAGGGTCGTCAACTAGGACATGAAATGATGGAAAAGGGATTTCAGGAGGACTTTTCTGCAAATAAATGTCGAGTTTGAAGTCTGGAGAACCCAGAGGAGTACAAGGAGTCCCGGAAAAAGTTTTGACGATAACCAAGGGGTAGGAAGGTGTGGGGCTGGGACAGGGGTGGGAGAAAAGCACAAACTCTTCCCCCCCTCCCCGTCAAGACAAATGCTGTCTGTTCTTGCAATTGTTCCTTGGCCTCTCTGGGTCACTGCCGCTCTTCATAAGTGCGAACAATTTTTGGCAGGTAAGAACACTAGATTTATGAGAACAAAGTCCCAGTTCTTTGACTCATTTGAAGGAATCCAAGCCAGAAAAATGGACTTGACTTTAGACCGAAAAAAATATATTCTCTTAAGAGATTTCTTGGCCTATGATCTATCTTTACTCACCCACAGGGCCCTAGATGCGTTCTCTTGGACACCATGCAGGAAGGTGGTGAAATCATGCCCACTCATTGTCCCTCCTGAAGCCTTCCCCTCCCTCCCCAGGGTCTCTCCACCTTCCTTTTCCCACCGCTCCTGCAGGGCCCAAATCACCTGAATCCTGCAGCCCACATAAGGTAAGCATGAAACACCTTGCAGATAGAGTCAGTTGATTTTAATCATTGCGACTGAACCTCAGTGGGTTGATGGATCAGTCTTTGACCTACAAAGGAAGAGGGACTCAGAGCAGCCTGCCATCACAGAGCTGGTCCCATCAGCACAGTGGGTGGACAAAGAATGCTGTTGACTAATTTTGGGTCATCCTTTTCTAGTCCGATCTCAAGGCATGTCCGGTCATGTAGCAAATATGTTATTTTTGCCTGGAGACTAAGGGGTGAAACCAAACGTCCTTCCCTCTGATAACATGGGATGTCTCCTGTGTTTGAGTGTATTGTTGGTCTAAACACAGATCTATCTGTTGTTTTCTTCTTCTACTGACTTTGTGTGTGTGTGTGTACAAAATATACGTAACATAAAATTTCCCATTTTAACCATGTTGAAGTGCACAACTCAGTGCCATTAACAGAATTCCCATTGTTGTGCGACCTGGTTCTCCTAGGACACTAAGCCTGGTCTGCCTCTTGCATTCTTCAGGAAAAGACTGCTCTCTCCTGCCCCCTCATCCTGATTGCAGTCTTGGAGTCTGTAGGGCCTTAGAGGTGGTGGTGTTCTAACCTCCAACCAGATGCAGTCCTCTCTGCGGGCTCCCCACTTGTGCTCAAGCCTGCCCCCGAAGAGAAGTTCACCCCTCCGCGAGCTCGAACATTTCCCTCACGGGACACACTTTTGTCACCAAGCCCACTGGCCCTCTCTATACTCTTGCCCACTCGCTCCTGCTCAGCCTGCTGGAGCGCATTCCAGAAGGCTCTTACCTGTGCTGCAGGAAAAGTTCGTCAAATATCCACAAGGTCACGTGGTAGCAGAAACCCAGTTGGCTCGTCGTCAGACAGATCTGAGTTCAAATCTAAAAATCTATTCACGTGCCCCCGGGGCAGATCCGTTTTTTGAGCCTGTTTCCTCCTCTGTAAAGTGGAGATCCTATGCTCAAGTTGCAGAGAAGCTAAGAAATAATGCGTAACGAATATCCCACATCGTCCGCGGAACTCAAGAGACTCCGGAAATCATTTTTGTTCCAAGACAGAAAAGACTTCTCTGTCTGCCCATCACAGGCACCCCTCAACTTACTTCGTGGGACAAGGTTTCTATTTATCTAGAACGGACCCCCTTCACCATCAACAGATGTACATTCAACCAAAGAGTCCATAGTATCCATTCCCATCCGTGCGAACCACAAGTTGGCACTTACGCCTGATGAAAATGATCCAGAGACTTGGCAGATTGGAAGCAATAATCGTCCACCCATCCAATGTTTATAATGCTGTGTATTTGCCCGGAAGAGCTAGAGGCTTTGGGCATTGTTTATATAGTAGTCCGTGATTATGGACGTAACAGTTTATGATTATGTAATGGCTTATGAGCCTGAGATGGAATCCAGACGTCTGTGGAAGAGGGTTGGGTTGGATTCTGGCGGCTGTGTTTTCACCCTCGTGGGAGGGTACCCATCGTAAGCTGCCAAGAGCCCGGTGTGATAAAGCTCTTTCCAATCATTGCAAGGGAAGGGTGGTTCTACGCGGGGGTCCATCCATAGCTCAGCAAGTAGACATACATCTGGGTCCAAGAAAAGAGAAGATTTGAAAGTAAAAATGGAACTATGTTACTAAGAATGCTCATAGGCAGTGGGTCAGAAGGAGGAGGTTGGCCAAGAGCCAGGGGACTGGGCATTATTGTGGTAAATGTTGCCCCATCTGTACCCATTGGTAGTGAGGACGGGTGAAATTCAAAGGAATTCAACACAGAATAATGTCTAATGAGTGGCCAAAGTTTAGCAGGGGATTAAAAAAAAAAAAAAACCCCAAACCCGCAACATAAGTGGTTGGTCATAAGAGGGTAGGAAGTGCCATGTGCTAGGAGGAAGGGCCGGATAAAGTACTCTAGCCATCCAGGAAATGGAAAGATGGCTTATAGGGGAGGCGTGGGGTTGGGGGGGGGAAGCAAAGGTTGGGTAGCACAGGTAGCCCTGAACAATGGAAGAGCTGACATTGATATCTGTCCTCTAGTATCAGTTCTCCTCACCTTCTACGGGGTCTATTGGAAAAGAGTATTTGGGGAACATGAACTCAGAGCACTAAGGATTAGTTTTAGAGAGTGCCTGGCATAGGCTGTGGGGTATGTTATTCCACAGGCTACACTGGTATAGGGCTTGGGGCACTGATGTTTATCAGGTACATTTCCCCCCTGCCTCCTTCCACAGTACAGGGATGGAGAAACGCAGACACACTTTCTAGACTGTTCAGACCTCCCATTTTTGATGGCAACATTACTTGGCCAGGGCATAGTTCTTAGCTCATAGGATGAGTCACATCACTTCTCCTGGCTATTGATTCCTCCTCCATAAAATAGAAGGGACTGACCACATCATGATGAAGTCAATTCCAGCCCCAACACTCCAGGATGCTCTGAACACGTCTTACTACCTTGGGGGCATCAGGGTAAACAGCATGATGCCTCGTCCTAAATCCAAGGGAGTGGCCCAAGGGAAATCAAAGACCGAGTCAGGAGCTGGAGTCATAGAGTTAAGCCACTCCTTGTTGGAGTTCCAGGACACTGCAGCCGAGGGATACTCTTGCCAACAGTTGCTTTGACAGTTTTCTTGGAATCATGACAGTGTTTGACTCCTAGCATCCCCCTACACTCTAATTCAGCTTGACTCTGGGCGATCAAACCATTCTACTGAATTTGGAGAGTCCCATTGGTTCCTGATCAGGCTTCTTCATGGTTATTATGGTTTGGCCAGAACATTCCAGAACGGACGGATAGAAGAGGCTGAGAGGTGCCTAGAATGTTGTATGGCCCCTACCATGTCTTCATGAAGCAGGATATGAATGTCCAAGTTGCATGAGTATGCCAATGTGCCCCTTCTGGTTTTGCTGCCTAGGAAGGACTCAACTTGTCCCCACATTCTCTTTTCTTCCCTAGGGAGTATGACAATGTCCTCTCACTAGGAGGGCCTGTGAGAGAAGATTGTGAAGAGACTGGTCTAGTTGAAGCATAGGCCTCGCTCAGGTAACTCTTTTGTGGCCCATCCCCCAATCCACAATTCCCAAGATCTGTCTAAACTAAGGCTGATTTGGGGCATGACTCCACTGCATAAATCCCTTCCATTTCTCTACAGGTGGTGGTCCAAGCTGGGAGACAATGCTTTCGGGGTCCTGCGTAGCCTAGCCCTTACCCATCAGTGCAGGCTTATGTCTAATCACCTGCCATGACAGGATCTTCCTCATTCCTAGGCTTCCTAGGATATTTCTCACTTGACTCATATTTGCACAGAATATTTGCCCTCTGCCCTCTTCTCCTGCGTAAGTCCTGCCTGTCCTGCAAGGTCTGCCCTATCCCTATAGTTTCCTGAAACCTCTCCCAGTTGTCTCGGAGAAACTTAGGTGGTCCTTGGTCAAGGCCAACACTCCATCCGGCACGTATCTCCACCAAAACAACTGCCAAACTACGTTTCATTTGTTTACAACTAGTGGAGAAACCCAACCTGTAATCACGTTTTTATCTTCGCCATCCCAGCACCTTACATAGAGCTCAAAATTTATTGGGTGACCATCAAATCTTATGTAAAATTGACCGATGTACAGAAAAAGAGGAGAGTAGTAAACGGAGAGGTGGAGAGGTTGGCTGTGCCTCTGGTGGAAGGTTCTGATAGAAGATGGAAGGGCGCCTGGGTGGCTCAGTGGTTTAAGCCTCTGCCTTCAGCTCAGGTCATAATCTCAGGGTCCTGGGATCAAGCCCCACATCGGACTCTCTGCTCAGCAGGGAGCCTGCTTCACCCTTCTCCCTCTGCCTGCCTCTCTGCCTACTTGTGATCTCTCTCTCTCTCTGTCAAATAAATAAATAAAATCTTTAAAAAAAAAAGAAGATGGAAGGTTCAATGACTTGGTAGAAATCTGAAAGAGAGAAAAATACACTAAAACAGTAGCGTTTGGATGTTTTAAATAAATGTGGGCTTGGATATGCAAGGAGTAGTGGTAAAATGAGGACTTTTTTTTTTCTCTCTCTCTCCATTCCTGGAGTTTTGGGGTCTGAGAGGTCAGAAATGTAACACTGCACTTTTCCTAAACAAAGCCTCAGCCTGTCATCTGCGAGTGAGGGGGAAGATCCCGGGTGAGGGGGAGGAGGGCCAACAAAGGCTTTTTAACACCATATTTCTGCCCCCCCGCAGCTGGTTTGGTTTGCCAGCAAGGAAAGCCCTGGGGCCAGACATCATGAGTCATCTGTAGAGGAGAAAGAGTTACCCCAGGGGCAAATATTATAGGGCATTCCAACTGCAGACAGCTTTTGAATTTTACCTTGGAAATATGTGTTTTCAAATAATTGAAAAATATTCAACAGGTACCTGCTGTGTGCTAGGCAGAAGGGTAGTAGGCATCTAGAGACAGCGAAAATCCACAGTCTAGGGGAGAAATGCGAATCGAGAGACACAATTCCAACACAATGCAATTAGCTCCCAAAGTTTTAGGGAAACAAGGAGTGAAAACTAACTGCATTAGTAAAGATCGGAAACACAGGCGTACGACAGAAACCCTCAAAATAGTAGTGGCTCGCATAGGATAGAAGTTTATTTCTCTTGCACATAAAAAATGTCCGGAAGTAGGCAATCCTGGGCTGCTATGATGGCTCACTCGCACTAGGAGCCCAGACTTTTTTGCCTTCTGCTTCACCACCCTTGGCTGTGGCTTCCTCACTGTTTAGTCCTTGATGACTCACAGAGCTTCAGCCAAGACACCTGTATCCCAGGTAACGGAATGGAGGAAAGATAAGCCCCTCTCACCTCGGACAGCTCTTTTTTTTTTTTTAACATTTTTTTAGAAAGATTTTATTTACTTATTTGACAGAAAGAGAGATTACAAGTAGGCAGAGAGGCAGACAGAGAGAGAGGGGGAAGCAGGCTCCCCGCCGAGTAGAGAGCCCGATGCGGGGCTCGATCTCAAGACACTGGGATCATGACCTGAGCCAAAGACAGAGGCTTTAACCCACTGGGCCACCCAGGTCCCCCTATTTCTTGTTTTTTTTTTTTTTTTTTTTTTTTAAACTGTTGTTCAAATCTCCAAGAAAGAGAATCTGATAGGAAGATATAGGAATATGAAGAAAATTCATGCAGTGAATATCTAACAAATAAAGAAGCACAAACAGCTGCAAAAATGTGGACTCTCCAAGAATTAGGGCAGAAGATTCTAGAAAGAATAAGGTAACAGGAGGCGGATTGCTGTGTTATCAGCTTTAGGGAGGTATAACTGACATGAAATGAACAATTCAACTTTTTACATATAGAGACAAATACACATATGTGTCCATGAAATAAGCACTACAATCATGCTACTGAATGTATTCATCACTTACCAAAGTTTTCTTGTTCCTTTTTTGCCATCCTTCCTTTTCACTCCTCCCCGCCCCCTACCCTCTCCCCTGTTTTTTGTTATTATAGGTTTATTTGTGTATTCTGGAATTTTTTACACAAAGGGAACCATACAGTATAGTCTGTAGTCTTGTTTCTGTGGCGTAATTACTTTCAGATTCATCCATATTGTTGTATGTGGCAATAGTTTGTTCCCTTTTTTTTCTGAATAGTATCCCATCGCATAGATATATTATAATTTTTTTTATCCATTCACTTGTTGATGAACATCTGGGTTGTCTTCAATTTGGGGCTTTCAGAAATAAAGCTGTTATAAAAATTTAAGTACAGGTTTTTCCTGTAGACATATGCTTCCATTGCTCCAGGATAAATATCTAGAAATAGAATGGCGGGATCATATGGTAAGTATATATTTAAATTTGTTAAGCCAGTTAACCTTTTAATTTTGGGAAAATTGTAGATTCCTATGCAGTTGTAAGAAGTAATGTCTTTACTCAATTTCCTCCAGTGGTGACGTTTTGTAATGTCAAAATAGTAGCTAGCACAGTATCGCAACTAGGATATTCACCGTGCTATAATTCACTGGTCTTGTTCAGATTTCCCCAGTTGTGTTTGTGCTCATTCGTGTATGTATGCATATAGTTCTATGCAATCTTATCCCATGTGTATGTTCACGTATCTACCACCCCAGTCAGGATACAAACTAGTTCTACCACCACGAGGATCCCTTGTGGTCCCATTTATTTCCACACACTTCCCTTCTTCCCCATCCCCGCACACCTCCCTTCTTCCCCATTTCATCCCTGTCCTCAGTTCCTGGGGACCACTAATCTGTTCTCTATCTCTGTATTTTTGTTACTCCAAGAATGTTGTATAACCGGAATTACACAGTATGTAGCTTTTGGGATTGACTTTTTTCACTCAGCGTAATTTCCTTGAGATTCACCTAAGACGTACATTCCTTTTTATTGCTGCATAGTACTCCATGGCATGGATATACCACTGTTTATTTAACCATTCATCTGTTGAGGGACATTTTGGTTGTTTCCAGTTTTTGTCTCTTATGCATTAAGCGGTTACAAACACTTTGGTACAGGCTTTTGAATACACCCAAGAGTGTATACACAGGATTGATGTATAGGATTGTCCTGTAGTTGTGTGTCTAGTTTTATAAGAATGTGCCACACTCTTTCCAAGAATGGCTGTACCATTTTCTATCCTCCCAGCAATGTGACGTGTAAGTAACCTATTTTCTCCACATTATTGCCAGCTCTGGGGAGTTATTTTTTAGTTTTGCTCTTCCGATACATGTGTGGTAGCATTTCATTGTGGTTTTAATGTGCATTTTTCTGATGGCTGATGCTTTTGAGCATCTTTCTTTTGCTATTTCCTATTTGTATGTCCCCTTCAGTGAAAAAAAATGTCCGTTCATGTCTTTTGTCCATTTTCTGATTGGATTGTCTTCTTAATTTTGAATTTCAAAAGATTTTTAAAAATTACGTATTCTGGATAGCAGTCCTTTGTCAGATGTGTGATTTGTGACATTTTCCCCCTGGTCTCTAGCTTGTCTTTTTTTTTTTTTTTTTAAGATTTTATTTATTTATTTGACAGAGAGAGAAGGAGAGAGAGAGCAAGCAGCAGAGAGAGAGGGAGCAGGGAGCCCGATGTGGGAATTGATCCCAGGACTCTGGGATCATGACCTGAGCAGAAGGCAGTCGCTTAACCGACTGAGCCACCCAGGCGTCCCTCTAGCTTGTCTTTTTATCCTATTAATAGGTATTTAACTTAGTAAGAAACAGCCATACTGGGTGTGGTGGATAAACAATGAATCTTAGAATCTTGGAACACTGAAAAAAAAAAATGAAAGAAAGAGCCAAACTATTTTCCAAAGTGGTGGGACAATTTAGCATTCCTACTGGCAGGGTATGAGAGGTCCAGTTCCCCTACATGTTGAATAGGTAGTGACATCTCAGTAGTTTCCCCTCATGGCTAATGATGTCCAACATCTTCTCATGAGTTTATTCACATGCATCTCCTTTGGTCAAATGTTTGCCTGGGTATTTTGCCCGTTTTTATTGGGTTGTTTTGTCTTCTTAAGTTGCGAGAGCCCTTTATATAGCTTAGTATAAATCATTTGTTGGATGTATTTTACGAATATCATGTCCTAGTCTGTGACTAGGCAGGCTGTGTCTGAAGAAACATATTTTTCCCTATAAGAACAGGATTTCATCTTACTTCTCAGGAGGAAAATGAAATATTCTATTCATTTGGCTGGAATAAAAACGGGGGAGATTAAATTATTCCGTTAATGCGGCAAATAGTGGAAGGCATTTTGTTCCATGTTTACTGGAATGACAGGGAAAGGAAGCAAGGACAAGCCAAAGACGGATGGATATTTTGGAAATATTCCCCAATTTTAGTTAATTGGTCGTCGAGTATTTAGCTAATTAGTTATTTTTCATGCTTTTTGCTATTTTATTATTGAATAATTGCCGTTAACTCTGATTTGACTTTATGAGTGAGATCTAACGTATTTTTAGTGGACTGACCATTTGTGGGCTTTTTTCTCTGAAATGCCTATTCATCCCATTCACATTTTTCTGGGGGATTTGTTTGTCTTTTGCCGTCGTGGATGTTGATTCACACAACCTGTTTGCTAATATTTGTATATATGTTTCAGTATGACTTACGACTGTTCTTTGGGGTGTCAGTTGGATGCTTTGTTTTGTTGGTGGTTTTCACGTAGACATTATATAAGCAGGATTGTAAAGGCGAGAAACGGAGGTGAAGGTCCAGATACTTCAGAGGAATTGCACCTTTCCTTCGGTGTTCGTGGCTGACTGGGCTGAGAAGAGCCTCTGGATAGCAGGGGAAAGGACTGAGAACCATCTGGGCTTGTTCAGAGCAGAGTTATGGAAAGAAAGCAGACCTGCTGGTTACAGAACCCTGGGTTCTCATCCCCACGCTGCTAACACCCAGCAACCTGACCTGGGTTGCAACCTGACCCTTCCCTCTGAGTCAGATTTAGTCCAGAGGATGTCTAGTGTCTCTTCCAGTTTCAATATTATCTGCATCTGGGGTATGTATTGCCATCCCACGGTCGTGAATCTGCCGCTGGGTTTCCTCAGACAGAATCAGCATATCCACAACATGTGGGTCAGCCTCAAAGCTCGCGAACTATCACCCCATTTGCAACTTTCTCTGCAGTCAGCTCTTCTGCTTGTTTCCCTTTGATGGCCTTGGCTCAAAATCTGCAGCTCGTGGGGCTGGGACAGGAAATTGCACAAACCCTCAGATGATCCTGGGTGTCTGGGGTTGGCAGAGTGGCAGAAAGGCAAGAACATGGCTTTTAGAGCCTGATGGGCTTGGCTCTGATCCTAGCTCTGTCCCTTACCAGCTGCATGACTTTGGATGGGCTCCTGAAACTCACTGGGTGTCCGTTTCCTCTTCTGCAGAATTGCTTTATCGGCCTCTCTCCTGGTCTGCTGTGACCATCAAGACTAAACAAATATGTACTCTTCTGCTCATTGTAATAATATAATCCAGTGAATGTAAATATGCAAGGCTTAATCAAAGCCTTGCATCTAAGAAGTGCTAAATAAGTATTTGTTGATTCAAGGAATATGCAATGTGGGAGAGAGAAAGGAATACTCCTGTTTATTGTTCGTGGGGTTTTTGTTTTAAATAGTATAACACTTTTGGAGGCCAACTCAGCACTATTTATCAAGAGCTTTAAAATTTGCAAGTCTTTTTTTCCCCCCAAATACTTTTATTATATTTTTTGTGTTACAAGATTAATTGTTCAGGCACCACACCCAGTGCTCCATGCAATACGTGCCCTCCTCAGTACCCACCACCAGGCTTGCCCAACCCCCCACCCCCTCCCCTCCAAAACCCTCAGTTTGTTGCTCAGAGTCCACAGTCTCTCATGGTTCATCTCCCCCTCCGATTTCCCCCAATTCACCCTTCCTTTCCTTCTCACAATGCCCTCCATGTTTTTCCTCATGCTCCACACGTGAGACCATAAGATAATTGACTCTCTCCGCTTGACTTATTTCACTCCGCATAATCTCTTCCAGTCCCGTCCATGTTGATACAAAAGTTGGGTATTCATCCTTTCTGATGGAGGCATAATATTCCATTCTATATATGGACCATATCTTCTTTATCCATTTTTCTGTTGAAGGGCATCTTGTTTCTTTCCACAGTTTGGCGATTGTGGCCATTGCTGCTATGAACATTGGGGTACATGTAGCCCTTCTTTGTACTGCATCTGCTTCTTTGGGGTAAATACCTGGTAGTGCAATTGGAGGGTCATAGAAAAATTTGCAAGTCTTTTAAGCTGGCAATTCTAGATTTAGGATTTTTTTTTTCCCTAAGAAAATAACTAGGGGGTGCCTGGGTGGCTCAGTCAGTTGAGCGTCTGACTCTTGGTTTCAGGTCATGATCTCGGGGTTGTGGGATGGAGCCCTTGCTCAGGATGGACTCTGCTTGGGATTCTCTCTCTCTCTCTCTCTGCCCTTCCCTCCTCAAATAAATAAGTAAATCCCACCCCCCCCCAAAAAAAAGAAAAGAAAAAGAAAAGAACCAGGCAAAGAATATATAAGGATATTTGGTGCCATAATGTTTATAATAGTGAAAAAACTGACAACATTCTGAATGTACAATAATGGGGGATTGCACAAAGTATGGTTCACACCCCCCCCCCCCCATGCATACGTGTGACTACAGCAAATGCCGCGCTGGAAGAACATTTGGTTTAGAGAATAGGTCTTGATGCCTGTGATGAATTGAAGCCTGGCAAGGCGCTTGCTGGGTATGTGGGCTTTGGCAAGTTTATTCAAAGTTCTCAAAACAGTAATTTTTCCATTTATAAAGTAGTTATAATGATGCCAATCTCCTTGGGTTAGAAAAAATTTGACAAAAAAAAAAAAAATTCGACAAATGCTTAGGACAGCTGCTGTCCTAAGCATTTGCCAAAATGGCAAGAGCGAGCAATTCACACGAACAGATGAAATGCATCCCGTGAAATAATAATAATGCAAGCTAAAAAAAACCCATATGATCATGTTGTTGTGACAAATACACCTATAGGTAGGATGTATAGAAAAAGTCTGGAAAGATATATGCGAACAGGATGATGGTGTTTATCTCAGCAAGGGTGTTGTGGATGGGTTTTGATTTCTTTTTGTTCATGCGCATTTTCCATTTGCTATCGTGTAATAGGATCGTTCCTGCAATAAAAACACATTCAAATTATATATGTGTGTGTGTGTGCGTGTGTGTGTGTGTGTATAGTGTAATTTCTAGAGTATTTGGGAAAGGATTTTTGTACTGTTTGGTATAGTTTGACGATTTTCCTTTTTTTTTATTTTCAGATTTTAATAAATTCATTCCATCAGTGGAAAGCATAGAGAACTCATGCCATTGGCGATCAGATTCTTTTTCTTTTTTTAAAAGATTTTATTTATTTATTTGACACAGAGAGAGAGAGATCACAAGTAGGTTAGAGAGGCAGGCAGAGAGAGAGGGGGAAGCAGGCTCCCTGCCGAGCAGAGAGCCTGATGCGGGGCTCGATCCCGGGACCCTGAGATCATGACCTGAGCCAAAGGCAGAGGCTTTAACCCACTGAGCCACCCAGGTGCCCCTGGCAATCAGATTCTTACTTCTTTTCTGGGAACTGTAAATATTAGGGAAAGAAGATAGAGGTACTACTCTAGCAGAAATCCCCCCACATGAAATAATCAGTTTGGTGATTTTTCAAAAAGAGAGATGACCTGATGGGCAGATTTAATTAGTCTAATCAAGTTTATCAGAAAAGAGTCAGCTCTGTCCCTTTTGGATGAGCTTACATATATTCCCATCAAAGGACTTTGGATACTGACTCCTCGGGTGTGGCTAGGAATGCAGCCTTGGAGTCACCACCTACAGTATCCCTTGGGACATCACCAATGGCAACAACGGTAACCAATATTTATTGAGCACTGACTGTTAACAAGCACAGGGCTAAGCACTTCCCATGAACTGTCCAATCATGACAAGCCTGTATTATGAAGCTCTTTTTACCTTTATGGCTTAGGACATGGAACCATGGATTATCTTACCATAGGCTAAAATGTGCTTAACACAGTATTTTAACATAGGTTTGAAAAAAATGCCCCAAGTTTCGTGGTCACTAAGTGCTATCACCAGGAACTGCAATATTCAAGTAGAATGTCTCCCAGCTAGAGAATTCTGACCAGTGAGACATCTTGACAATTTTATCCGAGGACACTTTTTAGCGACCAGCCTCCTTAGTCGATGAGATCATGCGTAAGTTTCTTTGTCAATAAAATGCCGATATTAATGGTACCCATTGGAGGAATCCATGAGCGATATTAATGGTACCCATGGAGGAATCCATGAGCGAGTGCATTACCCAGATGGGGTAATATTTGTTACTCTATGTTTTGACACTGTTACCCACTGAGATCTTCGGCAGAACCCTACCCAGCAGGGCTCCCCGATAAACCAGCACTGAAATGGCAGGTTCCCTCATTTGCCATCTCCATGCTCTCTTTTCCCAGATGTCATGACAATATCATTTCAAACAATGAAAATGCAAACTCTGGTTGTCTGTGGCCCTTCTTTTGCATTCCTGTGCTGGAGTTGACCACACCATCATCCTTGTGTTACCCTTCAAGCTGGCTTGCCCTTTCCTTTCCTCAGGGACAGCTCAGATATTAATAAGGACGATGAGAATGACCATCTTCGGTATTTCGGTCATTTTAAGAACTCCCTTTTCTAGAACTAGGTACCCTCAGTCATTAGTGCTCGAAAATGACTATTCATGATGTTATTTGTCACTTTTTCTTATTTCATCTTTCTCAACTGCTATCTTGTCCTACATTTCAGAGTGACAATTTTTTTTCTTGTGACGAGTTATAACATGATTAATTACAGTCCCCATGCACCACACACAGTAACAAATTTTTTTCCCCCATACATTTCAGTTTGCAGATCCAACCTTAAAACGAAGTTTAGTACTCTCTAAGAAGACAAAATCGTGATGGGGCCAAGTTTTCACCTGACAGCAGCTATCTGGCTCCATGATCTGACTGGAAGGCAGTTGTGTTATTTAGGATTTTTCTAGAGATTAAACAGCCATGGAAGACACAGTGAATCATATCTTCTGGCTCTGGCCCACATGGGTGTTGCCACATGCTGTGTAAACATTAGCTTTATTCCAATTTCCTAGTCTTCTAGCGGGAAGACTATTAAGCTTTGTAACAAGAAAATTATATGTTAAAATCCAGTAGAAATATATTATTGCACAAGTGAAAAGGCAGTATACTCAGAAACATCTAGAAACTCACAGGTGTGTGGATTTATTATCGTAATGAATACTAGCAGCATCCTCAAGGTTTCATTCAAGTTTTTCATTGTAGTCAGTGCTTTTATTAGTCAGACATCACAAATGACAAAGCTAAGACATAAAGGAGAATTTGCCCACATCATAGCGAAGCCAGGATGTAAACCTACGTGATCTGACTCTAAAACCTGTGTGTTATTCCATCTCCTCATTTGCAACCCTAGTGCTCTAAACTACAATCTCTCCTCATTACTTGTGGATCCCCTATTTGTGAATTTGTCCTACTAGCTCAAATGTATTCACAACCCCTCCATCCATACGCACTGCTGTCCTGGCCCTTCTCAGACACACGGTTGCACAACGTGGAAAAAACACATGAGGTGTCTAAAGTGAGCCAAGGTCTTATCCGCCATCTTGCTGTGGATCTCCGTAGTGCAAGCCAGTGTCCTCTCTGCGGTATATTTAGTGCCACAGTTTCCACATTTTTTTTGTTGTTATTGTTGTTGCTGCTGGTGGTGGTGATTTTGGTGTTTAAAGTGGGTTCCAGGAGCAGAGCTGAAATGCTCTTTGGTGTTCAAAGCTATGCGGTGCCTTCTGGAGAGAGTACATGCGTAGGTAAGCTTTGTGGGGGCATGAGTTACAGCACTGTGGGCCATGAATTCAGCATGAGTGAATCAACAGTATATATTAAATAAACTGGCTTTAAGCAGGAACACACATAAAATAGGGCTATGTATTGATTGGTTGGTGAAAATATTATGATCAGAGACGTGCAGGAACCTGGCCTTGTATTTCCCCAAGGAGTAGTGGTTCAGTATTTACTGATTCAGGGTTCTCAGTGACTTTATAGACTACAACTACCATGAATAATGAGGACCAACTGTATTTATATCGATCGTCTGTATATCTATCAAACCAATTAAACTTCAACAATATTAAGATGTTTCATCGTAGTGAAGATTCTCCAGGATGGTGGGAAAGCAATTCTTCCATTGAAACTGTCTCCCTCACAGAGTTGGGCGTTGTGTTGAGGCTATCAAAAGCCCCTGGGACACAGTGGCCCATGAAGGACAGGTATTACGAAGATGACAACATTCTGAATCATTTCAGGTAGGTTGGGACAGACCAGCAAAGTGATTTCTAGTGCAGGCATTAAACCCACACCCCATTCCTACCCTTCCAATAATAAAAAAATCCAGACTTCATAAATTATAAATCATATGCCAAAGTCCAGTGGAAATGAATCATGAGAAGAGGAACACTCAAAACATGTCCCGTACAAGGCAGGAAGGTGAATTTACCACCTCGTTAGGGCCCAAGTATGTCTTATGACACTTATTTTGCAAAATGTTTGCTCCTGCTGTTTCAGGATCACTACAATTGAAATTACCACGTATCATTCAAAGATTTGGATTTGATCTTTTTTGTGGTAATTGGGCTGGAGTCTGACATTGGGACAAACGAGGGTTAATTTTCGCAAAGAAATAAAGCTGCAGAATTCTGTATTTTTAGAGTGAGAAAAAAACTCAGATGTGAATTAGTTTTTTCTTCTTTGTGAAGATGAAGAAATTAAGGCCTTGTCACCCACTGGGCCCCACCAGCTGGCGAACAAGGAAGTCTCAGGTCTAGATCCCATGACTTCCATTTGGGATTCTTGCTAGCACATTGTCTCCCTTGAGCTGATGGAATAAATCCTACCTTCTTGGAAAAAAAGAAAGCTAGGGTGTCCTCGCTAGGGTAGACACTAAAACACTAGGCTGTCTCCCATCCATGTTCTCTACTCTGTCCAGAGGTGGTCAGCGCTTAAGACATCTGAGCTCAGTTAATGCCTGAGTGACCAAAAAGTGCACCATTCATCTAGCCAGCAGCCTTCTGAATGCTTATGATTAGTACCAAATGAGACTAAAAATGTGTGCATCAGGGCAAATCCTTCCAAGCTGGAAGAATCTTTCAAAGCATATCTCCACCGATCCTGGATAGGTTCTTACTCTATGGCCCTTGACATAATTAAAATAGGTCCATGTACTGATTACTAAGTACCGGATACTGTGCTAAGTACGCCACATTTCCCATCATTTAGCGCTACGGAAGTTCTACGATCGAGGCATTATCAGCATGTCCTCTGTAAAGTCGAGGAAAGCAAAGCACAGTGATGTGTTCATCTTGTAGCTTCTGGGTGATTAATGAGGGCATATTTGGAGACAGGTGACACACTGCTGTGCCAATATTTCCTTTCAACAGCCTGGCATTCTGTGTGATAGATCTGGTATCCAGGAATGTAGGCAAATGGATCTGTCCTTTACTTAAACTTCATCCAGCTGCTTAACCTCCTGGATCTTCAGTATTCTCGGTTCCAACTTGGAGATAATAATACCTACCTAGAGAGCAAGTTGTACCATGTATGTCTGTAATTAGAACCGCGTAACACAGTTTTAGGATTACCTGGTGGTGAAGCAAAGTGGTCAAACCCTTATTTCTGTGTGTGCGTGAGGGAGCTGGGGGTGGGCATGGGGTTGAGTGAAGAGGGGAAAGATGTCTTTGGATGGCTGCATGTATATGCTAGTCACAAAATAACCCTCCCAGCTTTCTAGAGACCGAGCGCTTAGTAAGTCCTTGATCATAAAGTCAACGCTTCTGCAAGTGGCACCTTTTCTTGAGAGAGTGTTTGCTTTCCTCCTCCTTCGAGAGACCACGCTCCATGAATTCCCAGAATAGTTTCACTAGAAAAGCCAAGATCTGGGACATCTACAATCGACTCTCTGGACTGTGCCTGTGTTCACTCCCACTGGCTGGAATTTTTTATGGGGAGTTGGGACAAAGGCCATTTTGTGGCTACTCCCTCTGCCCCCTGCCCATGACTGGCTCTGCTGGAATGCACTAATTGCTGCTGAACAAAAGGACGCCTATGTCCCTCTCTACTCCACGGTTGTGCATTGATTCTTTATGGTGTTGGTATCAAAACAGCCAGTGTTTCCACTCCGTGATCTTTTCGCCGCGGCAGAACACAGCACCTTGGTATCCCGCACTCCCCGGGAAGTGAGTGTGAGGCTGTGGAATGCAAGAAACGACAGTCTCCATTTACCTAGCAGCCCGTGGAGGAAAACACCTTGGGCTGGTCACAAGGGTCCCTTTTGTCTGTTTGGGCATGCGTAGCTGTGACGGACTCTGCGGGCCCAACCCAGGTGTGGAAAACCAGTCAAACGCATTATTCAAACTTATTAAAACCATTCAAACATATCAAATCCACCAGCTGGATGTAGACCTAAGAAGAAACCTGGTCCTCCCCAGAGAGGCTTTTAAAAAGAAGAACCAATGAAGGGCTTTGCAAAGGGGGTGGACTGAACTCCTATATGAGAGTTTCTTGAAGTCATAAATCCATAAGAGCGCGAGAAAAAGAAGATTGCGTTCCATCAGTCAGTGAGGATGGAGGGCTGTTCTTGAAGATGGAGGGCAAGAAAGACTAGCAGAAAAGCCACCCAGAAGATATTGTGGTGAAAGGCTGCAGATGTACCGATGGGAGGAAGCCCTGGGCGCAGTCTTCTGTAAAAAATTCAAGCACAGATAGGACTCCTGGGCTCTCTTTGGGGGCGTAACTTGAGAGCTGCATTTGGAAGGCCAGCAGCCCCTTCCCCCAATTCCTACTTCCAGAAGCAATGACTTTTGCATCCTGACTTAAATAGTGAGCATGAGCACTGGGTGCTAAGAGAGAAGGAGGTGCCCCCAGAGGCTGTTGAACCTGAAAAAGGATGGAGAGCTGCCCACAGCCAGAAAACTCCACCTTATAATCACCAAAGGCAATGTGCAGTGAAAGTAAACCCCATCCACAGACAGACAAGGAGGGAATTCTCAGTATGAAAAGAAGCATAAGAATGACCATTCCAGACAAATAAACTTCAGAAAGAGATTCACTGAGCTTAACAGGATGTGTGTGGGGGGAAATCATCCTCCAAGGAAATTGCAAAAACGGAAAAATACTTTAAAATAAAGATTAATCAATTAATTAATGTCATCAAATAAAGATTAATTAATTAATGTCTGATGATGGGTTAATTGGATGATCAGTATAAGAATAGCTGATATAAAAAAAGACCCAAGTAGAAATTCTATAAATTTAAAAGATGATTTTTAACACTTTTATACATAGAATGAATAACTATGTGAAAAATAAATCAGCGATTCAAATGGTTGAACCAGGACATTGTCCCTGATTTAAACGAATTTGGGGAGTGCCTGGGTGGCTCAGTTGGTAAAGCAACCGACTCTTGATTTCTGCTCAGGTCTTGATCTCAGGGTAGTATTGAGCCTTGCATCAGGCTCTGCACTCAGCACAGAGCTTGCTTGAAATTCTCTCTCTCCCTCTCCTTTCCTCCCTCTCATCCACATGCTCTCTCTCTGAAATAAAATAAATAAAATTAAAAAAAATTAAAAAATAATTAAAATTAAAAAAATATGGTAAAAGACACATACAATTTGCCATTTTAACCATGTTTTGCAGCATTAAGCACATTCATCTGTTGTGCAACCAACATTACCATCTGTCTCCAGAACTCTTTTCATCTCATGAAACTGAAACTCTGTCCCCATTCAGTAGGAACTTCCCATTCCCCCTTTCCTCCAGCTCCTGGAAGCCACCATTCTACTTTCTGTCTCTATGAATTTGACTCCTTTGGGGACTTCATACAAGTGGAATTAGTCAGTATTTGTCCTTTGGTGACTGGCTTGTTTTCCCTTAGGTAATGTCGACATGGTTCATCCATGCTGCAGCCTGTGCCAAAATTTTCTCCTCATGAAAGGCTGAATAGTATTCCATTGTATGTGTATACCCCATTTTGTTTGTCCATTCATCCACTGATGAACAGTTGGGTTGTGTCTACCTTTTGCCTATTGTGAATAATGCTTCTACGTTCTGGATTTTCATACTGTAAAACAAATAGATAAAGGAATAAGACAAAAGGTAAGAGATCTGGCGATCCAAAGCTCCAAACACCATTAAAAAACAATAACAACCAGATTTATTTATTTATTTATTTATTTATTTATTTAAGCTAGAGAGAGTGAGTAGGGGCAGGGGGCAGAGGGAAAGTGAGAATCTGCAGTAGACTTCCTGATGAATGGGGGCCTTGAGATCATGACCTGAGCCAAAATCAAGCATTGAATGCTTAACCAACTGAGCTACCAGGCATTCCAATAAACATCAAGTTTTGAGAAGGTTTGAGGAGAGGTAGAAAACCAAAGGAAACCAATAACCACAGGAAAATTGATAAGGCTGTCAAAAAATCTACCCCTTGAAAGGACACCAGGCCCAGTTCCATTTTTTGGCAAATTCTACCAAGAAATATTTATATGTTATATTTCTATCAGAATATAGAAAAATATATTTATTTTTTTCTATATGTTTTCTGTGTTCCCAATGCATGCTCGCTCTGAGCTTAACTTTGAAACTGAACAAGAACAGAGGGAAAAAAAAAAGAACTGGCAAAAAGTGATGGACAAAATATACTTATGTGTCCTTTCTTCCTCCTAGCTCTTCATCCAAGACCACTCTGAAATGACATTCTAGGAGGACTAACGGTGCTATGTTCATAAAGCAAAGGAGGCAAGATAGGAGCCACTCATGGACCAGAGAGTTCAACCCATTTCTGGATAATGCAAAATAAAGGGGAGAGAGGAACTTACTTGGTAAAGAGGAAGAAAGTACATTCTAATGTGATATAATCAGGGAATGCTGAAGGAAAACAAACTATGTGATTCCATACATAGTGAGGACCTTGGACTCAAGGCCTTGAAGAGCTTGGACTCAAAGGCATCTGGGACCACAGAAGGTTGGAGGCAGGCCAGGGACAAATAGGCAAGAGGACCACCTTCTTCATCCAGAGCAGTTGGTTTAGATGGCCTCCCCACTAGTGCTCCACACTAGAAACTGCAGATTTATATTCTGGACAGATTAGACAGAAGGAGCCCTGGTCTTGGACATTTAAGGCATGATGCTCTGCTCCCACAGTGCCAGCAGCTGCACAAGGGTGAGAGTTTGGAGATTCTTCCCCAGAGAAAAAACAGGTCCACGCAGTGAAATCTGGAGATTTCACCAAACATAGAGGCCACTGGCTGATGAGCCTCGTTCATATACTTAGAGTCTGTGATTGCCTCTTGACCCCTCACTCTGAAACAAATGGACAGTCAAGAATCACCAGTGACACAAGTCTCCAAAACGAACATAAGAGAAGAAACTATGTGGGGAAGAGAAAGAAACTGAAAATCTTGCACAGTTAATGTTTGCAGAGACACTGCATCAACAAAAGAACATGGTTCTTGGGGGAAAAAATAATTGGGCCACAATTAAAAGCTCTTAGAAAGGAAAAATATCACTAAAATAAATGTGACAGGAAGTCCGGGTATATAGTTGAGGAGAACTTCCAACAGTGTAAACATTAAATGACAGAGTAATGGCAAACAAGAGAGAAATGATAAGAACATTGGAAGCTCAATTCAGGAGAAACCAAATTTGGGAACACCAGTTCCAGAGGAAACAGAAGAGGGGAATGTTTTTTTTTTTTTTTTTTTTTTTAGATTTTATTTATTCATTTTTTTTAAGATTTTATTTATTTATTTGACAGAGAGAGGGAGAGATCACAAATAGACAGAGAGGCAGGCAGAGAGAGAGTGGGAAGCAGGCTCCCCGCTGAGCAGAGATCCCAATGCGGGGCTCGATCCCAGGACCCTGAGATCATGACCTGAGCCAAAGGCAGAGGCCTTAACCCACTAAGCCACCCAGGTGCCCCAAGATTTTATTTATTCATTTAACAGAGAGAGAACACAAGCAGGCAGAGAGGCAGGCAGAGGCAGAGAGAGGAGCAGGCTCCCTGTGGAGCAAGGAGCCCGATGCGGGACTCGATCCCAAGACGCTGGGATCATGACCTGAGCCAAAGGCAGTTGCTCAACCAACTGAGCCACCCAGGCGTCCCAGAAGAGGGGAATGTTATCAAAGAAATAGTGCAGGAAGATTTTCTGGAATTGAAGGACATGGCAGTCTACATAGTAAGGACCAGCCATGTGCCTGGTATTGCAACAAATTAAAGAAGCAAACATCAACTGTACAACACATCTATATAAAATTTCAGAACAGTAGGGAGGAAGAAAAGGGGAGAAAATCAGGTGACATATGGAAGGATTAGGAATCACGGTGCTATCACACAAACCTGGAAGGCAGATGACAAAATCCTGCAGGAAAATGATTTTCAACCAGAAATTTGATATTGAGTCAAACTGTTAATTAAGAGTGAGGCAAGACTGATGTCATTTTCAGATAGATAGGGAATCACAAATTTTACTGGCCATGAGCGTTTGCATAGAAAGCAGGAAGGATTTATTCTACTAAAGTGAGAGCAAAATCTAGAAATGATAAAAGCAAAGGAGCCACGAAAGAGAATACTTAATAGAGGGACGGAGAAAAACAAAGGCCAATGGAAGTCTCAGGATGTCGGCCAGGTGAAGTGAAGCTCACATGTACTCTGAGAAAAACATATTCTACAGGGTTGGGAAATGTTCTCTGGGGTCAGAGCACCTTAGTTCTGGTCCCGATTCTTCCAACAGTGTGACTTCAGCCAACTCATTGAACCTCCCAGGGCTTCATTTTGGTTTCCTTGTTTGTAAAGAAATAAGACCGAACTGTATAATTTTTGAGTTTCCTTAGATTTCTAATATTCTATGCAGAGCAAGAGGAAGAGGTCAGTGATTAACTTTTTCCAGAAGGAAAGTACGAGTATATATACTTTTCACTTCCTGTGGAACAAAATGTTGGTACCAGAATAAGATAGAAAGAAAAATAGAGCCACTTGACATTTCTTCTAGTTCTAAAAGTCTACCATTCCTTTATTTGTGTAACCCTCGAAGTTAAATTTGGGGTGGTCTATATGTGTGGCTATTGTGAAACCGAAGTCAGCCAAGTAAAAATGCGCTGTCACCTTTCTTGAGGTGTGTGTTGGTCTGAGCTCTTTCTGGTGGACCTTGTAGAGGCCGAGAGGCATCTCTAACAAACATACCACTCATTAAATATTAGCTTATATTTAAATCCAAGAACGCATTCTTAAATCTCACAGTTGTTTTTAATCAAACAAATATCTGAGTGGAAAACAGATAAGACCTCTCCTTTGACCCAATATCCTCAAGTTCGGTGTCATGTGGTATTTCATAACACACCTTAGTCCCACTTGACTGGTGTCGCCCACTTGAAATCCCATGTAAAGAGTCCCACTAATAATCCATACTGGTTGCTCTGGTTTTCAGACAGAGGATGATGGCGTGCTTTCTCTTGCCACACCTGATGGCATGCCTGTTGGATTGCACCAAGATTTAAGAGCCAAGCATCCCCAGACAGTTAACACTAAGTAAAAACCAAGTTTCTTTTTTTTTTTTTTAATATTTTATTTATTTGACAGAAAGAGAGGGATCACAAGTAGGCAGAGAGGCAGGCAGAGAGAGAAGGGGAAGCAGGATCCCCGCCGAGCAGAGAGCCCGACGTGGGGCTCAATCCCAGGACCCTGAGATCATGACCTGAGCCGAAGGCAGAGGCTTTAACCCACTGAGCCACCCAGGTGCCCCCCAAACCAAGTTTCTTATGAGGAAGCAAACTGCTAAGTATCTGAGAGGTATAGAATCAAATTCTAGCACCATCACATAGTAACTGCTTAACTCTGTACAGACTACTTTAGCTCTAAAATCTCATTATTTTCCTCCTCTGTAAGATGGGGTTAATAATACTGCCCCTTTGTACAAGGTTTTTGAATTTCAATGACATAATAGATGTGAAGCACACTGTCCTGTGTGGGAGGTAGGACCATCAACATACACTTGCTATTTTGTAGCATTTGTCTTCAGCAAATTCCAGTTTCTTAAGGTACGCAGTAAAATTTTATAGATGTGGAAAATTTTGCAATCAGTGTGCAAACAAAGTAATTCCTTCATCCATTGCCAAATCCAAGGTTGTAAAGATTTACTGCTATGCTTTCTTCTAAGAGGTTTATGCGATCTTGTACCCTACAACTTTGTTGACTTCCTTTGTTGCTCTAGAAGCTTTTCTTTGGGTTCTTTGGGATTTTCTGCATATAGGGTCATGTCACTTGTGAATAGAAGTAGTTTTACTTTTTCCGTTCCTATCTGGATACATTTTATCTCTTTTTATTGCCTGCTTGCTCTGGTTAGAACTTCTAGTACAATGTTGAGTAGCAGGAGCGAAAGTGGGCATCTTTGTCTTGTTCTCCGTATTAGGAGGAAAACATACAGTCTTTCACTATTCAGTGTGATGTTAGCTATGATTTCTTCATAAATGCCCTTTATCCTGTTGAGAAAGTTACCTTCTACTACCAGTTTTCTCAGTGTTTTTATCAGGGCTGGGTGTTAGATTTTGTCAAATATTTTTATGCATCCACTGAGAGGATCATGTGTTTTCTTTCCGCTTTGTTCTATTAATGTAGTGTATTACATAGTTGCTTCTTCTTTTAAAGATTTTATTTATTTATTTGACAGAGAGAGAGAGAGAGAGAGATCACAAGTAGGCAGAGAGGCAGGCAGAGAGAGCGGGGGAAGCAGGGTCCCCGCTGAGCAGAGAGCCCAACGTGGGGCTCGATCCCAGATCGAGATCATGACCTGAGCCGAAGGCAGAGGCTTAACCCACTGAGCCACCCAGGCGCCCCTCAGTTGCTTCTTAAATGTTGAATCACACTTGAATTTCAGGGATGAATCTCTCTTGATCATACTGTATAATCTTTTTGATACGCGGTCAGATTTGGTTTGCTAGTATTTTGTTGAGGAGTTTTCCATCTATATTCATAAGGGATATTGGTCTATAGTTTTCTTTTCTTGTGTTGTGCCTATGCACCACACATTTACAATTTACCAAAATCCAAGCTTCTCCAGACACTAGAAACAAAATTTTGGTCCAATAGGTGTATTATTATACAATACCCCAGGAAGGATGACAAACGAGAAGAGCTAGTTTCTCCGATCATTGTTGTTTCTCAGTGATGATTCTCAAGAAAGATACTGGTTTGCACCATGAACATCAAGTATCGAGTCCTCATCTCAACTCTTGACTTACGTTCAGAATAGCTACACCATGTTGTCAAGTGCTTCTCAAACTTTAGTGTACACACAGCTCCCCTAGACGTGCCGTAAAACTTTGGATTCTCTCCATCTGTCATGAAAGCATGATCTCAGGCTCTGCATTTCTTATAAGCTCCCAGGGGATACCGTTGGTGCTGGTCTGTAGACCACACTTGGAGCAGCCATGGGTTAGATGGGGGTGGGTCCATCCTTGCTCTGATGACTAATTACCTATGAACAAAATCCGCCAATCACGAAGGCAGCCACGTTAAAGCAAAAAATTCTTCCGAGGGTGCTCAAGGAATATGCCTGTGTAAGAAGAGCAAGGATTTTGTAATGTGGTGTACTTGCGACATGCACATGGTCTAAGCCATCTGTTATAGTTCTACTTGCTTCTTCTACCCCATTGAAAGCAAACCTGGTCAGGTCAGAGCAGCGCTGCGCGGATGATGAAGTTTTCCTTCAGCGTGTCCAGCTTCTGCTTTTGGTGGTCTATTTTGGAAAATGAAGGCCCCTCCCTGATCTCATGGGGCTCAGTGCTTCCTGCTGCTACTTCCTGCTCATCTCTCGACATTGGGATGAATCTGTTACCAGATGCATTCACTCCAATGTCCACTTTTTGGTGGGAGCTAATCAGGTCGACTCATGGTCACGCTGGTAAAGGGCAGGTTCGTCTACAAGTCCTGAGGATTCTGAGCGTGGGTGGAGGAAGGACTTGTGTTTAGCAGCTATCCTGGCATGTCCCTTCCACATCCTTTCTCTGCTCTCTCCCTTCTACCTCCTGCCCAAGCATGGGGGTGGTGAATGTGGGGGGCAGGGGGTGCCATGCCTTCCCCTTCTCCCACAGTAATCTTTTCTTCTATCCCCAGATGTCGTTTGTATCTGCCAGGCACTGCTCTCACTGTAGCTAGTTTTGGATAACACTTCTATCACTTTTTTTATCTCAAGGTCATGTCCTGAAAAGGGTACCACTCCCTTTCATATTATTTCTACCTTTTGTGGAAAGGTATTGACGAAAAGTATAATACCAGAACGTGTCTCCGGCATGAATAGATCATTCCAGGGCTAGCCCTGGGTGACAAGACAGTGATGACCAGCCTGGGGTTTGAAAACTAAAACGTGGGCAGGAATTCCTTGGGAGGTAGAGATAGGAGAAGCCAAATCAACACCATCGGAGCACATTAGAGCCACAGTCTTCAAAATATGGGAGCTCATGTAACCTGAAACATTTTTTTGAAAAATTTCGTAGGCTCTTGCACTTTTTAAAGTTGATGTGCAAAAAAAAAAACAAAAAACAAAAAACCAACAACCCTGTAAGTTTAAATAGTTGCAAAGAAATAATTTTAATGTACTGTAAGTATTGATAAAGTTGTTACAACATTGTTTTTAATATATCCGGTTAAATACATAACGAATGATAGACACCATGACCCATTTAAACATAAACAAACAAGCTTATCTTTTTTAAAAAAAGATTTTATTTAAGAACAAGCTTATCTTAATGGCCAGAAATTTTACATCAATTCTTTGAGTTCGTTTTCCTATTCTACTTCCCCACAAAAAGGCATTTTAACGTACTGTGTATTTAGGCTTGAAAATCTCCCATTGAGGGGCGCCTAGGTGGCTCAGTGGGTTAAAACCTCTGCCTTTGGCTCAGGTCATGGTCTCAGGGTCCTGGGATGGAGCCCCTGCTTCCTCCTCTCTCTCTGCCTGCCTCTCTGTCTACTCGTGATCTTTCTCCTCTCTGTCAAATAAATAAATAAAATCTTAAAAAAAAAAAAAGAAAATCTCCCATTGAGCACCCTTTTGTGTTCCTCTCCCAAAATTTATATAAAAATTAAAAAAAAGAAAATGTAAACAAAACAGAAATATGTATATAAGTGAAAGTTAATAATTTTAAAATCTTTATAACTCCATCAAATAAGGCCCCAAGTAGCTAAATGCCAAACTTTTAATTAACTGGTATACTATTCACCTAAAAAACAGAAACTTATCCTATTATTAAACTCCCCAAACAACATTTTACTGGAAGTGCACATTTCCATGAGATGGATGGGACATGATTTACTTATTTACTTATTAGCACACATAGCACTGTTAAACTGAGCTGAGTTTCACTGTTATTTCTGTGCCAATGTTTCACTTCTATGGATGCTGATGTTCAGAATCATTGTTCACACTAATTAGATAGGACTAGAAGGAGAATCCTTATATCAATGTCACTCAATTTAAAATATAACTCCTTCTGTGTGATATGCCCCAATTAACAAGATCATCTATCATCAAAAATTATTTGATGAATGGACAACTGTTTAGGTCTTCCTTCAATTTTGTAGACAATGAACTAAAAACCACTAGATTGGTAAAATTATTTATTACCTAATTATTACGGTGATACACTTTCTGAACCACTGCCAAGTCTCTGGGATTCTCCATTGTTTGGTACCTTGGGATGTTTCACACCCGAGGCCAATATACTATTGAAAGTAAGAAGGGTCTTAGTGAAAGGGTGAGGGAACCAAGAGGACCCCTTGACCTTGCTCCCCTCAAGGCAGATCAGTTGTAGGAATGAATATGTACTGAAGCCAAAGACTGGAAATTGATGCTTAGTGCTGACATGCCCCTTGGAAAGTATCCCAATGCCTCCAATAAGCTTGTCCACTAGTCTAGAGGTCTCCACGGGGCTGGAGAGAGCCACTGTGTTGCACTTCAGCTGATGACCCAGACCCAGCAGAGACCCCTGTCCTTCTCAACGCTCTGCATTTTTTTCTGAGAATGACTCTTGGGGCCATAGTAGGCACAGTAGATGACCCTGTCCTCTGCAGTCTCTTCTTGGCTCTCTTAGATAACTTCCCCCAAAAGAGTGCCACACCCTGTAAGTTATTTAAACTTCCTGGATGTGTGCTTTAGTTCTATATTTCCATTGTTATTTCTAAGTTGCGCTTGTAAGTGCATAAGGACTCCAGAGATAGAGAACCAGGGAAAGAAAGATCAGCTCCAGCACTCATAAGAAACCCTGTTCTAAATTAGGCGGTGGGCCAATCTGCCTTAAGCTGAGAGGAGAGAGAAAACATTTTTTTTTTAAAGTCTAGTTATTTAAAAATAGTTGTCACCTTTCAAGAAGCCTTGGTCATTTTCTGTAAGAACTGATGACTTCATCCAATGTTGTGGCTACCTTGCAGCCACATATAATTAAATTCTGTCTTGTCATGTTTCTGCTGCAAGATAATGTGATGCTTCTTTTCCTGCTAAGCTGCCGTGGGAGGGGAGGCCAGGAGAAAATAGCCACCACGTGTGGCTGTGGAGGTTCAGGAAACTTCTACCGTCATCTCTCTCTTGTTCTGCAGGAACCGTGATGTGCTCCTCTGAGGAGAAGGGGAGCTCTTATTTCACCTGTGTTCCCATTTAATTTGCATAACTGCCTGCGAAGGTGGTGTTATCCTCCCCACTTTATGGATAAGGAAACCAGGTCTCAGAGAGGTTACGACTTGGTCATTGTCAGCGCACCGGCGGAGGGCAAAACCAAGACGACTGGTTGGGTCTGTCTTATTACTGGGGTATGTCCTTTCCAACAGGCATGGAGCCACCTTAGGTAGAAAATGTCTCCCTAGCTGTGGTCACTACCCTGGATGGGGGTGTGGGAAGCCACCATGGTAGACGACTGTGGTCTTCAGAAATGCTTAGCAGATGTGTCCAGCGTAGGGTTTCCCAACCACTTCTGCATCACAGCCTGTAGAGAAGAGGAAAGCAGGCATCTGGGTTCCACAGAAGCATTCCAAGGCTAGAGGCAAAAGGCCCAATGTCCTCCCAGCTGCTGAAGGCAGCACACTTGTAACCCACATAGAGCGTGATTGTCCAACCCACAGTGCACAGGCGCAACTCAGACGTGGTCCTCGAGGACCAGCCACCATGGCAGTGGAGGTCTCTGCAGAACTGCTTCCCTTCCTAGGATAAACAATAGATGATCACTTTCTGAATTTACAGCGACAGGCTTAGTGTCCTCAGAGCACTGGTGACTGTGAGTGGTAGCGTGGAAGAAAATGGGAGGACACTGTGTTTCTCAGGCCCGCTGTAATACCTCTTGTCCCTGGGGGTGGATGGGCAGCCTGGGGTTGCCCAGAGATCCTAAAGTTGCTCACTGTCTTTTCTCCTTTTCTTTTAATTGATTGGCCATTGAAACGTTGCTCTGAATGAAGTAAGAAAAAATAATACGGTGTGGAGTTGATGATTCTCACTTTGGACTCAAATGATTTCTAAGGAAGTAGAGAATATATAGGTGTATGTTTGTATATGTATATGTACACACACAATACATCTAGAGAGAGACAGAGATGGAGAGACAAGAGAGAATATATAGGTGTATATTTTCAGCAGATGTATGTAAGCAGGCTCCAGGTATTTATGTAAATAAGAAGACATTAGAGTATCGTGAGGCATGATGAAATCCACTTTTTGGTTTTAATTGTAATTTTGAAGGCTCTTTCTTAGGGAAGCTTCAAAGCAGTGAGAGGTGGATGCTTCATAGCCAGGGTCTGATCAAGCAGAGGGAAGATGGAATGACCTAGGTAGGCTTTGTTCAGAGATAACACGTCCATCCCTGCTCAGTTTACCTGGAAGAACTATTTGCGGAAGACTGGAAATAAAACTCCAAGGAGAATGCTCATACCAGGCCTCCTAGTTATAGGGGAGACATCAAAGGATGTTGGTGATGGGTGTCCCAAATCTGGGAAGGGAGAAACAAGAGAGAGACATAAAAATTCCTCCTGGATACTTAAAAAAAAAAAAATTACACTTACTTTGAATTAGAAATACAAGTAAATATTTTTAAAATTCCCATTCACAAGCAGGAAAAATGAAAACTCATTTACCATGTAGTTTATGTAAGTTTAGAAATATCTATCTCAAAAAGAGGAAATCAAAAGACAGAATGTTTTCTTTGCCTTAAAAAATTCCCTGATTATATCATACACCTGAAACTAATAAAACCCTGTGTGTTAGTTATAGTTCAATTAAAAAAGACCCCCAAGATTAAAATAAGGGTCATCTAAACAAAATTGTCTTATTGCTCAAATCCAAGTAAACTCCTTTGCAGTAAAGTTTGTATGGATTCCCAGGCCCCACCCTAGGCTTACTAAATCAGATCCTCTTGGGATGAGACCTTGAAATCTGCATTTTAAAAACTCTCTGGGCAATTCTGATGTGTTATGCTCAGTCCTTGGGAATGTTCTAGTAGAGCAAAGATGTCTATGCATTGTGACTCAGACGAGCTAATTATTGGCCTATGAAGAGCATTGGTATTTTTATGAGCATTCTAGAGATGTGTGCTGTGGAGGGGGGTGGGGTGCGGGGGGTGGAGAGATGATGTTGATTCCAGGCAAGCTTGAATTCCGTTGGTTTGCATTTGGCTGCATTTGTAAAATTCTGGCCTTCCATTCTGACATAGAGGGCTGTAGTGTGGGTACCACACATCTCCATGTCCTAATGGCCTGATACCTCAAAGGTCATTCAATTTCCATTTCTGAACAAAGATGTCTGCCCTGTGCTCCTTTCTTTTTCTTTTTTGGGCCCTGGTGAGCTGGGCTAGATCAGATCTGATCTGGTCCCTTCATCACTGAACCAAAGGCATCCGAAGGCTCAGGAGTCACCTCTAAGCCAAAGGGCTCCACATTCATGGTTTATAGCTCCCTCCACACTCCTGGTTGGTCGACTTTTGACTCTTTCCCTTCTCTGTCTCCTTCTGAGCTTGGGAACCTCACTCTGGCTGCTTCAAGGGACAGAAGGGGTTATGCAAAAGTCTGAAAAGGATACAAATGCTTTATCTCCCTCAAGCATGAGCACTAGTCTGCCTCCTTTCAGCTTTTCAATATCTCAAACAGATTTCCTTCCATCTTCATTATTCAACTTATTTGCATACTAATTTGTCTTCATTTTGCTTCTATTCAAATCATCATGGCCTTCTAGATAATTCTTGGGAAACTTTTCCTGAAGGATTCGGCAGTGAGTGGCCAGAAAATTGGGTCCATCCATGAGGTGACTCCTAACTTGTGTTTTAGGCTTCTTTGGAAAACAGAGATATCCAAGTACCTTGATGAATGAAGGTTATGGGAAGGAGAATGTAGAAATAAGGAATTTCATGGAAATGGGAAAATCTTTGCAAACTGGAGAGTCATTGAGGATGCAATAGGACCTCGATGACAGGGTTGTCTTATTGCTCCCTGGCAGTCCAAATCAATGAATCTAAACTAGAATTTTGTACCATCAAATATGTTGACTCAGCTACTCTCTATATGACACAAAATCCAACATTCCAAGAGAGAGGATCGAGTTAGCTTGGCTTTTGTGCTAGGCCACCTCAGTCTGCTGGCCAGACTACAGATCGGCTACCTTTGAGCTAAGTGCCCACCTGTGCTCTAATCAGCTGTGTCCAGAAAGTGCTAGAAGGGGGTGAATAAGATAGCATAGGAAGCATGGCCACCGTCATAGGATGGGTTCCCAAGCAACTACCCCTGAGGATTAGTGTGAAAACGATTGATCAGAAAGTGTTCCCCTGGAAAAAGTAGTACAGAAATGAGAAGGTGAGATCTAGATATCTAGATGGGAAGTCAGGGGAAGCAAGAGTGTGGTATCAAGCCAAATCCCCAGGAGGGTAGGTTTGGTTTAACCCCAGAGGGGGAGCTCTGGAGACAAGGTAGTCACTCTCAGAGTTGTCCCAATTAGGGCAAGGGAACTGGGGTATTTATACCCCTGAACTCATTAGTCTTTGGGCAAGGGTTGACTCAAGGCACGAATTCCTAGAGACTTCCAGCTTTTCTGATGTTGGCAAAGTAGATGCTGGCAGCCAAAGGCAGTCCTTCTTTAAGGAGCTGTGGAGTCCACCGTTTGGGGGGAAAGCACGCTGACAGGCTGGGCTTAAGAAATGGTCAAAGCAGGGGCACCTGGGGGGCTCAGTTGGTTAAGCATCTGCCTTCCACTCAGATCAAGATCCCAAGGTCTTGGGATCGAGTCCCACATTGGGCTCCCTGCTCAGTGTGGAGTCGGCTTCTCCCTCTGCCCCTCCCCACTGCTCATGCTTTCTTTCATGTGCTCTCTCTCTCTCAAATAAATAAGTAAAATCTAAAAAAAAGAAATGATCAAAGCATGTGAGGGAATGTGGACTGTAGCACCAACAGCATCTGCTATAGCCAGCTCCATTTTTATTTCCACAACCTCTCCTCAGTTTAAAGAGCTACACGAGGGACGCCTGGGTGGCTCAGTTGGTTGAGCAGCTGCCTTTGGCTCAGGTCATGATCCCGCCATCTTGGGATCGAGTCCCGCATCGGGCTCCTTGCTCGGCAGGGAGCCTGCTCCTCTCTCTGCCTCTGCCTGCCTCTCTGCCTGCTTGTGTTCTCTCTCTGTAAAATAAAATAAATAAAAAAAAAATCTTTAAAAAAAAAAAGAGCTACACGATATTCCATATTACCTATAAACTAACATTTTAGGAATCTCTGGCTCACAGTCCTCTTTTGGGGACTCTCACCACACTGGAGCCTGTGTCATGGTTTTCCCATGTCCCACCAGACAGTAATCTCTTTAAAGAGAGGAACAGGGACCCACTTACAGCCATACAAACATTTAACCACTGGCTCTCTGGGAAAAAGGTATTCATATATACATACACAACTTTATTATATGTTTTAATGATACAAAGGGTATAGAGCACACAATTTATAAATAAAAATAAGCTATACAATACCCTGTGTTGTAAGTTCCACGTAGCCAATTGATTTTCACAGAGTGCTTTTATTGATTTTTGCTAAACTCTTCTATCCCCGGCCAACCTATAGTTGCAGTTGATGAAGAAGGGGAGTTCCAACTTGAATGTTGGCTGATACCTTCATTTATGTTAACAGGTAAGACAGAAATGAAGATGGGTGTTGGAACTTCACTCAACAGCATAAGTGACTTCCAAAATGGTTCTCTTTTTTTAAGATTTTATTTATTTATTCATTTATTTATTTATTTGACAGAGAGAGTGACCATAAGTAGGCAGAGAGGCAGGCAGAGAGAGAGAGAGGGGGAAGCAGGCTCCCTGCTGAGCAGAGAGCCCAATGTGGGGCTCGATCCCAGGACCCTGAGATCACGACCCGAGCCGAAGGCAGAGGTTTTAACCCACTGAGCCACCCAGGTGCCCCTTCCAAAATGGTTCTTGTGACTAAGGTTGGAGACATATCATTTCTGTCCTCATAGGACTCACAGTCTGATAGGAGAGACGATATATAAAGACATATAACAATGGGATAATGACTCTGATGGAAACACAAGGAAAGAGATCTCCATGGAAGCCTATCATTTCCCACGTGATCAGGAGCCCACAGCAAAAATGTGATGCTGGGGATGTCATTTAGCTTCTAGAATCACAACTCCTCACTTGCTAAGCGAGGCAGCTAGAAGATGATATTTAAACTTGGCTGAGTCTATGTACCTTTGGATCTCTGGAGGTGCTCCCAACAAGGCGTGCCCTGCAATTTCATGCTATGAGAAAGTCTATTCAGTTAAAAAAGCTGACGGTGATACACACCCCTACAAATAGCTTAGTAACAAAAGCAAAACATAACAGCGCCAGCTGATATCACCTTAGAGTGGTTGTAAAAGATAAAATTCTCAACGAATGCATCACACACTCAAGCAAGTTTCCCAACCAGTCCTCTGCGAAGCACTTTTCTGTAAATATGAGTGTTGCATTCTATACATTAAGTCAACATGGTTCCCATATCCAGTTCATAGGTTGACATTGCTGCTTCCCAAAGCACTGATAATCAGCACAGCACTCAAGGAAAATAAAGCCATTGATACGGATGGCGCAAATTTGAATAAAATGATGTGCATCTGCTTCTAAGTAATTTCTGAGAACCAATGATAAAGAATACATTTTAAGAATTTACATGATTCTCTAATTTTAGACTGCAATTTAGAGCTTACGTTATTCTATAGCTTCACATTTTTACAACGCAGTATTTCCAGTTTCCCCATATAAATGGCCATAAAACAGAATTATGGAATTAAAAGAACTTAGAAAGAGTGGGGAGATTAGAGACAGCTGGCTGGAAAGGCAATGTTTTCTATTTTATTTTCCTAAACATTTTCCCTCTACTCTCCCTACACGCACCCTCCCATATCCCTCTTTCACCTCTCTTTCTCGGTCCTTATTCCATCAGTTTTCCAAGAGCTCTCCTTTGACTCCTCCTTCCCATCCTCCATACTCCTAGACAGGATGCTTAGATGGGGAGCCGTCATTGTCCCTTCTAGGTGGTATTATTGTGCCTGCCTTATTAAAGGTGTGATCCTAGAGAAAGTGACTTCAATGCCTCCCAACAGGGAACCTGTGCCCCAGGTAACCCTTCAAAGCTACTTCTTGTGGTTGGTATTGTGTTTCTGATACATGACTTACTTTAAGCTTATTTGTTTATCATGTAGAGGCGAAGAGCATAGAAATTAAAACCAGACAGACCTGGATTCAGAGCGTCTGTGAATGTGTGGCCTCAGGCAAGCCACCCAAGACCTCCAAACTTAACATCGCCTCGTCTAGAAAACAGAAGTAACAATAATTTATTCCTTACTGCTAGTAAGAGAAATAAATGAGATCATGCATGTAAAGTCCTAGCATAAGATAAGGTATATGGCACAGAGTGAGAGTCATTAAACATTAACTATGATTATTACTGCAGTCCAATAGTGTGCACATGCATATTGTGTGTGCACACACAATAGTGTGTGTGTGTGTGTGTGTGTGTGTGTGCACATACAAAGCGTGCTGTCTAGGGAGTGAGGCCAAAACATTAGTAAATAAATATAGCCTCAAGTGGATTATACCATACTTGCCATACGAACTAACAAGATAGAGAGTAGATTAGTTTTGATAAGCAAAACATATAATGTTTTGGAGGTTAGCATTTGCCCTTAGCGTCAAACCACGCGTAGCAGTTATATAGGTAGAGACGGGAGGAAGGGAGCTCCCGGTTGAGGGGCCAGTCCGAGCAAATCACGAAGGCAGAAAAATTACGGGCTGTTCTTGAAGGCCCACTTGGAGAATGGGAAGCTGGTGCGGAGGTTGCGTGTTTACCTATATCTGGGGTCACAGAGTGGGGAGGATTGGAGAGCTCCCCCATATTTCATCTTTCTCAATTTCGTGCTGCTTTAGGGCAGCGACCTTGTGTTATTTGTTCTCTGCTATTCAGTGCCTGGGACACGGTAGCAGGCCCTTACTAAGTAACAGCTGAATGAATGAATGAATGAATGGGAGAATTCTAGCCTGTGCTTTTACCATAGCTGGAAATGGGGAAGGTGGTGGCACAGAGCATGTCATACCAGACTGGAACACTGGGTCGGAGATGTAGACACGGGAGCGAACAACATAGATACAGAACTTAACTCCTTGGATTCTACACAACAAAAATCCAAGTAGAGGTCATGGTCATATACCATTCATTAGGGACTTGACAGGGTAAGGAAGAGAGGTAGAGGTCAATGACTTGATGATGCTGAACGTCTAGGGCCTGAATCCAGTACCAGTAATGGTTGGGTTATGTGGGGAGACGGAGGGGAAGTTCTCTAGGGAGTAAGAGAAGTGAAAGGTGCTGGAGAGTAAAGGAAATATTTTAGTTATCTGAATGGCGGGATGCAATGCGGTTCTGAGTGAGCATTAAGGAGAAATCCCCTCTGTCTAAAGATGAAGACAGGAGTGAGAGAAGAGATGGGAGGTAGTCAGGTGTGGAGGAGAGACAGGGTAAGGGCGTGAAGGGGGAGACAGGGTAGCGAGGTGTGGAGGGGGCGTTGGGGTGGTCAGGTGTGGAGGGGGAGACAATGTAGTCAGCTCTGGAGGGTGATAACTTGGTCTTCTATAGCTAGAGGCTAAATTTGGCACATGCGGCGAGCATTTAGGGTTGAAATGGGAGTTTTAGGAGGGATGGTCCTTCGTGAACTAAGGAGATGCTTGGAGCTCAGCAAAGAGATTTCTGAGGAGTAGCATCAGAGCTTAGACTTAGAACGTGAATGGCCTTGCTGTGTCATAAGCAGCATCGGCTAACCTGCTGGCACCACTTCTAGTCTGGGAGGAGGCACGGAGGAAGCAGGCTGTGGGCATGAGTCCATCCTGCAGATGGAACTGGAGGTGGGGGTCGGGGGCCCAAGACAGATAGGGCCACCCTGATGTCTCATGAGGAAGTCTAGCTAGGAAGGGGCTGATAGCGCCCTGGATAAGGAGTGATGGGAGCCCCAGAGAGATTGGAGAGGAGGTTTGGTGAAATAGGGCAGGGGAATGAAAATACAGCACGTACAAATTATAAAAGAGGCAAACTCTGCTTTGTGGCTTCTCTACTTTCATACATTGGATGATCTCCTACCCCGCCAATCATCACAGATTTGCTCTTTCATTTAACAAACATCGAGGGAGCACCTGCTTTGCAGCATATACAGAGATGGAGAGAGACAGACTCATCCCTGAACTCATGAAGCTACTGACAAATGTGAGGTTGATTAGCTGAATGTACACTGTTTTGCTATATTCTCTTTATAAACAGGGACAAATAAGCATTGTAGGAGCTCTCCATTGTAAAATAAAGCTGACGGGGAGACAACTAACCTCTTCATTCTGTCAAAGACCCTATGATCACATAACAGTTTTAGGGGGAGGGCATCTGGATTATTTTTTTTTGTTTGTTAAATCATTCAATTCTTCCTGTGGAGACCAGAGCTGACCAATGTAACCAGAAATTTGGATCAGAAGGTTTTAAGGGGCGCCTGGGTGGCTCAGTGGGTTAAAGCCTCTGCCTTCGGCTCCGGTCATGATCTCAGGTCCTGGGATCGAGTCCCGCATCCGGCTCTCTGCTCAGCAGGGAACCTGCTTCCCCTTCTCTCTCTGCCTATTTGTGATCTCTCTCTCTGTCAAATAAATAAATAAATAAATAAAATCTTTAAAAAAGAAGGTTTTAAAATTTCACTGGCTCCATGTATCATTCAAAGGACCAAATTCTGCTATAATTTCACGTGATTATTTGTAGATCAGACATTGAATGAATTTGATATTCAATTAGTGGCGATATTAGGCATTTTGAGGTGTGCCAAGCACAAGGACAGACAAAGCGTGTCATCTTTAACAGACAGTTAAATTTGTTCTAGGACTGTTGAAGGCCTTTTGGCTGGTAGCATTTTCAGGTAGGGCTCCCCCACCCCCAATCGAAGCATAGCAGACATACAGTGTTATGTTAGTTTCAGGTCTATAACATAGCAAACGGACAATTCTGTATATTATGCGATGCTCACCATGGGAAGCATGATATCATCTGTCATCTTACCAAGTTACTACAATACAAAGCATATATATTCCCTCTTCCATACTTTACACTCCCCTGACTTATTTATTTTGGATCTGGAAGATTGTACCTCTGAGTCCACTTCACATGTTTTACCCATTTCCCTACCCCCTCTCCTCTGGCAACCACAAGTCTGTTCTCTTCATTTACGAGTCTGTTTCTGTTTCTGTTTGTTTGTTTGGAAATAAGCCAGATAGACAGAGACAAATGCCATATGATTTCACTTCCATGTGAAATTTAAAAACCAAAACAAATGAACCAAATGAAATGAACAAATGAACAAATGAAAATGGTACCATTTTAGACCCATGGTAGCATTTACCGAGTCTACAGCCTACAGGCCCATCCAGAATTCAGAGAATTAATACAAACTATACACTATGCATGAGAAAAAAGGAATTTTTAAAAAGGTATCTGGAGGTAAAATGTTTGTGAGGCCAGAAATAGAAAGAGTTGCTGGTAAGGAACATAGGAGAGCAGACGAACAGGATTGAGGAGCCCTGATGTCCTGGTGGGGTCTGGGAGCCTAAACTTGGCCTGTCCAGTCCTGTGGCCAGGCTAATGAGCAGCTTCTGATCATCGGATGTTGTCTGCGGTTTTCCTGCTTGGGGAAAATATTCTGGGCTTGTCTCCATTGCTGAGGTGCCATGTTGCTTAATATAAACCCTTGTGGTGGCACCCCATCCCTGCTTTTCTAGTTCAAGTTCCTATGAGTTCAGCTAATGTGAGTTAGCCTCTAATAAACTTTGAAAAGACACGGAACCACTTTTCTGCATTGGCAAAGCTGAGGTCCCTAACCTTTAGTCACCTCACTAAGGTCTGTTAGGGGCCAGTCTGATGGTGCCTTATCGAGGTGGCAAGTCCCCTGCTGTCGCCCTTTGGTAGAGAGTCACACAGGGGTTCCCAGGCCAACCAAGACTGATTATCTGAGGATTGTATTTCCTGTAGCGCTAAGAGTAACTCCATGGCCTCATTGTTCACCCGTTAAGACTGTTGCCTTGTGGAAAGAGTGCCTTGAAGTCGGACGGATCTGAGTTTTAGTAGTGGTTCTGCCACTTACTGTTTGGGGGACCTTGCCTATGTCAGTTAACTTCTCCAAACTTGCCTTTTTTTGTGTGTACAACGTAAGTTCCTACCACACGGTTGCAAGGGTGGACAGTGCTGTATGGGAGACAGGTGACTCGGCCCCTGGATGAACTAGTGGAGTCTACTGTTTACGGAAATATTTGCTAAAGAGAGAGAGAGAGGGAAACCCCAAATCTTTTCCTTAGAGTGAGGTAGGAGGGGAAGGTCACTAGATAATGAAGCCCAGCTGGGCAGAAGACAGGTGTAAAAGTGGAGGCTTGCCCGCATTCTGCACCTAGAATGGGCCACCAAGCCCTCTGCCGCTGAAGTTTCCATTCAGGTGCCGCAGGAACGGCGCGGGTATCACCGCGGCCCCTCTCTTGGGTTGCCCTTCACCCCGTCACCTCCGCGACCTTGCAAGTCTCCCCCGGAGCCGTGGTTACTAGGCGCGAGAGCGTCCATGGCAACCGCCTGCCGCAAGGTTTCCCTCTGTTCCTTCCGCTCCCGCCTTTCCTCCCACCGGCCAATGGGCTCCCGACGAGCCGGCAGGGGCGGCCGTTGAGTGGTCCGCGGGCGCTGACGTCACAGCTGGGGAAGGCGGGGCCAGGGCCGGACCGGTCGGGGTCCCAGCCACCAAGGGCGGTAGGTGGGGGACTGCCACCCTTCCCGCTCACTGCCTCTTCCCCGCCCCTCGCCCGCAGCCGCTGACAGGTGAGTGGTCTGGTCGGCTCCTGCCTGCCGCTGGGACGACCCCTCCAGCGTCCCCTTCCCCAGCGAGGCCCCAACGTCTGACCTCGGAATTCGGGGTGAAGTGGTAACCCTGGAATTCCTCTCCCCAGTCTGCACTTCCCTGCTCCCACCCTTCAAAACAGAAACCATGCAGACCCACTGGTACCTGCTACCCAGTCCCCCGCCCCATGCCTTTGTAACCGACGAGGCTGATGCTTTTCGAGGATTGAGAAGTTATTTCTAGATGCGGAACCAGCAAAGGGGCGTTCGACCTCCCGACCCTGTGCTCACTCGTGTGATTTCTTATACCAGTGAGCAGTGCTGTGCTTTTCCACTGTGGCGCTGTGTCCGGCTTCCTCCGCCGGTTTTCAAGGGCTGCCAAGGGGAGGGCAGTCCAACCCCTGGCTGTTCCCAGAGTTCCCGAGATTCTGATCCGGGCAGGTGTTCCCTCAGGGCCTGCGACCATTTCTATTAAGCTCTGACCCTGAAGCTCTTGTGTTTTGACCTTTTAGACCAAACCCCATTATGTTTCCTCCCTGGATGCTTATGATGGTGTAGATAAATACTTTAGAAACGGGTAATATTAGTTGTTTGGCCACCATGAAAAAAGCAAGCAAATTGTTTCACTAATAGGCAAAGTGTTTCGAGGTTTCTGATAAAATAGTCTACTCTTTTTAAAGTGAAATATTTTCTGCAACAAGTAGAGTGTTCAAGCATCCATGAGCTCGTGCCTCACTGAAAACAAGCACGCTAATAATGTTACAGTCGTGGATGAGACCTCCCTCCTATATACCCCTTGGGAATACCATTCCCTTTGGCCTTTCCCAGCAGTACCCACCTACCAGAACTTAGTGTTTACTTACATTCTGTATATTTGTATACCGTTTCTATTTATGTATTTGCCCCCAAAACGAATATATAGTGTTATTTTTAAAGTTTAAATAATGGTATGGTGCTCTAGGTCATTCATTTTAACTGCTGTGTGATAAGCTTGTATGAACTTATCACAAATGATGTATGCCCACTCCTGTTGATAGACTAGACTGTTTCCTTTTATTTTTCTTTTTTCTTTTTATTTTTTTCAGTGTTCCAAGATTCATTGTTTTATGTACCACACCCAGTGCTCCATGCAATAAGTGCCCTCCTTAATACTCACAACACTGTTTCCTTTTAAAAACTATTAGAAACATTCTTATACATTCTTGTACATTCTTGGGTACATACTTGAGTTTCTGGAGGTATATCAAAAAGTTGCATTGCTGAGTCATGGGGAGTGTGCCTTTTCAACTTTGCTAGATACTGCCACATCGATCTCCAATGTATATTAATTTGTATTTCCACTCTCAGTGAAGAGGCTTCCATATTATACATTTTTGGGGAAAGAAAGAGATTTCTTTCTTTCCTGCATTCTTATTTAACATATGCATAAAGATAAATTGCTTAAATGTTGAAATCTGATATAATTTTTAAAAATCAGCGCTCATGAATGTAGTGGGGGCAGCGTTTTATTTTTGCCCCAGTCGGAAACTGAGTAATTAGATGAATATAACCAAAGAAGCTAAGGGGGTTTGTACATGATCATTCAAGCCTACCCTGGTCACTGAGCTAAGGCAGAATGTGGAGAAATTCATGGAAATTCCACAGGTTTTTATACCTTGAAATATTTATGATTTTAAAGCCCTGCCTAAATATGCTAATCAAATATGTTTATCCAACTTGAGGTCATCTTCTGGATTAGAAGTAGAGCTTCCCAGTACCTACAGTCTTCGTGTTATTGATTATATTTTTAGCACGTTAATATTTATAGAAGACAATTATAGCATTTTTTTTCCAGTAGGTAAATAACTATTGACTCCGCATTAAATAAATACACTGTATTTGACTTCATTTCTTAGAATGTTTTTTGGTCATGCCTAAAAGTATAATAAAAAACAATCGCATAATTTAGGGTATGAATTTTTCCACAGCTATTTTCAGTCATTTTTCCAAAGAATTTGTTCATTTTGCTTGCAAACAGAAGATATTTATAGCATCAGTTAATGATCTTAGTATGTGCTTCACGAGCCCTGTTAAGATTTTAGAATTTAGAGAATGATTTAAATGCTGTAAAAGTCACATCATCAAAGTAAGCCATAGGCTTTTAAAAAAACTCTTCCTTAAAAGTTTGGTAGAATTCATGAACAAACCCATTTAGGCCTGAGGTTTTCTTTCAGGAAAGTTTTTAAACTATAGATTCAATTCCTTTAACTACCATAGGGCTATTCAAATGATCAATTTCTTCTTTAGTCAGTTTTGGATATTTGTGTGTTTTTTTATTTTTATTTTTTAAAAGATTTTATTTATTTATTTGACAGAGAGAGAGAGAAAGAGATTACAAGTAGGCGGAGAGGCAGGCAGAGGGGGGGGGAAGTAGGCTCCCTGCTGAGCAGAAAGCCTGATTTGGGGCTCCATCCCAGACCCCGAGATCATGACCTAAGCCTAAGGCAGAGGCTTAACCCACTGAGCCACCCAGGCACCCCGGGTATTTGTGTTTTTAAAGCATTTTGTACATTTCATCTCTGTTGTCAAATTTCTTGGCATAAAGTTGTTAGTAACATTGCTTTATTAACTGTGGAATGTTTGCAGGATCTGTGTCAATATCTCTTTTTCGTTCCAGATATTAGTAATTTGTCTCCTCTCTTTTTATCTTGATCAGTCTATCAGTTTTATTGTTAGAGTTTCACTGCTCCCCCCCCTTTGTCCATTTTCTATTTCACTGACTTTTCTCTTTTTATTATTTATTGCCTTCTACTTTGGCCTTACTTTGCTGATTCCCTACTCCCTGCCCCGCCCCTTGCCATTAAGAATAAAGTGGAAATAATTGATTTTATTTAATTAAAAAAGTTTAAAAATATTTTATTTATTTTAGAGAGAGAGCAGAATGAGAGAGAGAGAGAAAGCACAAGAAGGGTTGGAGGGACGGAGGGAGATGGAGAATCAGTCTCCCCGCTGAGCAAGGAGCCTGATGTGGGGCTCGATCCCAGGATCTGGGATCATGATCTGAGCTGAAGGCAGACGCTTAAACAACTGAGCCCCCAGGTCTCCTGAGATCATTGATTTTAGCTAATTTTTATTTTCTAGTGTAAGCATTGAAAGCTATACACTTCTGCTTAAACACTATTTTAGCTGCATCTCTCAATTTTGATATGCTCTGTTTTTATTCTCATTCAGTTCCAAATATTTTATAATTTCCCATATGATTTCTTCATTGACCTAGAGAATATTTAGAAGTATGTGTTTAGGGGTGCATGGGTGGCTCCGTCAGTTGAGCATTCTACTATTTTTTTTTTTTTTTAGAGATTTTATTTATTTATTTGACACAGAGAGAGAGACAGACAGCAAGAGAGGGAACACAAACAAGGGGAGTGGGAGAGGGAGAAGCAGGCTTCCCGTTGAGCTGGGAGCCCGACACGGGCTTTATCCCAGGACCCTGGGATCATGACCTGAGCTGAAGGCAGACGCTTAATAACTGAGCCACCCAGGCACCCCTAGCATTCTACTCTTGATGTTGGCTCAGATCTTGCTCTCAGGATCATGAGTTTAAGCCCCACATTGGGCTCCATGCTGGGCGTGGAGCCTACTTAGAAAAAAAAGTGTGTTGTTTAATTTCTTACTATTTGAGAATTTTCCAAATATCTTTCTATTTTTGATTTCTAATTTAGTTTGATATGGTCAGCGAACATATTTGGTATTATTTCAGTATTTTATGGTTATTGAGAACTTGTTTAAGGGTCAGCATATGGTCTACCTTATTAAATATTCTCTGTGTAGTTGGAAATTGTATGTAATTGCTGTTTAAGAGTATTTTCTTTTAGTTTTATTGAGATAAATTGACATGTAACACTGTATAAGTTTAAGGTGCACAGCATGATGTCTTACGTATATTGTGAAATGGCTACCACAATAAGTTTAGTTAACATCTGTCATCTCATATAGGTACAAAAGAATCTGCTGTTTTGAGTGGTGTGTTCTATAGATGTAAATTAGGTCCATTTAGCTGGACCTAATTAGTTGTACCTAATTAGTTGTAGGTACCTAATTAGTTGGACCTAATTAGTTATATTGTTCAAATAGCCTATTTATTGACAATTTTCTATTTGTTCTAACAATTACTGACAGAGATGTGTTGAAATATCTGCTATAGCTATGGATCTATTTCTCATTTTAGTTCTGCCAGTTTTTGCTTTATATGTTTAAAATTCTATTGGTGGTTACATAGACATTGAATAATATTGTGGCTCCTTAAATAATCCTTTTATCCCTATTTCTCTCTTTATTTGTGATAGTATTTATTGTCCTGAAGTCTGTTTGGTTTGTTTTTAATATAGCCACTTCAATATTCTTTTGATTTGTATTTACATGGTGTGCCTTTTTCTACACTTTTATTTTTAACTTATTTATGTTTTATATTTAAAATGGATTTTTTGAGACAGCATATAGTTCAATATTGCATTATAAAAACCAGCTTAAAAATCTGTGCCTTTAATTTGACTATTTAAACCATTTATTATAAATATAATTATCAATGTGATTTGGTTTGTGTCTACCATCTTGCTACTTGTTTCTTCTTTCTTACTTTTATCTCTTTTCTCTTGGATTAATTATGTGTCTTCGTCAGTCTTCCATTTTCCCCCTCCCCTCTCAGCTGATTAGGTTTAATTTTGTTTTATTTCTTTCTTAAAAGATGTTCCAGGTCAGTGGTTCAAAATCTTTTTGATCTCAGGACCCTTTTGTACTCCAACAACCTCACACTGAGTATCTCAAGGAACTTTAGTATATGTGGATTGCATCCACAGATATTTATTATATTAGAAATTAAAATTGAACAGTTAAAAATAAGCATTACAACCCATTATATAATAACATAAATATAATGTTTTATTAAAAAGCTATGTTTCTGAAACAAAGAATATCTAGTGAGAAGAGAAGCATCATTTTATATATGTGGTAAAGTTCTTTGATTTCTGTCTTAGCAGCTGGGTTATCCGATCTACTGTATTTAGTCTATTGTGATATCACATATCATGTTACCTCTGGAAAACTGCATTGTAAATTTGTGAAAGAATGAGAGTGAAAAAGGAAAAACAGCACTTGAGCATTTACTATGACAATAATTTTGACCTTGTCACCCCTGAGAAGGCTTAGGAGAAGTCCATGGGTTCTGGGTCATATCTTGAGAACCGATGTTCTACATCGGTTTACAATATGCACTTTTAAACTTAATTCAGTATATACATATATATATATATATATATATATATATATATATATATATATATATTTTTTTTTAAGATTTTATTTATTTATTTGACAGAGAGAGAGAGAGAGATCACAACTAGGCAGAGAGGCAGGCAGAGAGAGAGGGGGAAGCAGGCTCCCCGCTGAGCAGAGAGCCTGATGCGGGGCTCGATCCCAGGACCCCGAGATCATGACCCGAGCCGAAGGCAGAGGCTTTAACCCACTGAGTCACCCAGGCGCCCCTTCAGTATATGTTTAAACAACATTATTCCATTTTAGTTATGACCCTTAGAATAATACATTGCCTTTTCATTTCTCCATCATTTGTGCTATTATCATATAATTTACTTCTATTTTTATGATAAACTTCACAATAACTTTTTATTATTTCACTTTATACAACCATCTTTTATAGAAATTCATAAGTTAGAAAAGAATATTTTTTATATCAGCACACATACCATTTCTGGCACTTCGTTACTTTGTGTAGATCCAAGTCTCCATCTGGAATAATTTCCTTTTGCCTGAAAAATTTCTTTTAACAATTCCTTTAGTGCACCTCTGCTGATGATGAATAATCTCGGCTTTTCTTTTTATGAAAAAATTTCATCCCACCTTCATCTTTGAAAAATACTTTCACCGGATATACAATTCTAGGTTACATTTTTTCCCCCCAGCTGTTTAAAGATGGTGTTTGATTGTCTTCTGGCTTGCATAGTTTTTGACAAGAATTCTGCACTAATTCTCAGCTTTGTTCCTTCCTATGTAATGTGTCTTTTTGCTTTGGTTTTATGTTTTTCTCTTTATTGCTGATCTTCAGCCATTTGATTACGATGATCCTTGAGGTGATGGTGGCCACAGTGATGACAGTGATAATGGTGTGGGCACACGTGTGTGTATGGCTGTGGGTTTATCCTCTTGGAGTGTTTGGAGCTTAGACCCAGGGATTTATAGTTTTCATCAAATCTGGAAAATATGCAGCCGTTATTTCTTCAAATATTTTTTCTCCCTCCCCTTTCTATATGACACTCCAAATATGTGAGGTTACTTGATACTGTGCCTATATTACTGAGGATTTTCTCTCTCTCTCTCTCTCTTTTTTTTTTCCAGTTAGAAAAAGTCTGAGCTTTGGTTTAGTTAGACTTGAATTCACTAATCTTTATTTCTCCAGTGTCTACTTTGCTGTTAATCCCATCTAGTGAAATTGTTCAATTATATACTGTGTAAGTATATGTTGTATGTTTTATTCCTAAAGTTACATTTGGTTCTTTTTTAAAGATTCTGTTCTTGTTTTGCCTTCATTATGTTCTTGTTTTCCTTTCAATACTTGTACGTTGTTTGCTTGTTCTAGCAAATCTTTCCCGTTGACTGATTTTTTTCCTAATTATGTGTCAGAATTTTTTTCTGTTTCTTGGCGTGTCTGGTAATATTGATTGAATGCTGGACATTGTGATATTATATATTTGAATGTCTTGCAGTTGTCAGGCAATTAAATTACTTGTGGATTACGTGTGATTAATTACTTAATCACAATTACTTGTGATTAATTTGATCTCTTTGAGGCCTCTTTTTAAGGTTTTCTGGAATGAATCTTTAGTACTTTCACTCTAGAGATAGGTCAGCCTTATTTCTAATGTGTGACTGATTCCTCTGGGGTCTCCGTGGAATGCTCTAGGAAATCACCAACAACTTTCCACTCTGACTGGTCTGAGTTCAGAATGTCTCTCCACCCACTCTGAGCTCTAGAAATTGTTCAGCTGACAATCCTGGCATCATTGTTTGCCAACGTTCGGGCAGCATCCCTTGATGTATGTGCAGCAAATGCATGATGTTTGCTCAGCAAAGATGCAAGTGGGCCCCTATATAGACTTAGGAAGCTGTTTTTCTACATCGCTGGTTTTATTCTGGAATCCTGCTTCACACCTTCCAACTGTCTCAGCTTCCCAAAATTCTGATCTCCTCCTCAACTCACAGAGTTGCCAGGATCTGTTCAGTTTTCACCTGTTTTTCCCTGTAATCTGGAAATTGCCTCCAGGCCGAATGCCAAGACAATCAGAAAGCTTGCCTTATTTGTTTCTCTTTTCTCAGAGATCAGAGTCTTGTGCTGTCTGTTGTCCAAAACAGGCATTCCATATATTTTGTCTAGTGTTTTAGATGTAAGAGGCCAAGTCTAGTTTTTATTACTCTATCATGGTTGGAGTCAGAAGTCTATTTTGATTTTTTAAGTATTTCTTAGGCCATGACACTCTTGGTTTCCTTGACCAATAATGACCCAAAATATAAGATGTTGCCATGCTATTGTCTTCTAATCAGTCTTCCTGAATGACTTATAAGATGGCTGGCTGGAGCTAGAACTTCCGTTGTACAACTGTATAGAACATTGTAGAATACTGTGTCTCCGTGTGAAACTTAACTGCCACACACCAGGAGCTCTACATCTGGGAACTTTAAACAATGGAGCTTTATGCTCCAGATTCCAGATTTTAGATTATATCCCATCCCTAATTGAAAAATATATCACTGGAAACTTTCGTAAGCTGTATTGCATTTTTCAATCTGCATGTCTCCGCTGGCTTGTGAACGTCTGCTTTTCACAAATCACCACTCATAGCAGATGACTCATGATTTGACAAACATGGGTTTAGATGCCTCAGGACTTCAACATAATAGGTGTTGGGTAAACATGTGTGGTAATTCTACACTTGGAATTCCTTGGTTGAAGGACCAAGTTGAGTCGCTAGCTTTTATTGTCAAGAATTAAGAAAATCTGAGTAAGAGTGGCCCAAAGCCTACTTGAAGTTTCTTGCTGAAAGAATAACTGACAAGATTGTTTCTGGATTTGACTGGAGACGGGATTAGAACTGAAAGCAGCCATGAAGACCCTAAGGTCTCAAGCTGCTTTGAATTTGCTTTTTTTGAAAAACAGTATTTAACTTTCAAACTGAGGCGAAGAACTGCAAGTGATTATTAAGGTTTATTTTTCACCACCGTACTCCCAAGGTTGGCCAGTACAAGGTATCTGGGGACTGAGGGAAGGGAGAATTAGGAAAAGGTCAGGGAGCTAGGGTTGTGTGGGCCACCACCATCGTGTGGGCAGCTGTCCCGCCACATGTGGAATGAGTGTGTTTCAATTTAACCACAATTCTGCAAATAGATTATTTTGTGGTTTGGGGACCAAAGGCCTCAAGACATAGCTATTTAAATAATCATCAAATGATTTTTTTTTTCCTGAGGTGGTTATAGAATTTTATTTTATTTTATTTATTTTATTGGAATTTATTTTATTTTATTTTATTGGAATTTATTTTTCCTTCTTAGTAAACGGATTCATAGACATTAACTACCAAACAGAATGATGTTTATGTGCTGAAAAGTATGTCACAGGCTGTGGCATCTTGACTTTCTGGGCCAATAATAACCAAAAATTCGAGACAATAGAATACTTTCCAACCGGTAAAAAGGATGAAGTGGATCTGTATGTTCTAACAGGGGGAGAGATTAGAAATATATATTTTAAAAAATGCGTGTTCTAAATAATACATATAATGATTAAGGTAATTCAATATTTGTATTTAAAAAGCTCTGTTCATATGTATAAATGGTGTCTAAGTAGCACTTTTAAGACAGCTTAAAAATGATAGATATGTTGGTATATAATAGGAAAAATCCGGACAGAAACAACTATTAATGAACTATTCAGTGTTCAAAGCGTTCACTTCTTGGGGGGGATGAGTATTTATCTTTTATTTTGTATATACTTTTGGATTAGTAGTTTAAAAAGCTCACATTTATTGAACATTTATTTTGAGCCCAGAACTATGATAAGCATTCCAAATACTTAGCCTTGTCTTACTTAACCCTCATGACTGCCCTAGAGTGTCTATACTGGAGGTGCCTAGAAGTGGCAAGTTAACAGGTATTTGCCTTCAGGTATGTTTGCATACCCAGCACACTCTTGTTATCCGGATTTTGTGCTCATTTAGGATGACTTGGTAGGGGAAATGCTGCCAAGTAACACCTTGCTATTACTATCTCTCATACTCCAGACAAGTAAGTACTATTATCATTCCGAATTTGGAGATGAGAAAATTGAGGCACAGATAGGTTAAGTAATTTGCCCAATGCCTCACAGCTAGTAAATAGCAGAGGCAAGATTTGCGCCCCTCTTAAAATGCATACTTTAGGCTCTTAATTTAGATTTGTTACAAGATAATAATAACTTAAATTTCAATAATAATTTTTAAAAATTTCAGAAATTCAAGTGGCTAATCTAAAAAAATGTAGGTCTTAGTATATTCTAGAAATAGAGGGCGGAAAAATATTTTTGGAACATATTATCACTGGTAAAGGTGGATAGCAAATTAGAACAAATACCTAACATGTTAGGGAGTACTGCTACTAAAAGCCAAATGTGGCTTTTATTTGTAAATTTTTACCAAAGATTAATTTATGTGACTGTCTGTTTTTTTTCCCCCCCCCCCCCCCGCCCCGCCAAAGAGGAGAGATTTACAAATAGCGTTTGAACATCATGGAGCCTTTAGGTTCTACATTAACGGCAACTTATGCCCACCCTAGACCAACACCAACCAACTTTCTACCAGCCATCAGTACTATGGCATCAAGCTATAGGGACCGCTTCCCCCACTACAATTTAACCCATACCTTGAGCCTTCCTTGGAGACCGAGCACATACTACAAAGTAGCCTCCGACTTGCCGACCTTGGGTCCGTACTGCACCAGATCTCAGAAGGTGTGCGAGAGTACCATGCTTCCCTTTGTCTCCAATAGAACCACTCTCTTCACAAGGTATACTCCTGATGATTGGTACAGGTCCAATTTAACCAACTATCTAGAATCCAACACTTCCCGACATAATTCGGAGAGACTAAGGGTAGATACATCTCGCCTGATTCAAGACAAATATCAGCAAACAAGAAAAACTCAAGCAGACTCCACCCAAAATTTGGGAGAGCGCGTCAACGACATAGGATTTTGGAAATCTGAAATCACTCATGAGTTGGATGCAATGATTGGAGAGACAAATGAACTCACGGATGTAAAGAAAAAATTGGAGAGGGCTTTAATGGAGACAGAAGCCCCTCTTCAGGTAAATATAAGACCTTATGATAAAAGACACTAGATATTTATATCGTTATAATCCACTGGTTGAATAACTGTGGTTATTATCCGTTGAATCATGTTTCACTTCACCTACAGAAACCAACCTCCTATCAGTACATCTGTAACTACTTTCAGTAGTTGGGAAAACCATGAGCAGTGTTAGACATCCTATAGAACAACCATTTAAGTAGAATGAATTCTGAATGCAAAGCAAAGGAGGTTAAGCAGAGGGACAGCCTTATGATGAGAATGCCATCTTTCCATTTATTTAAAAGGCTGCTTGGGCATTGCTGTCCCTGGATTATTGTATATAATATTTGAGGGGAAATTTCATCTGTGTCATGAAATGCCTCTTGTGTATATGTTATGATACCTTTTTAGAGCACAGTGGAATGATCAATGAGACCACCTTAGGAGGCGGGGTGAGTTTGATCGAATAGAGAGACGGGCCTGAGGTTTAGCCAGGTGCTGTGGTCATGGAGGTAGCATGATTGTTTGTTGCTGGCCTCTGGCTGCTTCTCTCCCCACTGTGTGTGTGATGGGGAGCTCCAACCCCATTCTCCCCGCCGCCGGTGAAAGAAGACATTCTGTATTTGAAGACGCACAAGTTACTGAAATTATTTCAGATAATTCAGATATGTATTGATGAAGCAAAGACTATTTTTCTTCATGTTTGTATGACATTTCCTATGTGGTAGGCATTTGCAATAGGTCTTCATCATGACATCTGTAGCCGAAGGGTTTAGAGAATTAAGGAGCTAGACGTCTAGGGGGCTGTAGTTTGTTGGAGAGCGCTGCATGTTGTTACTTCTTATTGTGCACCCCCCCCATCCTGTCCCCCCACCAAACCCGAGCACACACAAATACACACAACCTCTAGAAATTCCAAGAAAGGACTTCTTGAATGATGTCCTTTTAAATGAACTCCTCATGAGATGTTTTTCAGGATCGGAAGCCCTTCCATACTTTCTTCATGCTCTGGCTTATTTTGAGGATTCCTAGTCTATCCTGCACCCCATCTTACCCACCCCACTTTAGAGTATCCTTAAAATGATAGCCACTTACCCTCTGAATTTCTGGGGGGACATCCTGTTTCTTCCTTTCAGTACTCCTTTCAGTGAGATGGGCCTAATTCGTATTTTTTTCTGCAATTCTTATCCAAATATTCCTCTGTGTTTGAACATTTACTATCAGCACAATGTAGGAAGGTCTTGATTAAAAATAGAATTAGTCACATAAACAGATACATCTCAAAAGGGAGAATCCAGATGATCAACTAATATAAGAAAAAAAAGTTAAAATTCTCTACTAAAAATGAGAACTCAATGAATTATTCATCTTTGGCCTATCATGTTTGCAACAGTGGAAACTGATGACATCTAGAGTTGGCCAAAGTGAAGAAGAATAGAATCCTACTAGACTGTGGGTTAGTAGAAATTTACAAAAAGTGGTTTAGTAATACACATGAAAATAATCAGAGTTCCCATCAACCCATTAATTCATTTTCTTGTAAATGTGAGTTTTACTATTAAAAAATATACATTCACTCAAAGATTTTTTCTACAATATGATGTCCCGATACATCATATGGTCGTTACAAGTCATGAAATAGTCTTTGAAAAAAGTATTTTAACATTTGCATAATGTTCTTTCATACATAATTGATTGTTAGCAATCCAAGCTGTTTTCCACTGGCGTCATTAGCATACTTTGTCTCAAGGAATATTTTACGATCAGGGCCAACCATTTGATGTCAATCCTAAAAAACATAATATAAAATTGTAAAGGACATTATAACCTCTGTTTTGTTATGAACAACAAAACTGATAAATAAAAAACAAAACTGATAGGAATATGGCTAAATCATTTTCTACTTTTCTATATTTTTTCTTTTTAATGGCTAAAGCACATTATTTTTGTAATTAGGAAAACAATAAATGGTACTTAAAAGTAATCACTGGGTTTTTGGCTACACAAATATCTTCGTGTCTTTAAGGATAATAATTTGTTTCTCACTCTTCTCAGTAGAAAACATTTGACAATAATATCCCGAAAACCGTGTTTCAGGTTATTATTCCTGTAGCAGAAAGTAATGCTAAGTAATTTTCTCAGATGTCAATTTGTAGGAATTAAGTCGATGCCGTATGCTTGATTTTGTCACCTTTCCAAAGTAGAATTTTTTCCCCAAAGCACTTTGAAGAGTGAACTACCTCTTAACTAAGCAATTTACTTAGTTGTTATGGTGGGTCTCATGCTGGATTTCGGACAAAATGGCTCGACAGGTTGGTATTGGGACTGTCTATTGACTTGTTTTAGGAACAGCTCCTTAGAACTGCTCATCACTGATTTACTTTGTATTAGTGCTTTCCATTCTTTGTGTATCTGTAGGTAGCCCGAGAATGTCTATTTCATCGAGAGAAGAGAATGGGGATCGATCTCGTTCATGATGAAGTGGAAGCTGAACTGTTGGTGGTAAGTGTGGTCAATAACAAGAAATGTAGTTGCAAACATGTGCTTAATGTGTAGAAACAAACAAACACAAATTATTATATGAAGCCATTTATAAGTATTTATATGAAGCCAAAGTACTTCTATGAAGCCATTTATAAGTAAGAGTTATAGTATCAATCTGCTTATATTGATGCAATGTAGTATCAAATGTTTATAGCATTTAGAAAAGATTTTTTTCGGGTATAAAAGTAATAGGTGTTCATTGAGACAATTCAAAAGATACGGACTAGGATGAAGAAAGATAAAAATCACCTGAAGCTTAGTTGGACAGAAATCACTGTTAATTTTGGAGAATTTCAGTTTATTCAGAGAATTTCTTATTAATCATACTCAGACACCACCCAACTTAAAGACACACAAATATACCTTCAAGATTAGAATTATACTGTATACATAATTTGAATGGTGCTTTTTTTGGTGGATAAATGCTCAATGAGGTTTATTCTTAAATACAGTTGTAGGGAAGGCAGCACCATCCTTTTTAAAGACTTAATTTTTTTAGAGCAGTTTTAGGATCACAACAAAATGGAGGGTAAGACATAAGAGATTTCCCATATAGACCCTACTATATGGGAATATATAGCCTCCTCCATTGCCAACATCCCCCACCAGAGTGGTACATTTGTCACTATTGATGAGCCTACATCATGATTTGATACATCATTGTCATCAAATCTGGAGTGGGGACTAGGCACTGGTATTAAAAATATTCCCCAGACAATTTTAATGAACAGCTGAAACTCAGAGCCACTATAAAGTATTGTTGATCGGAATTGATGAAGACTTAATTGAGTGTACATATCATGTGCGTGTATTAGGAGGCCTAAATAGTGTTATGGTAACAGTACTTCTCAACATGAACCATAGATTCAACAGAATCCTTGCCCAACTCCCAGCTGACTTCTTTGTAAAAACTGATCCTGAAATTGACATGGAAATTCGAGGGATTCAGAATAGCCAAAATAATACTGAAAAACAAGAAATTCGGAGGACCCACACTTCTTGATTTAAAAACTTACTACAAAGCTATAAAACATTAGACAGTAGTACTGGCAATAAAGATAGACATAGAGACCAATGGAATGGAATTTGAGAATCCAGAAATAAACCCTCCCTTTTACAATCAATTCACCTTCAACAAGGGTCCCGAGATGATTCAGTGGGAAAGGAATCCTCTTATGAACAAACGGTGATGGGACAGTTGGATGTCTGTGTGCAAAAGGCTGAATTTGAACTTGGACAGCACAGCATGTATAAACAGGTGAATAAAAGTGGATCAAAGACTTAAATGTAAGAGATACAATTGTAAAACTCTTAGAAGAAAACATCGGCATAAATATTGGTGACATTGGAGTAAGCCATCCTTTCTTAAATCTGACACCAAAAGGACAAAGTACACACAACGTAAGAAAAACGAGATATCGTCATCAAAATGACAAACTTTGATGCTTCAAAGAACGTCATCCACAAAGTGAAAAGACAGCCCATAGAATGGAATTAAATCTCAAATTATATATCTGATAAGGGTATCTATAATATATAAATAACTCTTAAAACTAAAGATGAGAAAAACCCAAATAACCCAAACAAACTAGGCAAAGGATTTGAACAGAGACTTCTCCGAAGTGAATCTACACATGGCCGATAAAGACAGTAAAAAATGCTCATCATTAGTTCTTCAGGGAAGTGCAAATAAAACTGGGATGGAATTCCACCTCACATCCCCCTAGGCTGTCTATACTCAGAAACACAGATAATAGCTAGTGTTGGTGAGGATGTGCTGGTGGGAATGTAAAAGGATACACCTGTTTTGGAAAATGGTTAAACATAGAGTTGCCACATGATTCAGTAGTGCCACTCCTATGTATCTGCCCAAGAGAAAAAAAAAAAAAAGGACATGCCTACACTTGAACTTATACATGAACGTTCATAGCAGCGTTATCCCTAACAGCCATTTAGAAAGAACACAAATGTCCATCTGCTGCTGAGTGGTATATAAAATGTGGGGTAGCCAGGCAATAGAATGTTATTTAACCATAAAAAGTGCTAAGACATTCTACTACTACGTGGATGATCCTTGAAAATTTATGCTAAGGGAAAAAGTCAGTCACAAAGGACTGCACATTGCAGGATTCCATTTCCACGAAATGTCCGGATTAGGGAAGTCTATAGAGACTGAGAGTAGATTCGTGGTAGCCTAGGAGAAACAGGCTCAGGAGATTGGAAACTGGGGAACAGTGAAGGGGTATGTTGTTTCTTTGGGGGGTAATGAGAATGTTCTACAATGGGTTCTGGTGATGATTACGTAACTCTGAATATACCAAAAACCATTGAGTTGTACAGTCAAATGCTTGAGTTCTATTGTACACGAATTATATCTCAATAAATCGATTTTTTAAACCACCACTACTGCTTTAGAGGTTTAATATTTTTCTAGACCAGCAGCAGAAGTTACTTTATCTCAAAATAACCAAATCTGCAGTTAAAGTAGTAGTCTGTCAGCTGAGGGGGGCCTTGATCATTGCCAATTAATTCAAGTAATGGGTCTATCCTTAGCTTACTCAAAGTAGTGATATTAGCATATCTTTTTGTTTAACCAACACTGGTCTCATTTTTGGGATAACTAAATAAACATTGGCAAAGAAAAGAAGTAGCCTTAAAAGGCTTGCATTGAAATATTTTCTCATAAATTCTGTTGACTTTCATATTCAATCAGTGACATTCACTGAATTCTTACAGAATGGCTTCTCTTGGGAGATTGATCAGGGTATTGATCTTTTTGGTTCTCCTAGACCAGGCTAACTCCTTGAGCTTTTTAAAGTCAAATGAATCTTGCATGCAGATTAGTAGATAAGTTATCACCGGAGACAATTCCAAAGGTCTTTGGTTGTAGGCATTCCCTATTTCCATGAACCCTTCTGCCCCCAACTATCTGACATTTATCCTATGACATTATTTAAATTCAAATATAGTAATTATTGTTGAATTTTTTTATAGCAAGAGTTTCATTAAATGCATTTTTTCCCCCATTAAAGTCCCAGAAATTCCCACTATGCTCATTGTGTATACGTAGTATAAAAGCTTGCTGGGATTTTGGGTGTTAAGTAGTATTTTCGAAGAAGTATTCCATTTATCCTTTGGCAACACCTTAGTGAAATACCTACCTACACACACACACACACACACCGAGCCGTAGAGAAAGATGACGATTGAACAACACTAAAAACAAAGACTTATGCACAACTCCCTGTGAAAATGTGTAAGAAACCTTTGCTACCTGTAAGGACAGGGGGAAACTTGATGACAACATGAGGTGGGAATGTAGTTTTCACTTCATTAATTCAGAGGATCAAAGAACGAGTCAGTAGAGTTATCACCGAAATGAATTCCAGGCATATTTAATATTTTTATGTGAAGCAGTAAAAGAATAAGAAGACTCTAGAGTTGATCAGTAATTGATAGTGGAGTGGAAAAGGTCTTTATAAGCCAATTAACAAAAGTGGAGACCAAAAGGGAATATTTAATAAATCTGACATAGAAGCTATGACTGTCTAAATATCAAACTCACTATGCAAAAATATAAAGGCAAGGGACAAACTGGTTAAAAATATACATCTATTTTTATTTTTATACATCTATATTTATCTATATCTTTTATAATAAAATAAATAATATATATAATATAAATATATAATAATATAGATTATAGATATATAAATATATATTATAGATATATAGAAATAATATATGATAATATAAAAATAATAATATTATAGATTATATATATCATTAATATATAATATATATTATATATTATAGATAATATATAGATATAGATAATATAATATAATATATATTATATTATTCTTATAAATTGTTATAATAATGTAAATTATTATTTTATATTGTTATTTATATTACATTATTTAAATAATATAAATTATTATAATAATTTATAATATTATAAATCATTAACATATAATATAATATAATATCTATATGTATATATTATCTAATATATCTATTAATATATTTTATATAATATATTTTATATAATATCTTAATATAATATATATTATATATTAATATATAAATATTAATATATAAATATTATCTCATGATATTTTATATTATGTATATTTACTTATGACATCTATGATGGGAAAAGATTGAATTTTAAGTATAAGAATCCTTATAAATTAGTAAGAAAAAAACAACAGAAAAAGTGCAGAAGCAGGTAATTCACAAAAGAAGAAAGCCGAATGAGGAGCACATACATAGTTAAAATATTAACCTGCAAACTTCAGGAGGTTTGTTGTTTAGGGGAGGGGTCCCATCACACTGGCAAAAACGGAGACGATTTGGTAGTGATCGCTTAGCAGGTGAGGAGGGGAAGTGTAGTCTCATTTATCGTTGTAAGTGGGTACAACTTCTCTGAAGGATGATCGACTGTATTTGTCAAAACCCTGAAAGAAACCATACCATTCGGTGGCATCTAAACATTGACTGAGGTGGTTCATCACAGTGTAGTTTAATGTCATGGGAAAATGTTCAGGTTTAAAATGAAAAGGCCGGGGGGGCGGGGACACCTGGGTGCCTCAGTTGGTTAAACATCCCACTCTTGATCTCAGCTCAGGTCATGATCTCAAGGTCATGAGATCGAGCCAGATGGGCTTGCACTCAGCAGGGAGTCTGCTTGAGATTCTCTTTCTCCCTTTCCCTCGGCCCCTGCCCCTGTTCTCTCAAAATAAATAAATAAAATCTTAAAAAAAAAAAAAAGTTGAAAAGGCAGGCCACAAAACAATATTCACGATGTGATCACTCTGTGCTCGAAAAAGTGAAAACAGTGACCGTGTGCACTTTTTACATGTCTCCTTGGTCCTGTTTTGAATGTCTAGACTTTCCAAGGTGAATGTGAATTTCAGAGGGAAGCGAAAAATGTTACTTAAAACCTCTCTGATGATACAACACGTGCTATGTAATAGTGTATATATCCTAGAGACATCAGAATGCCATGTGTGGTTAAGTAGAGGGGCGTAGAGAGGGGTTCGTGAGTGTAGGAGCGGAGCTGAGGGGCACAAGCAGCAGAGGGAGGGCTGGCCTCCCAGTGTGGAAGTCAAATTTCCATTTGGACCAAAGAGCGGGGTCTGTCGTATATATATGCATTGCCGGAGGGAAGTCCCTTTCTGGCAGCCCCTTTCCCTCCTCAGTTTACTTTGTCTTGGAAGAATAGTTACTATAAAAGAAGCTTGCATTAAGTTCAGCCTTGCACATCACCAGAATTTATCGACTTATTGTTGTATTGTTTTAGTTAAGGGCCAGAGATATAAACAAAGACAAATCCCACAGATTTACTCTTGTCCCAGCTTGTTCCATAATATAATTTTCTTGTAGCCCTATAAAGGGGTGAGCCTCGGTCTAATGTTTAAATTGCAGGACCATGAAGGCATAGAGGTAAATAAATGGGGATAAAAATTGTTTTATTGTTTTACTTGACATTTTTTTCCAGGAACAGTTTTCCTTTGTTGATGTTTTGTTATAGTGTTGGCTTGGGATGTTATACCCAATGATGAAAATGTTAATGTGTGTTTGTTTTTTTTTTTTTCAATCGAGTAGGAAGTTGATATTATTCTGTGTTGTCAAGAAAGGATGAAGCTACATTTGGATAAGGCCATTGCTCAACTTGCGTAAGACCTTTAAATGTATATACAATTTAAAGTCTGTCTCAAAACCGTGCTTTCAGGGGCGTCTGGGTGGCTCAGTGGGTTAAAGCCTCTGCCTTCGGCTCAGGTCATGATCTCAGGGTTCTGGGATCGAGCCCCACATCGGGCTCTCTGCTCGGCAGGGAGCCTGCTTCCCCCTCTCTCTCTGTCTGCCTCTCTGCCCACTTGTGATCTCTCTGTCAAATAAGTGAATAAAATCTTAAATAAAAAAACAAAAAAAACTGCGTTCGTGCATCCCATTCAAATTTCTCTTAACTTCCTATGTAAGGATTTCTTATATATAGATACACACACACACACACACACACACACACAAAAATGTGCATATACACATTTTTATTTGGAGGTTAAGATGAGTACTTGGAGTGCTTGCTTTAAATTTTTAACTAGACAAATAATTTTGAGGGGTGCCTGGGTGGCTCAGTTGGTTAAGCTTCAGACTCTTGGTTTCAGCTCAGGTCACGATCTCAGGGTCATGAGATTGAACCCCGAGGGGGGCGCTTGGTGCTCAGCATGGCGTCTGCTTGAGATTCCCTCCCCCTCTGCCTCGCCTCCAACTCGTACATCCGCTTATGCACATTCTCTCTCTCTCTCAAATCAATAAATAACATCCTAAAAAAAAAAAGATTTGAGATGCTAAGGAATTTCTGCCCTAACTTGGAGGAGTATGGCCAAGATTAATTTCTTTTTTTCTTTCTTTCTTTCTTTCTTTCTTTCTTTCTTTCTTTCTTTCTTTCTTTCAGATTTTAATTTGAGAGCAAGAGTGAGAGAGGAGAGAGAGTGAGCATGAGCAGTGGGGGAGGGGCAGAGGGAGAGGGAGAAACATACTTCCCGCTGAGCAGGGAGCCCAACACAGGACTCCATCCCAAGACCCTGGGATCGTGACCCGAGCCGAAGGCAGACACTTAACAGAATGAGCCAATCAGGTGCCCTGGCTAAGAGTTCTTTTAGACTCAAAAGACTTCCATTCTTTGAGGTGGGATTGACTTCTGTCTATTCAGCCGGGAAGCTGGAAGAGTAATGAGCTGTGGCTCACTTTTATGATTATTTCCATAACTCCTTAAAGCCTCAGTCTTCTCTGATTTCCCAGAGACCCTGGGACCTGCTCTCTGTGTTCTGATTACACCACTGCAGTACTGTAATCGTTCACCCATCCTACTCTCTCCCAGAATACAAATCCTTCTTCCCTTGGCAATTGTAGATAGTGGGTACTTAATATTTATGGTGGGGAGTGGGGCGGGGAAGAATAATAATCAAAGGAAGGTCATAAGCAACGATAACCGCCACCAGCATAGAAAACACATTGGTTGAGCCTCTTTCCCAACATGGCTGGAGAGATGAATGTTCATCTGGCTATGGCCATGGAGAGCAGCATCAAAATGTCACCCAAAGGAAAGGATGCTGCTTATACGGATGCTGGCATGGGTAACGTGTGAGAGCCCGAAAGGAACAAGTGTAATAGAGGGATCAGTTCTGCTTGCTTTATTTGTCTACTATGCCCATTGGATTGATGCTCTGCGGTCGGGGAGGTTTACCTGGCTGGCATCTCTCCCTAACTGCGATTGGAAGGGCTCGTTAGTCTAGAAATGTTGATGCTAGGTAGAAGATTAGCTAAGGATGACTGACTACACATGGTTTGGTTAACTGTACCATTTACCTGAGCTCTAAATACAAGGCAGTGCTGTCCTGATACTATTTTTTTGGCTTCTGCTCCCCAGAAATCACAGAACCACAGTTTAGCGTGATTCACAGGATGGTATCAGTTCCATTTTCTTTGGGTCCAGTTCCCAATCTTATTTTCTTGTATAACTTAAAATCTGTAGCGCATCCTCCAAGTTCTTCACTCTTGTTGCCCAGATTTTTCCACTGTGGAACGGCCACATCTTCCTATCAGTCTCTGCTACACGCTGCCTCATTCCTGGCCCTGTTCGGGTCTTTGCAGAAAGTTCTCGCTCCATGGATGCGCTTGTGTGGAACCTTTGTTGGCGAGCCTTTAAAGGCCTTGGTTTTCATTTAATACACAGTGGATAAAATGCCTACCTCATTTCCTGGGATGGTTTCTCCAGGAATTGTGGGATCCTTCACATGGTCATTGGGCTTGGTCCCGTGAAGGTGATGGGAGGCGGGTTTTTCAACGCTATTTGCTTTGGGATGCACAACGAAGGCCTCAGTTTGGACCTCAGTTGAAAATGGAATGTCATGAGGCACCAACATGGTAGCCAAGATTTTTCCCATTTCGGGCTATAAGGAGGTCGATGGGGTGCTGCCTCAAGCACCTTCCCTATGGAGGTTCTGAGGTTAGGTCAGAGGCGGTCTTGTGTCAGCCCAAGAGAGGAAGGCTATGGGGGAATCTTGGTCCCAGATCACAAGTGAGAAAGGCCTTTAATCCCAGCGTGTCAACACAATGACCTGAGATGGGAGACTGAACACAGAAACAGCAAGGGGAGGCAGCTTTCTCACCTTTCATCTCTTGCGCGTGTTCTAGAATTCACGAAAGTGTTTTTCAGGATTCACAAAACACAGGCTACTGGCATGTTGCCACCCTCATTTCTATTTCATGCAAAAAGTTGAGCTCTGATAGGTCAGGTACTTACCTAAAGGTATGAGCTAAGCTAGGGGGAAGCTGCAGCTGGAATTAATCTGTTCAACTCAATGTAGGCTTTTACCAAGTGGCTCCTGTGTGCCAAGACCATTTTGGGTGCCAGGAACACTGAAATGATGATCATCTGGTTGTCCTGATTTTTCAGATACTGTCTCTATGCTAATAACCCCCCAATTTTTATTTCCATTCCAGACCTCTCTCCCAAATTCCAGCAACCTCCTTAGTATCTGCGCTTGGATGTTTAATGGACGCTCAAGCTCATCGCGTTGGCTGACCTTCCGTCTTCTCCCCAGCCTATTTGCCCACCTCTGTTGATGGAATTCTGCTCTTCCAATTACTCAGCTTCACCTCTTCCCCACCCTTTCATGTTTCATCTCCTAGGGGAGTCTCGTGGCTCTCTTTAAAACGTAACTGAGGATCTGAACACTTGCTACTTTCCTTCATTGCTACCCCCTCGGTCCAAGCCACTATTATCTCTCACCTGGGTAGTTACCCATCTACTAATGGGTCTCCCTGTCCCCTGCAATCTGTTCTAAACCCAGCACCAAATGATCTTTAAAAATCATAAATCAGTGGTCTCTCACTTCACTCGGAGGAAAACTTGACTCCTTCCAATGTCCTCCAGTGAGGCCCAGCACAATCTGCTTCTTCCTCTCGCAAGTCTTGGCTCCAACATGGCCTCTTTAAGGAATCCTGCTCTGACCATCTCATTTAAGTCATCACTGGCAGTCTTGTTTCCTTTTTTCTGCTTTGTTTTCTGCATTGTTCTGCTAACAAACCACACAATTTGCTGATTCATTAGGGGTATTGCCTGTCTCCTCCCTATAGAGCGTAAACTTCTTTAGAGAAGAGATGTTTGCTTCGTCCATTGATGCATTCAGGCTTGAACAGTGCCTGACAGGTAGTAGATACTCAGTAATTATTTGTTGAATCAACCACTGCATGAGATGTGGGTTACCTGTCACCCATGCCCACCCTGTGGGCCTGTCTCTGATAATGAGCTGCCAGATCTCCTCTCTGGCAGGGCAGGAAACACCATGCATCTCAGAGCCTCTTCCTTCCCAGGAGGGTGGCTACTGGAGCAGATGAGCCTGGGGGCCCCCAATTCCTGGTCTCCTTTCAAGCGCTGTCTCCCAGACAGTGTCTCCAGCCCCAGAGCCCAATCTTGACGCTTGGTTTCCATCTCCTGGCAAACTTATTAGGCCTCACCTGACCACAAACTGAGGTCAGCTATGGAAGGAGGGAGGCTGGCTATAAGTGTCTCAGAACTTCTTGGGGAACTGCCCTCAAAGAATGGAGGAATTAGGGTATAGAAGCAGAAAAAGAAGAACGAAAGAGAGGCACAGATATGGACAGATTACTTTAAACCGGGGCCCCGTCTGGAACAGTGTTTGTGTTAGGAAGACGGGTCCCAGCCTTGGGGCTCCAGATACCCGCCTTCTGGTTATCTACACCTCTTCTCCCCCAAGCCCCACCACACAACACGGGAGGGGCAGTGTAGGCAGGGTTCTAATTACTCACATGTATGGAAAACTCCAGGGAAGGCTCCTTTTAATTGGGAAATCAGACATCGTATGAAAGAGGAGAGACCCAAACAGCAGTAGTGGGTGGGTCCCCCACAGCAGGGCAATTACTCTTCTCCACATCAAATTGTTTCCTAAACCTGAAGCTCCATCTTCCCACTCTGTGTTACAGAGCTAACAGAGCTTCCCAGCACGAGCTGGAGAAGGACCTGAGTGATAAGCAGGCAGCTTTCAGAATCGATGATAAATGCCACCATCTGCGAAACACATCAGATGGCGTCAGCTACTTTCGCGGTGTGGAGAGGGTCGATGCGACGTAAGTCAGGCTTGAACCACCTCTATGGTTTCAATGTCATTTAATTCATTCTCTCTCCCTTCAAAATGACGCAGCTTACAGGTTAAAGTGGAAAATGTGGGAAGATGTGGGGAAGATAAAAGACATACCCTACTTTGGACCAGTCTTCAGTAAGCATGAGTATTCCTCAGTCAGGCCTTGACACTTGTGTCCTCTATTGTTTTGTAGAAAAATATTTGTTGTTTACACTTATTGTGGTGAGCACTGAGTAATGTATAGAATTGTCAAATCACTGTATTGTACACCCGAAAGTAATAGGACATTGTAAGTCAACCGTACCTCAAGCATAAATATCTTAAAAAGCTCAAAAAAGAAAGAGAGAAGATTTGTTGTTTGTATTTCTAACTGTGAAAATAACAGCTACTTGAAGCAGAAAAACCTAGAAAACACAGATAAGTGTAAGGAAAAAGTGTTGCCAATGTGTTGGATGCCCATACTTTTACCATGAGAGTAAAAGTTGAAAAACAACTTCACATTTTATTACCACTGCTTGTCAGACTGGCTTCACCAATGGTTTCTTTGCCAGGCCCCTGGATGTAGTCTTGGGTTCATGGTCTTTTTCCAGCCATTCCCTTAAAAAAATCAACTTGATTGAGGTGAAATTCACCTACACTAAAATGCATTTGGTCCAAGCGTACATTATGGTGAATTTTGACAAATTTCTGTGCCCACATAACCATGACTAAGGTCAAGATAAAGAATTTTTTTGTCACCTCAAAGAGTTCCCTTGTTCATTTGCAAGCTGACACCCCCTCCCCCTTTTCAAGTGACCCCTACATGGATTCCCTTTTGCGGAGCTGGTCACAGACTGTATAGTCTATCTGACTTTTCATTTCCTGATATATCAAAAACACTGTGAAAATACTCTACAACACAAGTTTGCACGCTATATGGATTACCTTATTTAAATGTACCGTAATCTACTCAACTTTTTCTTCACTTTTGGACGCTTAAACTGTTTTCAGTTTTTAAAGGATAGTCATAAATACCGCTAAATAGTAATATCCTAAATAGTAGTATACATTTTTGGGTGCATCATTTCCTTACGATAAATTTCTACATTACTTGCTTTGGCAGCACATATACTAACACCGGAATGATGCAGAGAGGACGAGCATGGGCCTTGGGCAAGGATGTTACGCAAATTCCCAAAGCACTCCTTATTTTTGGTCCTAGAGATGTAAAGTAGAACTTCGTGACTATAGTTAACGATACTGTGTGGTATATTTGAAAGCTACTGAGACAGTAGAACTTAACAGTTTTTATCTGAAGGAAAAAAATAGCTGTAACTCTGTATGGTGATGAATGTTAACAAAATTTATTGTGATAACGAATTTGCAATGTAGACATGTATCAAGTTATCATGCTGTGTACCTACCTGAAATTAATGCAATGTTACCTGCCAATTATATGTCAGTAAAAAGTTTCCATAAATGGAATTTCTGAGTTATACGCATTTGATAGGGTCTTGTTGTATGTTGTCCTTCAGCATGGTTCTACCAATGCCGAATTCCTGCCTGCAGGAGAGAAACCTTTTAAAAATGTGCGCACCAGAAAATTATCATTCTCTATAGTCTTTGCTATTCTGATGAAGGGTCCTTAGTATGTTGCTGCTTTTGTTATACTCCTTTGATTAGTCCTGAGTTTGGATATTTTCTCATATGCTTCTCGGACCGGTGAGACACATTTCTTATGAGCCAAAATACCCATATCCTTCACCCATTCTCCCCCACCCTTGCTCCCCTCCCTGCCAGTTGGGCAGGGGACTTAGTGTATGCCCTGGATTTACAGAAACTAAGCAGAAATATAAGGAACAATTAAGAAAATTTTTAAATAAGCTTTCCTCCGATGTTTACATTTTATGCAATAAACCAGAATTCAGTGATAGGGGGTTTCCCCTTTCACAAAATGAATGATCGCCTAGAGACTGTCTAGGCTGATTCATCATTGTCACCATTGTATGGCTCTACTTTTTTTTTTTTTTTGCAGGGTCTCAGTGCCGGAGTCCTGGGCCAAATTTACAGATGACAATATTCTCCGTTCTCAAAGTGAACGAGCAGCCTCTGCCAAGCTAAGAGACGACATTCAAAACCTTTTGGTTGTGACTGCCAATGAGATGTGGAATCAATTCAACAAAGTGAACTTGTCTTTCACCAATCGCATTGCTGAGACTGCAGATGCTAAAAATAAGATTCAGATTCACTTAGCGAAGGTAAATCAAGCACCGGTGGTACCCCCGAGCTGATCTAGAGAGATAGAGCAGGCGGCTCTGGGACCACAAATCTCTCACCACTCCCGGAGAGACGCCGTAAGACACATGGCCTCCTGGCCGTACAGACTAAGAAAAATTAAAAACGGTACAAAGCACACCATTTATTTTAGCCAGGTAGCCAGGTGTCAAAATGAAATTGGAATCCACTGGTTTTTGGAATACAAAGAATGCACTATGCACTGAAAGGTTCCTAGTATTTAACAGAAACAAAAATATTATGATTAAAGTTTAATGAATCACTGTATGTAACTAGGAAGTGAATTTATTATTAGAACATATGGTAGGCATGTTTTCTGTTAAATTATTTCAGGCCCTTTCTCTGGAATACAAAACCAAAATCAGGAAAATTATTAGGTGGTTCAAAGTGTTTCTGCTATTGAACTTATTAAAGTCCTCTATGCAGAAGCAATGACAATAAATGAAGGAATGAAGAAGGATTTGAGTGTTTCAAGATAAACAAGGAGCTCTTTCTTTATTTAGCATTGGTCCTGGAGCTTTTATTATTTCTGGGGATTTATGCTACCTATAGGTTTTCATTTCTTATTTTAAGAACCTGACACAGTCGGCCACGTGTGCTGGAAGGCGCCATTATTATCCAATTGAGGGTGCCATGTTTTCTCAGACAGCAGCAGTTTAAGTTCCCTTCTCATGATGTCTTCTTTGGGCAACAAATATTTATTGGACCAGACAGTGGGCTACCTTCTGTGAAGGGCAGAGAGAAGTATTATAATATGCAGTTTGGGGCCCAGGAAGCCTACATTCCTGAAGATGTTTACACATAGGAAAAGCTCACGAACAATTAGTAACAATTGTGGGGCGACATCTTGAACGAAGCCTCTGGAGGTAGCCAGTCAGAGGTCGAGTTCAGATCCATAGTGTATCCTGGGAGAGAAGCTTGCAAAGGGAACCTGGAGCCACACTGTAGAGGACATCAGTGGGAAGGTATTCACTGGGCAGTATGAGGCTATTCTAAAGGCCTCTAGAAGGATGACCTGATGGAGTCCCTTTGTTCAACAAATTTTTATTTACTTCTGCGTTAGTTCCCTGGGGCTATCCCTACAAAGCACTACAGACTGGGTGGCATAAACAAAAGTCATTTTTTCCCCCCACAGTCTGGAAGCTAGAGGTCAAGGTGTCAGCAGGGTTGGTCTCGTCTGAGGTCTATCTCCTTGACTTGAGATGGCCATCTTCTCCCTTTGTCTTCACTTTTCTTCCCTCCATGCATGCCTGTGTCCTATTCTCCCCTTCTTATAAGGACAACAGTCCTATTGCATGAGGACCTACCCTAATGATCTCATTTTAGCATAATTACCTCTTTCAAAGGCTCCATCTCCAAATGCAATCACATCGTAATATACTGGGGGTTAGGACTTCAGCACAGGGACTTTCCTGGGGGTGGGGATGAGGATAGCATTCAGGCCAGAATGGCTACATTTGAAGTACTGTGCTGGGCACTTTGGGGTAAGCACACAGACCAACACACTGGCCTTGCCATCTTGTATCTTAGAGCGAGACAAGACACGAAAGTAGAAAAGACCAGAAAGGTTCAGAAAAAACTCCTCAGAGCTGCATATAAAACATTAAATGTAGCAGAAGGAAGTGTTATTTCCACTGGTGAGACAGGGATGGCTTCAGGGGACAGGGAACCCTGAGGGTAGCTTTGGTGATAGGAACAGTGCAATGATCTTCAACAGCTCATTGAAAGCTTGGGAAGGGAGGTCAAAGCTTAAGTGACAGATTTCAGGGCTCCTGGATTACGCAAGCGCCAAATCGGTGAGGTTACCTAAGAGCTTTGCAGGGGGAGAAAGTGGCTCAAGACAGAGCCCTGCCCTGGGAAATGGTGAGCAGCAGCTACCCAGATAGGCAAGGAATTAGGACAACGGTTGGCCAGAGAAGACAGACAGGGCAAGGGTTTCAAGGAGGAGGAGACATTGGAAGGGTTATTGTCAGCGTTGAGAGTACAGTTTCACGAGGGCCACTGGGTCCTGGAGTACAGGGGCCACCTGGAGATGAGCTGGTCAAAGTGGAGGGAGTGAGCAGGACCATTGTGCGAGGCACATACCTGGGCCTGCGAGCAGGGGCAGGAGGATACCAAGGTCGTAGAAGAAAGAAGAGTTGTCCGAGTTTAGGAGAGGAGATGAGGTAGGAATCCGGGGTTTACGCAGTTTGGGGGACCTTCCTTTAAGAAAAAATAATATAAAATGAGGACTCCAAAACTTCCTGTGCTCCTCCCTTGCAAGCAAGACCCTCAGAAACTTGAACTGGATTTGCTTCAAGGCAAATCCTCCACTGGCAGGAAAAGATCTCTACGACACTAGTAAAAAGATGAAGAGGCAGGACATACTGATGTGAGGAGGGATGTAAGGGCCACTTGAACCTCAGGGCCTCCCCTTTTTTCACAGTTAAACACACACGTGTGCTGGTTAATATTGAATAATCAGTGATCTGGGGGTGTGGGTGGGAAGGAGGCTCCAATTTGTCGTATCTGCTCAGTTTCGTGGCGGGAATACTCTCGCCTGGCAGATTTCACCTGGAGTTGGGAAGAGACACACACAGTCAGTTCTCCAGGGATTGACCCGGGACAGGCTGGGAGGGAGCAAGGCCCTCAGAAAACCCACCTCCCACAGGAGAGGGCAAGGCAGGCCTCCAGCCTCAAATTGCAAGAGGCCTCGAGCATTTGCTTCTGTCCCTACAGACCCTGCAGGAGATCTTCCAGACTGAAATGACCATAGAATCCATCAAGAAGGCCATCAAGGACAAGTCTGCCTTCCTGAAGGTGGCTCAGACCAGACTGGACGAGCGCACGAGGAGACCCAACATAGAGCTGTGCCGGGACATGGCTCAGCTACGGTGAGGCGGGAGTGGGCCGTGGGCAGGAGGGGCAAGCTTGGGGCGCTCCGCGGGGCCACCCACCAGCCCTGTGGTGGCTGCATGCTCTTCACGAAGGCGCTTCTTTCTGCTTTCACACCAGTCATGTGGAAAAACGGTCGTTGTGTGGGAGCCTTCTTCGGAAGGGTTCTTAATTATTAATAATGGGCGCAGGCTTCGGTTGGGGAGGATGGATAAGTTCCCGAGATGGATGGTGGTGGTAGGTGCACAACACTTTGAAGGTACTTAATGTCACCTTCATGTGACATTTGTGACAAGTACCTTTGGAAATACTTAATGTCACCTGGTACACTTAAGAACAGTTGAGACCGTAAATTTTTGTGTTATGTAGATTTTACCACAATTCAAAAAAAAAAAAAAAGGAAATGATATCAATACTAGATATCAAAAAAAAGTGATAATAAACACGAAGCCTCATTCATTGGGGCCAGTGTGGCCTCTGGGTTCCTCTGCGCTTCCCTAGGGTCTGGAGTTTCCAGAATATCTCTTACAAGCAGCAGAGTGCATTGCTTGCTGTGTGGTTTTGAACGCCTGGGAGTCAGTCCCAGAAAAGAGACTCGTGGTACCAGTTCCAATGACCCCTTTGTATTTGTTCTCACCCATTTGTTCTCATTGGCCTTTTTTGGCATTTAACATCTACTCTCCCCATTAAGACTATCCTCGTGGTCCCCTAGTCACTTCAGTTTGTTCTGTTCTCTGTGGAAACTGAAAACAAGCTGGGCTTCATCAAGCACATCCCCCATATACAAAGGCAGGCCGAAAGACTCTCATGCCGCCATTTATCTACCCAACACTAGGCGTCTTTTATTACGATGATGATTTAAACTTTGAACATTCCTTTTAGGATGGGCTTATCAGGAATTGGGCAAAGCTTTTACTCCCTCTGACGTTCTGGCTTCATTTCCAATCTCCCAATACCTGCCAGCTTGCCTTTTCTTTCTGGATTTCTCCATGGCTTTTCTTAGGTCATGAAATGCTCTCGGCAGAAGCAAATCACATTTATAGTGGCGGGAGGGACAAAGGGGCTGCATTTGGACTCCAGATTCCTTTCTGGTGCCATGGGGAGTAGTCTCGCCTCCTACCTGGTTCCACGATGGGATCACATCCTTGTCATCACAAAGGACTGGTCTCAGGGACAAAAGGGCTTGGAGCCCTGCCAAGGAAGCAAGTGTGGATTTCTTGGAGGGTAAGGGAGATGGTTGTGGGACCAACAACGATGAAGACGAGAAAGACGGTGACATGGCAGGAGTAGGGTAGGTAGTTATGTATGGATCTCATTCTGTGCTGAGCCCCGTCCTCAGCCCCTTACACGACCTCATTCATTATCTGCATTTCACAAATAAGGAAACGGAGGCAGAAGCGGGTTGCATGATGTGCTAAGTAGAGGGACGGCTTGAGTCCTTGCCTGCTGCGATGCAGAGCCCTATTCAAGCAAACCAACTGGTTGCTTCTGCTTCCCTCACCTTTCACATGTGTGGTCCTTTTATCATCCCCCCTATCGTGTGCCTGATCCCATCCGACTTCCTCAATGCCCTTATGGAGCGGGTCAGCAAAGCAGGTACTGTATCCCCATTTCTCTCTCAGAGAGGATGAAACTGAGGGTCACAGAGGAGATCTTTACAGCAAAGCACCCTACCTGTATCTGTGCATGTCGTCTGTGTTGGATGCTAGGAAGCATTTTCGAGAACATAAGCCAATGGATTAGCTGCCTTTCTCCTGGTAGACCTGTTGTCCGGGCCACAGCCACATGTGTGTGCACCCAGGCTGGCTACACGTTTCCCCAAGGGGGTTCCAGAGAACCCGTCTTCCAACACAGCCCGTTCATTAATTAGGATTAGCTGTCCACATGCTTCAGAAGAGCGTGGCAGCGAGTACCCGGTCATCTGGCCGGTTCTGGTTAGATCACAAATTGTGGCTTTCTGCAAATCTTATTAGGGGAAGCTGAGCGAAGTTTCGTTCTCTCAAAGTTTCTGAGGACCCACCGGGAGTAGAAATCTATCAGTTGTTCAGCCTGGCATCGGACAAGCTGGGGGCTGCTTTTTAAACGGGTTCTGAGTAGTGATCGAATTTGACGTTTGAGTTATCAGACAACGAGGCATTGAAGGCCACTGCGTAGAAACGGAATGATTTTTACTTTTTTTCCCCTCTTCAGAGCTACACGGAATTTACTTTCCCTTTGCTTCCCCTAGAATCCATACTTTGTCCATTTCCTCTGCTCCTTTGTTGACTTTAGGACAAAACCTCCTTTCGTTTCCGTAAGGATTTCTCCTTCAAGTGTCATTGCCGGAAAGACCACGGACTCAGGGGAGCGAGGAAAGAGAAAAACGGCGGTTTTCATTTCGAGACTTTTATTTTCATTTACAGTGTCCCGAACGGGTTCTTTCAAAAGTAATTCTAAACATTTTGGGCTCTCTGGCGGCAGGCCAACCAGGTTCTGCTTTGCTTCAATAATCTTGGTACAGTTAGAAAAACAAAACAAAACAAAACACGACGGTAGCTTTAGTGGTATTTGAATGCAAAGTGTTTTTTCAGTTCTGTAATTTCCCCCCCCCCCCAAAATGAGCGGCTTCAGCAGAACGGGGGTTCTCGGTGATCTGCCAAGAACAAGGAAGCCGAGGCAGAGGGGTGGCCTTGAAAGATGGGAGACAATGTGATTCCAAGAGCACAAGAGGAGGGAAGTCCAGGACCTCCCAGTCCTATTTACGCAGCAGCAGGAAGCTGCCTGCATTTTCTGGATCTCGAATTCCCTTTCCAAAAAAAAAAAAAAATTAATCATTGATCTTTCGACATCTGTATTTTCAAAAGTTCCCTCCCAGATAAATTTCCCACTAGAATAGTGTTTGCCAGCTAGGCGTAAGGACTCGTAGATCATCGTGCCCCGTTTCCTGTCTCTGGGTTCGGGGGTTTCTTCTGAAGCCCCCGGAACCAGCGCAGGGGAAGGCGAGAGGCCAAGGTGAAAGGCGGGCTGGTAGGATTATACCCACCCCCACTCCCCCACCCCTGTCTGCAATCCCCCACCTCCCCACCCCCACCCCCGCCATCAACCCCATTCCCCCCACAACCTCCCCAAATAATCTGTTTCTTGGCTAGTGCTATTTTATACCCTGGGATCTTCCAAGAGCCTTTCTTTTTAATCCGCCTGGAAGGAAGCAACAACTGAAATGGGCTTTTATTTATTTATTTATTTATTCATTTTTAATAAAAAAATTTTTTTTTAATTTTTTAAAAAATTTATTTTATTTTATTTTTTTTATGAAACGGGTTTTTAGCATAGTTCTCCAATTTTGTGTTTGCCAATCGGGAGACCAAAGGGAACTTCAGGCACTTAGGTTTCAGTTCCTTCCTCCGCCCCATTCAAAGTCTTTTGTTTTCTTAACGGTGCAGGTTCTAAGGCTGGAGAAGTGCCTTGTTGGTTCTATGAGCCTTTTGCGAGAACCCCCTTCTCTGCCCTCTTGTCTCCCCACCACTCAGCCTAAAACAGCGGCTTGTGATTTGGGGCAGCTCCTTAAAAATGTGCCATTTGCCCTTTCGGAAGAAGACAGCGTGGAAGGTTTTGGGTAGAAAAATTGCTGCTTTGGTGTCATCTTAATATTCCGTGAGAGCCCCCTTGGTGCCAGGCATTACACAGGGACGCCCGATTTTGCAAATTGAAACCCGGGATGGCCGGTAAAATTTGAGTTTCAGGTAAACAGTGAATGGTTTTCAGTATAAATATATCCCAAATATTCAGAGAGACACCAAGCAGAATAGTGACGGCCAGGGGCTCAGGGCGACGGGGCTTTAGTGTTTCAAGAGGACTGAGTTTCAGTTTTGCAAGATAAGGAGTTTTGTGGGTGGATGGTGCAGATGAATGCACAACCCTGCGAATGTGGGGAAGGCCGCTGGAAAAAATTCTCTGTTGTGTCTTTGATCGCAATTAAAAAAATACTTACACGAAAACAATTGCATATATATCTGAAATGCAAATTTCACTGGGAATCCTGTGTATTAACTTGGCCACCTTACATAGTGGGGATTACAAATAGAAATGGTCTTACCCCAGGGGGGATCCTGGATGCTGCAGCCAACATGCGGGGTCTCTGCTTCTGCCCTTAGCTTGCAGGGAGCTGAGAAGGTAGGGGCAGGAAATGGGACCCAGTTCCTTATTACGGCCAGCGAGACTCCTTATTTCCGTCTCAGTTTCCTGGATAACTGTGTGAAGCTTATAAACACATGTGGGCCGCGTGCCTGCGGCGAGAGCAACCCATGGGTCCCCCAGCTCAGTTTCCTTGTCTGCGAAACAAGGAAGCTGGGCTTGATGGCCTCTCACATTTATTTTCCAGCCCCAGAGTTCTGTGAAGCCTGGATGTAATAATGATTTTAACATGGCCTGGATATTTTTCTATGATGGTGAAATCCCTTTGTATCCTTAGGGACGCACCTATCTTTATGTGGTCACCGTTACTGTTCTCTTTACATTACTTTAGGTTTTATTTTTTTATTTTTTATTTTTATTTAAGTAGGCTCCACGCCCACCATGGGCCTTGAACTCATGACCCTGAGATTGAGAGTCCCATGCTCTCCTCAACGAGCTGGCCCGGTGCCCCCGTATTACTGTATATTTTAATTAATTCCGTGCGCCTCCAGTCTGATGAATGAATTCCCAAATAAAGAAAAACTTAATATTGAGTCAATTCGATAGTTACTGTTGGATAAACTTGGAGTTGTGTTTTCAGCTGACTGGAGTTAGGCAAGGGAGCAGCATGGTCATTAAAAGCAGCCGATGGGTAGTTCCATGCAAAACTCTAAATTCCTTATACCTCAGTTTTGTCATCTGTAAAATGGGGATAATCATAGTATCTAGTTCATGGCGTTGTTATGAGGATTAAATCGTCTGATCATGTAAAGTACTTAGGATAATATATACATATATATTTATATTTATATATGCTACATGTATAATGCTTATATTTATAATAGTGTGTTGCTATTATTACTATTGTTAATATTTTCTTTTTATAAGGTGTCCCCCAATTTTTTTTCTTAAGTGGCCACATGGTCATCTCCCCGCGATATATTTGGTCAGATCAGTGGGTAAAGGAGACCCCGCTTAATTGCTCCCTGGGAAGGGAAAGACTTTCTAAATATAAACACAATGGAAGAAATCACAAGGAAAAAGAAAGACTTGGCTTATTGTGAAAAATCGAAATCTTACATATGATAATAAAAACGTCATAACCAAAATTAAAAAGACAAAAAACAAATCAGGGAAAACACTTGCCAGAAGCAAAACAGACCAAAAAAAAAAAAATCAATATATGGATTTTTTTCTAATTTTTTCTAATTTTTCTAATATGGAAAGAGCTCTTTGCAAATGAATCAGGTAAACAGTAATAACTCAGTAGAAAGGGAGCAAAGGAGAGAAGCAGTTCACAGAAGAAATGAAGCAAGCAACGAGACCAATAGACACTTAGGGAAGGTTCGCTAATAATGAAAGAAATGAAAATTGAAACAATATTGACTAATATAATTTGAGGAGATGCTATACATTTGTTCGCGGAATGAATTTTTTCTTTTTCCTTAATGAAAAATGTGCCATTTTTAAAATCATCACAAGGTAACTACAACCCATTACACCATTTATAGAGCTGATTTCAAGCCTTATCCTGTCCTATTACATTTTGGACAGTTACAAATATATTTAGTCTTGAGGCATTGCCTTAGGACCTGGCTGGGGGGCAGGGGCATTAAAATTTCAGGAATGCCCCATTAACTAACCCCTCCCACTGCCATTGAACTTGGGTGTCCCCTTCTTCCTAACAATGAAAACAATTTCAGTGATTAAAAAAAATGTAAGGAAGTCCAGCTAAGCTTTGATTTTTCCCATTTTTACTATTTTAGAAAAAGTCACGTTTACAAGTTTTCTCTTTTTTAAAAAAATATAATAATCTAATGTGTGTGTGTGTGTGTGTGTGTGTGTATGAAAACTTGGTGGTAAATTTGATGGTGTCCCTAAAATATGCTTAGTTTGCCTTTCGGATTCTGGGCGCTGTTATTGGGAGTGGTGCTGGCCTGATTCTAGAACCCCAAGGACCAAGTATTGCTTCCTTTGCACGTTTGTTCTGACATTGGGATGACCCCTATGCCGCTGGGGGCTCGATGTGCATGCACTCAGCCCAGCTGCCGCCTTCCAGTAGGAATTCAGTAACCCTGCATGCCCTTAATGCAGCCCATAACCAGCCTCCGGAGCGTGACTTCCGCTAACCTAACCTGGTGCTTCTTTCCTCACGCAGCCTTGTTAACGAAGTGTACGAGGTGGACGACACCATCCAGACCTTGCAGCAGCGTCTGAGGGACGCGGAGGACACCCTGCAATCGCTGGTCCACACCAAGGCCACCCTGGAGCATGACCTGGCGGTCAAAGCCAACTCCCTGTACATTGACCAGGAAAAATGCATGACCATGCGCAAGACCTTCCCCAACACCCTCCGGCTGGTGGGCTTCTGTTAGGGGGCCCCGCTGGGAAAGTGGAACCATAGCCCTGTCCCAGCTAATTTAAACGGAGTGCGAGTATAGCCACTTATTAAAGGATCTTGTTGATAGAAATGTACCAGCGTCCTGTCTCCGAGTCTTTTTTTTTTTTGGACAATGATTTTATTTTATTTTATTTTATTTTATTTTATTTTATTTTATTTTATTTTATTTTTTATTTTACAGAGAGAGGGAGAGATCACAAGTAGGCAGAGAGGCAGGCAGAGGGAGAGGGGGAAGCAGGCTCCCCGCCGAGCAGAGCCCGATGCGGGGCTCAATCCCAGGACCCTGAGATCATAACCTGAGCGGAAGGCAGAGGCTTTAACCCGCTGAGCCACCCAGGCGCCCCATGTCTCAGAGAGTCTTTTATTTATGTCCAAACCTTCATTTTCTGCTATGTACTAGGCTTCTGAGCTGTGGGAAGGGTCTAAAGAAATATAATCAATCTAATAGGGAAGGTAAAAAAAAGAAAAAGATTATTCGTATTATTCTTGTGGTCGCCTGTGTCACCTGAATGGGCTGGAAAGGAGAAATGTATTTCCTCTAGGCATGGGGGGCGGGGGGGTAGCGGGCGGTGCAGGTATCACAAATAGTGTGGATTTTCTGCTCTGCCAGGAAGGAAACCCAGAGGAAAGGAGAAAGGCCCTTGGGTATGTGGTATTTGGGGTAGCCTGAGCAAAAACAAGGGTGGAAAAAATACACAGCGCATTTGGAACAATAGACGGGTTTGACTGTGATTCATGATGCCAGGTGTACAATGTGGGGAGGTCTTTATCTGCAGGTCAAGGAGTTGAGGGATGCTGACAGACGTCTCCAAGCAGGGAAATGGTCTTATGAGATTGCGACTGAGCAACGATATTAGGGCGATAGCAGTAGAAACAAGGGAGAAAGGCAAAACATGTTCTAACCAATCAATAGGACTTGGTGACTCTTTCCATGGGAACTGAGTGCAAAGGGGTCCAGAATGACGGAGGTTTGGGGCTGCAAAATGGGGCACTGGTTGAATTCCAGGAAGTCCTGTGGTACCCCAGGGGTTATTGTTTAAAATACCTTTTTCTTTGTTGCAAATGAAAAACATTTGCATGACATATTTTGGAAATGGAGAACACATACACACACATACACACCAACTCCTAAGACGCGCATGTTCTCACAACACCCAGAAATGATCACTAAGTTTTGTCAACATTTTCTTTTCTGTGCTCTCAATCCCTTCACTTTGACTCTACGCGTATATAATATTTATCTGCACATGTGGGTAATGGGTAATGTTTATGGTTATTTACATGTATAAATATGTCCCTGGCTGTTTATCCACAGCATCATTTTGGAAAACCTTTCCTTTCTACTTCCAAAACCCAATATGTATGCCTTGTGGGAACTTGAGGAAATACAGACAGCAAAATAAGAAAATAAATGTCTCCTATATTTCTACACTAACTAGATATTTTCATATGCACAGATGTATTTTTAAAGGTTTTATGTATTCATTTGACAGAGAGAGGGGGAGAGGGAAATGCAGGCTTCCCGCTGAGCAGGAAGCCCAGCTCAGGGCTTGATCCCAGGACCCTGGGATCATGACCTGATGGCAGGCAGACGCTTAATGACGGAGCCACCCAGGTGCCCCATATACATAGATTTTTATTTCTGTGCTTACACACTGGTGTTCCTCTCAAAATCGGAATCATTCCGAATAAAGTAGTTAGTGCTTATAAAATACCTACTATGTGTCCAGTATCTTTCTTGGTACCTCATTCACCTCAACCCATTAATGCTTCTCCACTTAATCCTATGCACAGTTTCCATGTCATTAAACATCTTTTCACAACTTCATTTTAATGGCTTTTTGACATACCATTGCATGGAGGTTCTAGAATGTTCTATAACCAATTTTTTGGGGGAAAAAAAGCGTTTTATGGGGTGTTGTCATATTGCCCTCCTGAGAATTGTGTTACTCTGCGCTCCTGCCAACAGTCTATGAGATCGTGAGTCTTTCTGCGTCTTTGATAAGTCTTTGTGATTTTTTTTTTTTTTACCATTTAATAGTATAAAAATGGTCTTAATTGCTTTAACATCTTGTTCTTTGGACATTAGTGATGTAGAGCATTGTTCCCTGGGCCCTTGAATTTTTTCTGCTAATTGCTTGTTTTTGTTATTTTCCTATTTCTCCCTGAATATTTATCTTTTTTTTCCCCCATTTATTCGTGAGAGTTCCCTGTATATCAAACATAGGACACTTTCACCGTAAGTAATTAACATGGATTCTTTATACGGCACTCGCTTTTACATTTTGTTAATGCTTTTTGATGTAGAGAGGGTAAAGTGTGCAAATGTTTCTGCTATGATTTATTTATGCCTTTGGAGTCACACCGGGAAAGCTCTTCCTCATCTCAAGATTATTTACTTGCAGTTTCTTCTAATTCCTCTAGTGTTTTCTGAACCATCTGGAGTTCAGCCTGATAGGATGTCAACAGCATTCTGGCTTTGAATCCTTTGATGCGGAAGTCCTGAGATGGGAAGGTGGGGTTACCGGAGGTAAAGGCTTTCTGCGTGTGTCCCCTACTTGTCACTTAGGTGTAGACCCCTCTTTCCCATTAGCTAGTTAGCATTTCTCTGTCTGTCCTCTCTGCTCCCATCTAACCACTGTTGATTAACCCCAAACTCCATCTCTTTCTTTCTCTCTGTTTCTTAAAAGTTTCTCAGACTTTGATTAGTCAACTTCACGAAACATCTCAAAATGCTAGAAGAGTTGACTTAAACAAAGTGAGCTTGGACCGGGGCATTTTCGTGGTCTCAATATATATCATTTTAGAAATCAAACTGTAAGTTTTTGTCCTTCTCCCTTTGCTTCTAAGGGAAACAAAGATCTGTAAGTGCCACTCCAGCGCTTAGGCAATGGAGGCAATCAAGCATTGATAGTCATCGCTTTTAGACGACAGTAAGAATAACCATAAATTCCTCACGTCTCTAAGTTGTTATGTGTTTCGGGGAAAATCTTGCCGACTCTTTCCACGAATTGTTACCTTTTTTAAAGACTAGATGCCTGTGGAGTTTTTTTTTTTTTTTTTTTTTTACTTAAACATATGTTGCCGGCATCGCAAGAATGTGATGGGAAGAAAACGTAGTTCGGACACAGAACAAGGCCAGTTTTCTTGTTATTTCGGTAAACCGTGGGCCAGGCTAAGTTCCACAAATAAACATTCGGTTGCTCGTCTTAAAGGTTGTGGCCACTTCACGAGGGTAAATATTCTAATGCTGAAATCCAGGAACAGCTAAGAATCACAAAGTGCGATCGTGTTTAAGAAATCACAGGGCTGCAAATATCAACACGGGATGTGGCTTTATATATTCAGTCCCCAAGTATCTTTAATAGTATGTGGCTTTAAGAAGGGCTTCTGGAACGTCAAAGGCTTTCACCTCCCCAAGCATCATTCAGATTTAGAAATGCACATAACTGCCCCTAAATAGCCAAGTCACCTATAATTTTAGTAATGTCCATTTATGCCTCTGGGGAAGTGTTGTCATAAACACCTCACCTGGCATTTTTGAGTCTTGAGTTAGTGCTGTAAATAGCTGAGGTGAGGTCTGGTTTTAGGTTATAATTTTTGTTTTGCTCCCGAAAGCAGGGATGGAGTCCTTCCCTTTGTACGCGGCGCTGACCCAAGGCACGCAGGAGGGGGCGGAGTGGCTGGTCATTGTCAGCGTCCACTCTGCCAGCCCTGACCCTTCCTTCAACTGTTCCCAGCGGCGCTGGGTTCGCCCTTGCCGTGATTGCCAAGACCAGCCTCCTATGCAGAATGCTCTGGCGGTATTTTTGGAACCCTATATATTCATGCATTCTTGGGGGAAAGAGACAACGTTTAGTCTCTTCCCCAGAGCTGGTCAATCCATTTCACTTTGCAGACCAGTCCCAGACCTTGGTAGTGTGTATTTATGGAGCGTCGAGTTGAGAAGGATTCTGAGGTCCCGAGTGAACCTGGACAGGTAAGAATCTAGAGGCGCCCTAGGAAAGTGTTGTCTACAAGGGTCCAGGGCGGAGAAGAGGCAGCACAAATACAGTTAGCCTTTCTCTAGGTTATTCTGAATCCTCCTCTGCTCAGATCTTTCTCCGTCAACATCAAAGAGGTTCTGATTTGTGGTCCGTGGCTCATCCCCTCTTGTTATTTGCTAATTTTGCCGGGAGTTAACCGGAGACTCTTTCTGCGGCCAGCTTTTTTCTTTCAGCAGAAGGACCCTCTAAAGAGCTCCCCAGGACAAAATATAACTCTGGTGGCATCATGGAACAGTGAGGAGGGAGCTCGTTGGGGAAGAGGGAGCCTTTTACTGCTGCTCCGAATGGTATCTCATTGTGTATGGATGGGTAGGGCTGTGGGAAACCAAACGAATCACTGCTTTTTCTCAGTTACTCTTTCCTTCTCCCTGTAAGGTGAAGTGATAGCTTTGGACTAAGTTTCAAAGCTCTCATCTTGGATATTTTAGCTCTTTAGTCACTCAGACATAAGGATGCTCTTTCTACTCTGCCCCCCTCCCCGATCCCCATCAAACGGTGCTCTGCTTGCCTGAGAACCCGCTCTCTATGGAAACCTGCACATTCCCTGATAACAAAAATCGTTATATGTATTAGGGGATATCCAATTATTTGCAACAAGCTGGTCAGTTTCACCTTTCAACCCCAGGCCACTTGATGTGTGTAGAAAAGATGGAGGCCCTTTAAGAGAGACGAGGTCAGGCAACATGAAAGGAAAATAATAAACCAGGGCCACAGACAAGACTTAAGAGCACCATCTACATCACAGAATGAAAGATTAAAGCATCGACACTTATTTATTTACTTATTTACTATAAAGATTTATTTGTTTATTTGAGAGAGAGAGAGAGAGATCACATGTGCATGAGAAAGGGGAGGGACAGAGAAGTAGAGAGAGAAATCTTCAAGCAGACTCCCGCTGAGTGCAGAGCCCGACTTGGGACTCAAACCCAGGACCCCAAGATCATTGGTCATGACCTGAGCTGAAACCAAGAGTCAGACACTCAACTGACTGTGTCACCGAGGCGCCCCAAAGCATTGACACTTGAAAAGAATGCTGGAAGGGGCAACCAACTTTCTCAGTTTCCTAAAAGGTAGATGTGGTAGATATTTCTCAGGATCTGGGGGGTGGGGGGAATAACCATACCTCCAAGTAAGTATTCATGTCTTTGCAAAGTCCTCTCCTTGACTATAGTTGACTTTCTGATCACTTGACCCAACAGACTGCAGTGTAACACTGTGCCAATTCGAGACCAAAGCCGTGAGAAGGCCTAGAAGCTTCTGCTTTTATGCTCTTGAGACCTAGTCGCCATGTAAGAAGTGTGAGTGCCCTGAGATCACCATGCTGTGAAGGACCCCAAACAGCCACATGGAGAGACTCATGTGGGAAAGAACTTCAGCTCTAGCTGAAGATGAGCTCCTAGGAAGGCCAACCTCAGCTGCCAGTCACATGAATGAGACCATTTGGAATCTTCCGGGCTTCCCAGTGCCTCTGCTGACACCATGGGAGGCAGAACTACCCAACCAACCTACAAAATCATAAGAAATAATAAACTGTTGTCTTCAACTACTAAGTTCTTGGATAATTTTAATGACTCAAGTTTCTCGAGTTGCTCATTACTGTGTTCTCATCATAACCGCAACAATCTCATGAGACAGTTGTTATTGCCAGTCTGCAGATGGGGAAACTGAGACTCAGAGAGTTTGCATAATCCCACAGTTGTTAAGCAACTAGTCTGAGGTTACTCAGATAGAAATGCTGGATTGAGTGTTCAACCCCTTTATCTGACACTGGGATATGAGCTCTTAACCACTATTTTACACTGTTAGAGGGTTTCCAGATGGTTCTTCTCAGCAATAACAACAACAACAAAAAATGTGTAAAGTGATGGCACTGTTGGATTTAGAATTGAGGACAGAGGCTTTGAAGAAGCTTTAATTTTGGAAAATTTGCATAAAATTAAAGCATGAGTGGCATCCAGCCTCTGGGCCAATGACCATCTCTTGATATCGACACATGTAATGATAACAGTGATAGGCAACCCGTGCTGAGTAGAAGAACTTTTAAAATATTATTTCACAATCACAGCTGTTCTCTAAGTTGCATGCATTTAGCTATTCACATTTAAAAAATGAGGAAATTGAGACTGAGGCAAGTAGAATAATCTAGAGTCAAGCCACTAGTAAGTCTCAGAGTCAGGAGCTGAACTCAGATAGGTTCTCTTCCAAACATCGCTAAGCATCAGAGAAATAAAAATCAAAACCTGGTGGTGGGTATTGAGGAAGGCATATATTGCATGGAGCACTGGGTGTGGTACATGAACAATCAATCTTGTAGCACTGAAAAAATAAAATAAACGTATTTGGGGGAAAAAACCACAATGAGACACTACTTCACATTGGTCAGAATGGCTAAAATAAACAACTCAGGAAACAACAGATGTTGGTGAGGATGGGGAGAAAGGGGAACCCTCTTACACTGTTGGTGGGAATGCAAATTGGTGCAGCCACTCTGGAAAACAGTATAGAGTTTCCTCAAAAAATTAAAAATAGAGCTACCCTATGACCCAGCACTTGCACTATTAGGTATTTATCCAAAGGATGCAAACATAGTGATTTGAAGGGATACCTGCACCCCAATGTTTGTAACAGCAAATGTCCACAGTAGCCATATTATGGAAAGAGCCCAGATGTCCATCAAAAGATGGATGGATAAAGAAGATGTGGTTATATCTATGTATAAAATATAAAATACATAATTATATATAAATATATAGACTATATAAAAATATATGTGCTGCCGAAGTGAGCACAAGACTATATAAAAATAAATAAATATTATATATAATGGAATATTACTCAGCCCTCAAAAAGAATGAAATCTTGCCATTCGCAGTGACATGGATGGAATTAGAGGGTATTAGATTAAGTGAAATCAGGTAGTCAGAGAAAGACAAATATCATAAGATTTCACTCATATGTGGAATTTAAGAAACAAAACAGATGAACATAGGGTAAGGGAAAGAAAAATAAAATAAGATGTAAACAGAGAGGGAGACAAGCCATAAAAGACTCTTAATTATAGGAAAAAAACTGAGGGTTGGAGGGAAGTGGGAGGGAGAATGGGGTTACTGGGTGATGGGCATTAAGGAGGGCACTTGAAGTAATGAGCACTGGGTGTTATATACAACTGGTGAATTGCTAAATTCTACCCCTGAAACTAATAATATGGTATATGTCAACTAAATTGAATTTTGTGAATATTGTGACTGGTTCGGTAAGATAGTGTCATGTTTTTAATTGTAAAGATCACTTAGTTTGGCTCTTTGGAAACCATTACTATGTTCCTTCAGTGCAGGGGTTAAAACCCATTAGGATTCTTTTTTCAAACCCCATAGGAACTTAAGGAAAATGCTAATTAACTCTCCCTCTGGAACTAATAATACACTATATATTGATTAATTGAATTTAAATTTAAAAAAGAAATATGCTAAGTGTGTATTTTATATAATCAATAAAAGTCCCTAAACAAAACATAAGGCCAATCCAGTGGGAAGTGAGAAGACGCTGAGACCCAGTAGGAATGGCAAGATGGTTCGATAGCAAGTAATTGGAGCCGTGGCTTTATTCTGGGTCCCTGCTTGCTGGCTGGTTGATTCCTCAGCAGAAAGCAGAGCAAGGCATATGGAAGGAAGCTAATCTAGGAACTGGAATACAGACTGGAAGCTCTGATATGCTCTCTTACAGAGTCCTCCTCTTCTCCTCACTGACCAATTCTTTGAAGAACTAGTATGTGGAAAATTGCAATCCAGTCTATTCATTCACTCCGTACATGGATTTTTGCTGAGTACATTCCATGTGCTAGGGCGTTACCTGACTCTGGAGATAATATGATGAGCAAGACAGACATGTCTCTGAGGTCATGGAGCTTACAGACCAATGGATTAGACTGACAATTGGATAATCATACAAAGAACTAAGTGAGTTATGAGAATTTATGAGAGGAATTAGACCTTGGTAGGTTTTCTTGAAGTCGTGACATTTAAGCAACTATCTGGAAGGTAAGAAATCAATACGCAAAGTGGTGGGGGTGAAAGAGCTCCCCGGGGGTTTTCTAGGTAAAGAGAATCACCTTTTAAAAAGCATGGAGGACAGTGTGAGAAGGAAGGGAAGGGTGAATGGGGGGAAATCAGAGGGGGCCATGAACCATGAGAGACTGTGGACTCTGAGCAATAAACTGAGGGTTTTGGAGGGGAGGGGGTAGGGGGCTGGGCGAGCTTGGTGGTGGGTATTGAGGAGGGCATGTATTGCATGGAGCACTGGGTGTGGTGCATGAACAATGAATCTTGTAACACTGAAAAAATAAAATAAATATATTTGGGGAAAAAAAAGTTTTGAACGGGGAGCCCTGCATTTTCATTCTTCACCAAGACCCATAAAGTATGTAGGTAGTCCTGCCTGTGGGAGTTTGATTTTGATTTCACTTGTCATACATAGCCATGGGAGGGTTTTAGGTGAGAAGAGACACATCCTGATTTCCGAAAGACCATTCTGGTTGTGATATGAAGAATGGAAGAATGGGGGCGCCGGAGTGGCTCAGCGGGTTAAAACCTCTGCCTTCAGCTCAGGTCATGATCTCAGGGTCCTGGGGATCAAGCCCCGCATCAGGCTCTCTGCTCAGCAGGGAGCCTGCTTCCCCCTTTCCCTCTGGCTGCCTCTCCGCCTACTTGTGATCTCTCTCTCTGTCTGTTAAATAAAATCTTTTAAAAGAAAAGAATGGAAGAATGGACACCATCATCACCCTTTAGGAACTTATAGTATGGCAGGTAAAACCAAATCTGGCCGAGGGTTATTATTAAAAGTAATATGTTATAGAAATACATTCAAGAAGACCCCACGAAGTTGGAAGGAAGGTCATCTAATAAAGTCTCTTGGTTGGGAAAAGTTATAATTTCCTATGTGGCTCTTCCCAATCTTCTCTTCTCTGAGCTAAATACCACCCACTACTTTTTTGGTTCTTCAACTCAAGGCTCAATTTCTTAGTCAAGAAGCTTAAGGATCTGAAAAATCACCATTTCCTCTTTGGGGCCTCACAGTAGCTTTTGGAATTGTCCCGTATCTTCAGCTTAATACTAAAGACTCCTGTGGAATGTGGGGCTACTTTCCCTTCTTCCTTCCTATCATTCAATGAGTCCAGATAACTCCCAGAGGATTATGATGAGGTTTTTCAGTTGTTTATCTGAATCTCCACTAATCTAATTCTTCGGATACATGGGAGTCCATCCCACAGACACTTGGCTATTTTTTCCACTTAAGGCAGCTGTGTTTGTGTTGTGAGTGAAACTTCTGTTTTAGGCATTTCCCATAAATGCTATTTTATGATATTATTGCCAGCCACACCATCCCTTGTGTGATGTTTTATCCATCATCCCTGTTCAATAGCACTTTCAGCAATGATGGGAATATTCTATATCTTCTTGGTCCAATATGGTAGCAACCAACCACATATGGCTATTGAACACTGATTAGAGTTCCACATGAAAATTTAGGCTACGAAAGCTCAGGAATCCTATTTAGTAGTGCAACCCCAGATATAAACCTAGGTCTTCTGTTTCTTGGTGATGCTTGGTGATCTTTTCTCTAGACCACTATGCATAGTCTCAACAAGCATTTATTTGCAAGGTTTTATAGACCATCTATTAAGTGTATTAATTATTTGGGGGATGCAAAAAAAAATAAGATAGCTCCATTGTTAGCAATAAGGAGAGACAATCACTTTGTTGACCTCTAAGAGCAAAGAAGAAGAAGGACAGTTCCTGTGTTCACCTTCCGGAGTCCAGAGGTGTTACTATGACTGTTGCACAAGATGGGTTGAGTTTTGCCTCTGTGCTGGATAGACAAGTCTCTTGATCACTGAAAGTTCTTTAGTGCTTGACACACACAAGATATAGGTGGTCAGTTTCATCCGCCATGCCATTCTAAGGTCTTTGGGTTTGGTGACAATGAGGCTAAGTAATTTGCCCAAGCCCACACAGCCACTAAGAGGATGAGTCTGGATTGAAATCTAGATCCTTTGACCCCAGTATTTTTTTTTAAGATTTTTTTCATCTATTTATTTGACAGAGAGAGAGCAAAAGTAGGCAGAGCAGCAGGCAGAGGTAGAGGGGGAAGTAGGCTCTCCACTGAGCAGGGATTTCGATGCGGGGCTCGATCCCAGGACCCTGAGAACATGACCTGAGCTGAAGGCAGTCACTTAACTGACTGAGCCACCCAGGTGCCCCTTTTTTGACCCCAGTATTAATTAGGATAGCAGAAGGTATAGATGTTGCAAACATAGTTTGTGCACTGATTCTGATGGTCTTGAGGGCCAGGCTAAGAAATCTGGATTTGATCCCCTGGCAGCAGTCATCCACAGAGTCTTTTAATGAACTTCTCAGTGGAAGCTGCTGAAGAAGTAGGAAGTAAGACGAATAAACCAGTAGCAGTGTGAAAGGGGAAAGATGGGAGGGCTCCGAGAAAAACCATGTATCAAGGTTTTGTGCCTTAGGGGTTGGTTTCTTCTACATCCAGAAGATGCCGAGGACAGTGGGAGCATGGGAACGTCAAGGACTGGAACTGTTCTGGGAATCCACCGGAAGGTCAGCAGCTCATTTTTAGGTCCAGAGGATGTTAACGAAAGATCATGGACCGAGCTGCAGAAAGGTCTAGCTGGTTCCTGATGAACACAGAGCAAACCATGATCTTTGGAATCGAGGGAGCGTGAAGTTAAGTAACTTGACCAAGGCCAGCCAGCCAGTCTTGGAAGAGAAGTGTGTATGGAAAGTATGGGAAGAACAAAGAGGCAGGGAATCACCTCAGAAGGGACAGAGGAGGTCTAGAATGGGTCGGTGGTGAGAGAGGAGAAAGGCGAGTTCAGGCTCTGTGCTGACTGGTGTTAACATTATGTAAGGGGTTGTGGGAGGTTGATGATCAGAAATAGACCTGAAGGACATGAGGGAGGTCGCTGATAACTTTTAATAGTCCTCTTTGGGGAGCACAGTGTGGCCAGATAACACAGGAATTTAAGGGAAAGAGGACTATGTTCTATGGGTAGCAGGGGTTGACCGGCAGTGAAAGGAAGGACTGAAAAGCAACAACCAGAAAAACACAAGGAAGTCAACGCGAGTCTCTTCAAGATAGAAAAATGCGTGTTCATGTTTGGAGGCAAAGGGAAAGAAGCCAGCAGAGAGAATGAGAAATATTGGAAGAATCATACTGCACGTAGTTCTCTCAACATGGTTTAAAAATTTTTTTTTTCAGCCATTCTTACTTGTTTATTATTCCTGAAGTAGTATTTTTTTTTGAGATTTATTTATTTTAAGAGAGAGAGCATGATCGAGTGTGGGGTAGGGTGCAGGGGAAGGGAGACAATCTGAGAATCTCATGCAAACTCCACCCCGAGTGTAGAGCCCATTGTAGGGCTCCATCCCATGACCTTGAGATCAGGACCTGAGCCGAAATCAAGAGTCAGATGTTTAATCTACTGAGCCACCAGGTGCCCCATCTTGAAGCAATATTTTTAAGCAATAGTAATTGGAAGTGGGATAGGCAGACAGATCAATGAAACAGAAAGTCTAAAATAGCCATATATATATGGATCTAACAAAATCCACACTTCATAATAGTGGGAGGGAAAAAATGGATTATTCAAGAACCAGTTATTTGCAAAAAAATTTTGTAGGTTGTAATTTCACGGGATATACTGACATAAATTCCACCCGGTTATGGAGTTTTAAAAACCATGAAAATACAGGGGCACCTGGGTGGCTCAATTGCTTAAGTGTCTGACTCTTGATTTCTGCTCAGGTCATGATCCCAAGGTCGTGCGATTGAGCCCCGCATTGGGCTCTGTGCTCAGCACAGGGTCTGCTTGTCCTTCTCCTTCTGCTTCCCCACCCACCTGCTTGCACTCTCTCTCTCTCTCTCAAATAAATAAAAAAATAAAATCTTAAAAAAATAAAATCTTAAAAAAATAAAGATCATGAAAGTACGAAAAGAAAAGGTAAACAAATTTAATAGTAATCTAAGCACATCAAGTGCATAAAATTCTAACTCACAGCTGTAGGCCAATGAAACTAGAAGCAAAATCTAGGTGGTTCTGTTAGAAAGAATTTGAGGTAGAGTTAAGTTGAAGTGATGAAAAACCCTTCCATCCTCTCTGAACCTATTCAAACATCCAGAAGTATAAGAGTATGTTAAACTCAGAAGCTGGGAAGTAGCACTGAGTGGTCCCTATCGCATTTTTTGGTGGACTTGGGCTTTGGAATTTTTCAAATTCTGTGGCATCATTTGGTTACGGTTTTAAAATATCACCTACTCAATAACATCATGTATTTCTTCCTCTAGTAATCGGCGAAAATCATTAAATATCAGGAAGGAGTCAAATTCTTTCCATTAAGTTATTGGCACCAAGTGTCCATCTCTTTAAGAATCCCCAAGATTGCCAAATATATAGGTAAGATACGCCACATGTCACATAGGCAAACCACTTGACATCACTGAAATGGCCTTAATTGACATTAGCAGTGCCGTGAAGTAATGCTTAAAACAAACAAACGAAAACCCAAAACCACACAACTTAGTCCTAATTTCAAATACTCATTTGCGTGCCTTTAATCCAATACAGTCTGTGTAGGAAATTAAAAAAAAAAAATCTTATAATCCCTGCCAATACCTTCAGACCATGTACTCAAATGGGCACCACTGAATTTCAATTTCCATGGTGAGTGCATTTCCTGTGTTACTGCATGATGTTTGGTAAACATAACACTGAGAAGACTGACAGTCAGGAGTAACGTCTTTGATTTTGATGACGACTCCCTTCCTCGATGCCTACTTAGCGAGTGTTCCACGTACCTGGCCCCTACGCACATTTTCCAATCGTCACCATGACTCACAAAATAATTGCTAACTAAAATAAACACCTCTTCTCCTGGACCACAGTTTCCGAGAGAAGAACGTCACCAGCTAAACACCTCTTCTCCTGGACCGTAGTTTTCCAACAGAAGAACGTCACCAGCCTCTGCTTCCCTAAATACGTCACTCATATTTCAAGAGTGAGTTCAAGGGTTGTTACGTCGGTGGTTTAATCCAGCCGCAAACCAAAACAGACCCTGGCCTCACTACCACCCTTCATGACGTTGTTCTTCCATACTCCATGCTGTTACTACTCTACTTCACTCAACCTGTGTCCGCTGATTAAAGAATTCCAGCACTAGGTATCACTTTCGATGAGCTAAGCTATGCTGCAGGGACAAATGACCCCCAAATCTCACCCAGCAAGGTTCATGTCTGGTGCATGGCCATTGAAGGCAGTGTTGTATGTCTTCCTTACTCTGGGGTCCAGGCTGGTGGGACAGCCACTCCTGGAACACGAATGATGCTTCATGGCGGTAGGGGGAGAGAGAACATGGCGAATCGCAACTGGCCTTTATTTATGTATTTATTTTTAATTTTTTGGGGGGGGCACACTGGTTTTTAAAGTTGTTTTTCCACTCTCATTTCTCTGATGAAAGCAGGTCACACGGCCATACCGAGCTTCCTAGCTTTAAGACGAAGACCTAGAAATAGGTAGTGAACAGTACTAATGACTTCCACGTGCGTATTTGACTCCCTTGCCAAGCATAAATGTGTCAAAAGCTGTGAAATTGGTTTTCCCAAACTTTGGGAAAATATTTTGACTCAAACCTGTTTATGCTTTGGAGAAGGCTTGGAGTGTTGGCTCTGAAGTTTTAAACTCCTTAGATAAAAAATATTCAATTTACAACTGGAAAGCGATACCTTGCGCTTGTTGTGGAAGAAAAAAATTTCCCAACAGGTTCGTGAAAAAGGTCACTGTTGGAAAATGATGCAAAATCTCTGTCCCCTATTCAACAGAATTCCTAAACAGACAAATCATTGTGGAGTAGAAACAAGTACGTTCCTTGGTCCAGTGAAATCCAATTTTAATGTATTGTTTTATATTTCTAAGTAATCTCTGCATCCGATGTGGGGCTCAAACTCATGACCTGAAGATCAAGAATCACACACTCTACCGACTGAGCCAGCCAGGCGCCCACAGTGAAATCCGATTTTAAAATTCTTTGTCAGGTTTCCCCTTTAAGTCTTTAGTTGCTGGTTGTTTGTGAGAGATCTGCTAGCCTATCACTTGTTCTAGCACATTCAGCTTCGGGGTCTATACTTAAGTTAGGCTGGAATCCTCTTTCTTGTTTATATTTATGATTTTATTTTGAGCCGTAGTATTTATGTTACTATTTTCATTACACTCTTATTTAACAAACCACTTTTGAGTCATTGATTCTTTTTTGTGAACTGGGGATTTAAAACAGAAGGCAGGCAATAACAACAACAACAAAAAGTTAAAAAAAAAAAAAACACAAAGGGTAATGTGCAAAGAAAATAAAATGAACTTCTTACATAAATTAAAGTAGACTTCATTGTACGGGATGGATGTATTTAGTACAAGTTGACTTTAAAGTATATCTCATTTTCTGCAATCTTCAGCAGGAAATGTTCCCATTGGGTGTGTGGGTCAGAAAGATAATTTTCCAGCAAATTAAGTTTAGAGTTTTTTTGAGTAAGGTATTTAGGTGAGGGGTAATGCATGTGTCCTGGAGGGACTGTATTTGGGTGACTTGTGAAAACAATATAAGGAGAACTCTGTATCCCCAGAGACAGATAAAAGTAGAAAATCCTACCTCTTGGATTTTCAGAAAACGGCAAACAATCTGAAAAGTTCAAAACCTGTGATCTCAGGGAATGTAATTCCCCCTCTCCATTCCATCCAACAATGTCCTTTTAATACACCCAAATAGGGGCACCTGGCTGGCTCAGTGAGTTAAGCCTCTGCCTTGGGCTCAGATCATGATCTCAGGGTCCTGGGATCGAGCCCCTCATCGGGCTCTCTGCTTGGCAGGGTGCTTGCTTCCCCCCTCTCTCTGCCTGCCTCTCTGCCTACTTGGGATCTCTCTCTGTCAAGTAGATAAATAAAATCTTAAAAAAATATATACCCAAGAGGTTTTGGGGTATTGTTTGGCCTCTTTTTGTAAGAGACACCCCAATTTTTTAATTGATCCCCCTTTAACCTTATAACTAATAACATGATGAATCATGATGAATCCATGCTTCCCATTCCTCCCTGAGGAAGGATCCTGGAAGGGATTAGAGAAAGGCCAGCCATGTTCTCTTCAACACTCTTCCACAGGAGGGAGGGAGCAAGGTCCGTCTTTTATGAACCCGAATAAGAAAAAGTAGAGAAAAACGTTTCTTCTGTCAGGCGCTAGTGTTTATTGTCTGCTCTGCTTTGAACGTTTGTGTCACCCCCAAATTCATATGTTGAAATCTAATGTCCCGGGTGGTGGTATTAGGAAGTGGGGCCTTTGGGAGGTGGAACCCTCCTAAGTGGGATCAGTGTCTTTATAAAAGTGGCCCTAGACTGCTCCCTTGTCCCTTCCAGCATGTGCGGACACAACAAGAAGATGGCGGTCTACAAACCGGAAAGTAGGTTCTTACCAGACGTCAAATCTGCTAACACCTTGGTCTGGGACTTCCAACTTCTAGAACTTGAGAAATAAGTTTCCTTTGTTCATTAGCCACCAGTCTGTGCTATTTTATATAGGACATTGTCTCCGCTAATAGCAGTAGCAATAAAGAACTTGAACGTGTTGGTAGGGCTCATGTAGAAGGGACAGCAACTCTATGCTATTGACCTTGTATTGGATCCTTATGGGCTAGGTCCCATACTGGGCACTTTCTAGTGATGCGATGAGGAAATGGAGCTGACCTCATGCTCAAGGGGTCATGGGAGGTTATTCCTACAGAGGTATCCTATGAATCCAACTATGAAGTAGGATAAGTGCCATTCAAGAGAGACAAAGTAAGCTGTGTTAGGAGGTAAGAGTGGAAGTGAGGGAGCTCTTGCTTTTTGCATCAGGAAAAGCTTAATACAGTAGGTGGGATTTAAAGATGGAGGTGGAATAATAGGATGAATTGTGCACAGAAAGTGTCCACGGAATAGTGTGAATGGAGGTATAGAAAGAGGGTATGCTTCCTAGTTGGCTAAAACAATGTGTTCTGTGAGGGGAGTTGTGGAGGGCATGCCTGGGAAGATATATTGGGGCCCTTCAGGAGAGTGATTTGAACTTTACTGAACAGCCCGTGAGGAGACATTAGGTTTCGAGCCGTGCTTTGGGAAGATGCATTGGCCATAGTCGTGGGGTCTGGGGAAGAAGGGAGGTTTGCGCAGTGGTAGAGTTCATGTGGGCGGGATAAGGTTTGGCCAAAAGTGAGTTTGGCTAAGAGATGGACTGCAAAGAAATCTATTTTCATTTTCAGAAAATATTTTCAATATTTCCATCAAAAGGAAGAAAGCAAGCCAGAAACTCCAAGATTGCTCTGGAAGGAGAATCTCTTTTGGAGAAGAGGGTGGCTGGACTTGAAGCTGCCATTCTCTCCTCTCAAATTTCTCTCCCCTTTCGGAATCCCTCATTAACTGCCAAGGCTCCACCACGCTATTCTGTGTCGGGATGTGTTATGGGCTGAACTGTATCTCCCTAAAATTCATAGGTTCAAGTCCTGAACCCCAGTACCTCAGAATATGGTGTGTTCTAAGAAAGGGTCCCAAAAGAGACAACTAGGTTAAGATGTGGTCTTGAGGGTGGGCCCTCATTCAATATGACCAGTGTCCTTATAAAAGGAGGAAATTAAGATGGCAGACACGCATAGAGGGAAGACCACGTGGAAGACAGAGGAAGAAGATGGCCATCCACAAGCCAAGGAGAAGCCTCAGAAGAAGCACCTTAATTTCAGACTTCCAACCTCCAGAACCATGAGAAAATTAACTTCCATTGGACAAGCCAACCAACCTGTGGTACTTGGTTATGGCAGCCCTAGCAAACTCATCTAGTGCGTGTGGAAAGTGACTTCCTTTGGTGTTTTATAGGACAGCTGAGAGAAGACATTTAAAGTAGGCTTTGGTAAAGTTTAGGAGGCAGCAAAGGGGTCCCAAGCCCACACACTAAGATAAAACTAGGCAATTGAGCTCGTGAGAAATGGCGAGCTTTCTAAGACTCCAACAACCCATCCCATTCATAAGGGGATGTGTCCGGGAACGAATCCCATTGGATCCCGTTGCTGCCTCTTGCATTCAGAAGGGAGCCCCCACAATACAGCTCCATCATTTTGTCAGGGAGCCACGTGCTCAGCAGTATGTGCTGAAAGAGGGGTTAAGCCTCAGACCGCAGGTGGCCTGTGGCTGGGGCATGTGGCCAAGAAAAGAGCAACAGAATCCAGCATCCCAGCCTCCGGGTTTGTCCACAAATGGGTCTGGACATCCCGGGGATCGGCATGGCCATGGTGTCCCCCATGAGGAGGGCTGCACCGTGCATGAGGTGTTTATAAGCTTTGATGAAAACGCCATGTTCCTACAGCCCTGAGAGCCTGCCTGGGAGGGAGGCAGGACCGGCAGCTGCCGTCCCTGCACGTACAGAGCTGGGGGTGGGGGTGATTCCCTCGGACTGGAGAGAAACGTTATGGGAACATTCCCTGGCAAAGACTCAGCCCTGTAGAGTGCTCCAGGAAAATAGTTTTGAACGCAGGAATTGCCAGGTCTGGATAAACATAGTTCAGTCCCTCAGATGTTTTGAGCATGACTGAATGTTCTCACTGAACAGCCTTTCATCAGAGGTCTTCAAATAGTTCACATAAAATCCTGATCCTGTTCCAAGCTGTGGCTTGGTCAAAAGTTATCAGATCCACTGTTCTGGGGACCCAATGCTGTCAAGTGTTCATCTTTTTCTTTTTCTTTTTCTTTTTTTGTGATAACTTGAACCCATGAGGAAGCGAAAGCTTAAGAGTTTCATGCTCTCACGGGAGGGTCCAATTCTGGTCTTCTGGCTAATGGACTTGGCAAGCATCTTTATGCTATGAGCTTCATAGTCCTTGTGTGTAAAATAATAATAATAATAATAGTAGTAGTAGTAGTAGTACGTCATTTACATCGATGTGGATGGAACTGGAGGGTATTATGCTAAGTGAAATAATCAGAGAAAGACAATTATCATATGGTTTCACTCATGTGTGGAATATAAGGAATAGCACAGAGGATCATAGGGGAAGGGAGGGAAAACCGAATGGGACAAAATCAAAAAGAGAGACAAACCATGAGAGACTCTTGACTCCGAGGAAACAAACTGAGGGTTAGTGGAGGGGAAGGGGGTAAGGGGATGGGGTCACTGGGTGATGGGCATTTAGAAGGGAACGTGATTTAATGAGCACTGGGTGTTACATGCAACGAATGAATCGTGGAACCCTACATCAAAAACTAACGATGTACTGTATGTTGGCTAATTGAATTTAAATAAAAAAATTAGATACAGGTTTAACATCATTCCTGTCAAAATCCAGGTGAGGTTTTTGGTTTTTTTTTGTAGATATGAACATGACTGTTCTAAAATTTATATGGAAAGGCATATGAGTTAGAATAACTAAAACAATTTTGAGAAAAAGAGAAATAAAGTGAAAGAAATAAAAAAAAAATAGCGTGTCTTCATATGCCTGGCTCCTACATTTTTAATCTGATCGAAAAGCAAAAAGGGTTTGACTTTGTAATGGAAGCCTTGAAAAGTCCGTGCATACCACAGGGGCTCAGGAAGGAGTCCAGAAGGTGGCAGGGGAAAAAAAAGATGGTGAAAGGATAATGTCCCGTTGACCCTTTTCATTGTGTCTATCACCACACTAGGGATTCTTTTTTTTTTTTTTTTAAAGATTTTATTTATTTGAGACAGAGAGAGAGAGAGAGAGCATGAGGGGGGAAGGTCAGAAGGAGAAGCAGACACCCCGCTGAGCAGGGACCCCCATGTGGGACTCGATCCCGGGACTCCAGGATCATGACCTGAGCCGAAGGCAGTAGCTCAACCAACTGAGCCACCCAGGCATCCAGCACTAGGCATTCTTTTTTTTTTTTTTTTAATTAAAGATTTTTACTTATTTATTTGACAGAGAGAGAGAGAGATCACAAATGTGAGAGAGACCACAGAGAGGCAGGCAGAGAGGCAGGGGGTAAGCAGGCTCGTAGCTGAGCAGAGAGCCCGATGTGGGGCTCGATTCCAGGGTGCTAGGATCATGACCTGGGCCGAAGACAGAGGCTTTAACCCACTGAGCCACCCAGGCGCCCCAAGCACTAAGGTATTCTTGAAACATCCTATGATTCTGCTATACTATGCTTTTGTTTTGTTTTGTGTGTGTGTGTGTGTGTGTTTGCATATCCATTTTTTTTATTAACATATAATGTCTTATTTGCCCCAGGGTACATGTCTGTGAATCATCAGGCTTACACATTTCACAGCATTTGCCATAGCACATACCCTCCCTGATGTCCATAATCCTACCTCCCCTACCCCCCAGCCACCCTCAGTTTGTTTCGTGAGTTTAGGAGTCTCTTACGGTTTGTCTCCTTCCTGATCCGATCTTATTTCATTTACCCACCCCCCACGACACCCTGCCCTGCCTCTCAAATTCTTCATATCAGAGCAATCATGTGATAATTGTCTTTCTCTGACTGACTTATTTCGCTTAGCATAATACCCTCTAGTTCCATCCACGTCGTTGCAAATTGCAAGATTTCTCTTGATGGCTGCATAGTATTCCATTGAATATATATACCACCTCTGCTTTATCCATTCATCTGTTGATGGACATCTAGGTTCTTTCCATAGTTTGGCTACTGTGGACATTGCTGCTATAAACATTCGGGTGCATGTGACCCTTCAGATCACTACATTTGTATCTTGAGGGTAAATACCCAGGAGTGCGATTGCTGGGTCATAAGGTAGCTCTATTTTCAACTTTTTGAGGAACCTCCATACTGTTTTCCAGAATGGCTGTGGGTTTTTTTTTTTTTTTTTTTTTTTTAACCAGTCTTCAAGTCCAAGGTTACAGAATGGATCCTAGGTAAACCATTAGGTTGGAAACTCAAGATGTTTGAAGCAATGTAAACGAATGCGTTGTAAAAGAGCTCAAAGCAATGTTTAGCTGCCAACGGGTGTGGTGCATATAAACACGGGGTCACCACAGGGCAGCCATTCAAGAAATACATGGAGGTTTGGAGATTCATACATTTTTCTAACTATACTCTCATTCATTCATTCAACGAATATTAGTAAAGTGCTTATTTTATGCCAGGGATATAATTAGGCCTAAGAATCAGAAAAGAGTAAGACAAGTCCCAGCCTTTCAGCGCTTATAGACTGAAGGAGGAATATTGGGATGAAATAAATGAACAAATAATGCAATACCGTGTAATTAGATTTCAGCAAGTGGATGTGGTATTCCCCGTGTCAGGACCCTAGGGGTGGTCACACAGATCTGTGACATGATTTTTATAAGACTTAATTTTTTCTAGAGAAGTTTTAGTTTGTAGAGAAGTTGAGAAGGTACAGAAATTTCCCCACATGTACACCAGCTCTCCGCTCATCAACATCTCCCGTCAGAGGGGTGCATTTATTCAAATTAGCGAACCTCCATTGACACATCATAATCACCTGAAGCCTGGAGTTGACCCTTAGGGTTCAGTCAGTGTAGAACATTCTATGGGTTTGGACAAATGTGTCATGA
>CM052804.1:45133733-45185133 GCA_028533885.1 Nasua narica
TTTTTCTTGTCCTTCCCCCACCAAAGGGCTGCAGAGGTAGGCAGGGGAAAGGTCTCCTGATTTATCTGTGTATCCAATAACCTCCCTCTCCTCTTTGGACTTCGGACCCGACCCTGGGGGCACCAGGAAGTGTTGGAAGGGACCAAGTGCAAGGATAGTTTCCTCCTCCCTCAGCTTCCCACTCTTGTCCTGTCCTTCCTCCTCCTCTTCCTGTTCCTCTCTCTCTATTCCTTTGTATGCCTAGCGATGCCCGTGGGCATTGATCACTCAGTACGTGGCAGTCGTGCTAAGGGGCCCCGGGTTCTGCCTGGAGCCCCGTGCTCTGGCCCTCGCACTCAGGTAATGACAGAGTGTCGTTTCACTTTACTGGTTCCGATGATGCCACCACCCGTTTGTAGATTTGGTTCTCAGGGGCTCCCACACCCAACCCTCCTTGGAAAGAACTTAAGCAGGTTTCTCTTAACAAGCCAAATTCTTGCTGTCGACTGGGAACTGGTGACAGTTAAAGGAACAGAGACGGAGCAGAAAAGATGACAAGGGCTGCGGAGATGCTGGTCTAGGTCGACATAGATCAGAACCAGAGAGCAGGTGATTCTCTGTGTTTCTAGATCTTTGAGACCCCCTCCTCCCAACCTGGCAGCGGATTCCTTCCAGGAGCAGATATGCTCTCCTTGCATAGCGTTTTCTGCCAAAGACTAGGCGGCCTGATGTGTGTGTGTGTGTGTGTGTGTGTGTGTGTGTGTGTGTGTGAGTGTGGGTGTGAATGTGGGTAAGTCAAAAGCAAGGAGTGGTGTGAGCAGGTACCCAGGGTCCTGTGGAATCCGCACTGGGGGCGGTGGACAGGGGACTCCTCGTTGTAACCTGTCCCTCACCCTACTTGTCCCTCTCTTTCTCCAGGTCTGTGCGTGATGAGCGCGGCCTCCATCTACACGGTGAGGCACCCGGAATGGCATCTCAACTCGGAGTATTCCTATGGCTTCGCCTACATCCTAGCCTGGGTGGCCTTCCCCCTGGCCCTTCTCAGCGGCGTCATATACGTGATCTTGCGGAAACGCGAATGAGGCTCCCAGACGGCTGGTCTGAGGCACTGAGCATACCCAGGGGAAGGGAGGAAGGAAACCAGAAACCAGAAAAAAAAAAAAAAAAAAGAGCTAGCCAGAAAACCCAAACTCAAACCAAACCAAATAGAAAGCAGTTGAAAGGGGGGGGGTTTAGTGTTGACTGAAGATGTATATAATATCTACGGTTTATAAAACCTATTTATAACACTTTTTACATATATGTACATAGTATTGTTTGCTTTTTATGTTGACCATCAGCCTTGTGTTGAATCTTAAAGAAGTAGCTAAGGAACTTGACATCCTAACCGTATAATCGAGCTCAGTATTTTCTGTTCTGTTTTTCGTTCTTTTTGTTTTGCCCAGGCATGAAATAACTCCGTCTTGCCCCTTCCCTTTTATCTGAAAGAAGATACCTCCCTTCCACTCCACCTCATTGAGAAAACCAAAGTGTGGGTAGAAACCCTGAATGGCCAAAATCCTTAAATTGTGGGTGACCCCGTGCTTCTCGCACAGAGACGGGCACCGCCCACCCCTCCCCCGTTGCCGTGCGAAGCCTCACGCCCCCAGGGGCGAAACCCCCAAACTGGAGCCCTCAGCAAAAACATGGCTTGTGGCCTCGGAACGCTTGCCCTTGAGGGCGGGTGTCCCAGTCACATGCCGAGATGAGAAAATCGGTGACAAGAGATCTACGCGACATGGTGCTATTTATCTACCATTCCTTAGTATCACTAATCCTCTAAACCACTCACTGGAAATTCAATTAACGGTTTTACAACGTAAAGTAGAATGGAGACCTGAATAAATAATTCTCTGTGATATAAATGGTTTATAACTGCTTTTGTACCTAGCGAGGCTGCAGTTATTCCAATAATAAATAAATAAGAAACACAGCCTTTATCGCTCCCACGTTCTTCTTACGGTCGGAGCATTGGGACAAGCCTCTAGGCCCCCCCCACCCCGCCCGGGACTGTTGAGTTCCCAGGGCTCAGTTGGGTCTAGACTGTTCTCTGCCTCCAAGGACTGTCTGGCAATGACTTGTACTGGCCACCAACTGTAGATGAAAATACGGTGCCCTTCTGATGCTAAGACTCCAGACCTTTTTTTTTTTTTTTCCCCTTTTTTGGCTTTGCTTTTTTTCTGATTTTATACCAACTGTGTGGACTAAGATGCATTAAAATAAACATCAGAGTAACTCACGGATCTCTCTTGGGATTTTGTGGGGGGCCTTGATGTGGGTGGCGGAGTTGCCTTTCCGAGCGGAGGGAAGATGTGCAAAACATCAAGCTTAAGATTCACTCAGTGTTGCTCGAATTCTCGTTGAGCACCTACACTGAACTGGGTACCAGAGATCGAGAAACGATCACATATTTTTTTTTTTAAAGATTTAATGTATTTATTTCAGAGAGAGGTCGAGAGAGAGCATGAGTGGAGAGAGGGGCAGAGGGAGAGACCAGAGTTAGAGAATCTCAAGCAGACTCCATGCTGGGCATGGAACCCAACACCGGCTTGGATCCCAGGACCCTGGGATCATGACCTGAGCTTAAATCAAGAGTTGGACGCTTAACCAACTGAGCCACCCAGGCGCCCCTAGGATCACATACTTCTTAATCACAAAGGGTAATATTTTAGTGAGAGGCACAGGAAAACAACTGTATTGTAATGAAGAACAAACCGATTAGGCTCCTTGGGTTTGAACCCCCTCCCCGCTTACCAGCTGCAGGAGGCTGGGGACAGACCGACTCTAAGATCCCATTTTCTCATCTATAAGATGACATGCCAATGGCCAATTTATGGGATTGTAGAGATTAAAAAGAAATGGAATGCATAAAGTGCTTAGTATAGTGAGCAGTAGATAGAAAACCCTCTATAAATCAGTGGTTATCACAGATGTGATGTTTGAGGTGTATTGCAAGGAGGTATTGATTGTTCTGGGGAATTCAAAATCCCAGGTCCCACATCAGAATCTCCCATGCAAGGGCCACCCCAGAGATGTGGATTTCTTCTGTCTGTGGGGGGACCCACCCCACCTTGATGGATTTAAAGGACCCTGCAGGTGATTCTAGTGCATAGGGGGTTATGATAAACCAGGAGCCCGTCAAACGCTTTTTAGACTTCAGCGTGCTAATGAATCACCTGGGAATCCTACAAAATGCAGATCTGGTTCAGTAGGTCTGGGATGGGGACTGAGGTTCCTCATTTCCAATTTATGCCTAAGTGATGCTGATGCTGCCGGTCCACGGCCCACACTTTGAGGAGCGAGGGTGTGAATAAAGCCTCCTTCAGGTACCTCATGCTCTTGCATCTTTGAACAGCTCTGACAGGAGGGCTTCCCCCTTTCTAGGTTTTCAGTATTGATTGGCCAGCTCTGTTTGTGACTTGGCTAGAGGGGTCAGGTGGCAAGATGAGACATAGACGATTGGGAAAACTAGGAGCTTCACTTCACGAGCTTAGACTTTGAAAAGTACACTTTCATTTCACAAACCTTCCTCTATGACACTGACCTACCAATTAAAAATTTATAGACGTAAGAATAAAGAAGAAAACCAAAAGTGGCCCAAATCTCCCCACCTAGGAAATGCTTTTGGCATTAAAAAAGGAATATATATCTAGGATCATAACACCCTGAAGACACCTGGACAGGAAAATAACATGGGAAAGCTTCTTTCCCACCTCCTCATAGTCTCTTGCCAAAGATAACGCATAAGACATAGCTTATGATGTCTGTCACAAAAAAAGACAATGGCCACATATATACACCCATTTAAGTATTTGAAAAATGTGCACCAAAGGGACCAAATTACTTCTACCATGGTGTTCTTTGAATTTAGTGATAGACATTGGAGAGCTTTCTACATCAGCATATACCTTATCATTTTCAACAAGCTTGGTTTCATTCTTTCAACATTCTGCATCGTATTTTGCTGTGTACCTGTGTACCCTCCTCACTGAGCCCAGAGATTTTCGCCTGGGTGGAGAAACATCCACAAAACATTAGTTTCTACTCTCCTTCCCAGGAACAGACGACACCTGCACCAGAGAGTGAAGAATTTCAAACCGCAAGGTACTCTCAAGAATAGAGGAGGTGCTGAGGGAAGGCAGCTGGGAGGAAATTCAAGACACAAGCTAAACTGTAGGCCGCCTGGTTTGCAGGAGAGAACAAGGGAATAGTATGCGTAGGAGGAACCCTCCTGGGATCAGAACAAAAAATCACACCCTGGCTTCAGAAACTATGCCTTCCAAGGAGTTGGAATGTGACTGGATTAATTGGTAGATCAATTTATGACCCAGAGCATTGTTGAAAACAATAGAGAAACCAGCAGTTAATTAATGGGGTCTAACAGTGGGATGCAGTCTGGGAAAGAAAGAAAAGTCTACCGGATCCCTTGTCATCCCAGGAAGGCGGTGAGCATTCCAAAGCTGTGCCTCCCCGAGGAACAACATCAGAGGCTGAGCACTGTTGGGAGGAAAGAGACCTTACTAAAATAATCTAGTCAGTTACTGTATACAAGCCTTCCTCATTTTATTGTGCTTCTGTTCTTCGCAGATCTTGGATTTTTTACAAATTGAACGTCGGTGGCATTGAGCACTGACCGCGTCTATCAGCGCCGTTTTCCCAACAGTATTTGCTCACTTGGCATCTTTGTGTCACATTTGGGTGATTTTAGCAATATTTCAAACTTTTTCATGAGTATGTTTGTTAAGGCGTTCTGTGACCAGTGATTATGACTTAGTGAGAGCTCAGATGATTGCATGTTTTAGCAGCCAAGTATTTTAAGTTAACGTGTAGACATTAGGTTTTTTAAACACGATGTCATCGCACACTTCGTAGATGATGGTCCAGTGTAAAGACAATTTTTATACCCTCAGGGAAACAAACAAACAAAAAAAACATTTGACTTGCTTTATTGTGACATTTGCTTTATTGTGGGGGTCTGGAACCAAACACATCCTATTGCTGAGATGTGCCTATAATTAAACAAATGAATAACGGGTAACAAACTCCAAAGTAGGGACAATGTATCATCTCAAATATCTCGTTGCTACAATAAATTATCTAAAACATCCAGATTCCAACAAAAAAATTATGAGGCAGGCAAAGAAACAGGAAGTATGACCCATACACTAGAAAAAACCAGAAAACTATCTACGAGAGAGACCAGATGTCAGATTTAGCAGAAAAAGGCTTTAAACTTTTGTATCAACATGGATGGGACTAGAAGAGATTATGCGGAGTGAAATAAGTCAAGCGGAGAGAGTCAATTATCCTAGGGTGTCACTTATGTGTGGAGCATAAGGAAAAACATGGAGGACATTGGGAGAAGGAAAGGAAGGGTGAATGGGGGGAAATCAGAGGGGGAGATGAACCATGAGAGACTGTGGACTCTGAGCAACAAACTGAAGGTTTTGGAGGGGAGGGGATGGGAGGTTGGGTGAGCCTGGTGGTGGGTATTGAGGAGGGCTCGTATTGCATGGAGCACGGGGTGTGTGCATGAACAATTCATCTTGTAACACTGAAAAAATAAAATAAACATATTTGGGAAAAAAAAGGCTTTAAAGCAGTCATCGTAAACATATTCACGCAAGTAAAGGAAATCGTGATTAAAGAAGTAATAGAAGGTGTGATAACAATGTTGCGTCAGATAAAGACTATCAATACAAAGATGGAAATTATGAAAAAGGGACAAATGGAAATTATGTTGTTGAAAAGTACAATAAGGCAAAAATCATGACATCCCAGTCAATAGACTCAGAAAAAGCATTGACAAAATCCAGTGCTCTTTTATGATAAAAACACCCAACAAATTAGGAATAAGAGAATTTCCACAACCTAATAAAGGACATCTATAAAAAACCCACACCTAACATCATGTTTATTGCTAAAATATTGAATGCTCTCCCTCTAAAATCAGGAACAAGACAAAGGTGTCTGTCTGTGCTTATAACCTCTATTTAACATTAACTTGGAGGTTCTAGTTAGGACAATTAGGCAAATTAGGTAAAAAAAATATTGCATCAGGGGCCCCTGGGTGGCGCAGTTGGTTGAGCGACTGCCTTCAGCTCAGGTCATGATCCCGGAGTCCCATGAGTCCCACATCGGGCTCCCAGCTCCATGGGGAGTCCGCTTCTCACTCTGACCTGCTCTCTCTCACTCTCTCTCTTTCCTAATAAATAAATAAATAAAATCTTTTTTAAAAAAAAATATTGCATCAGGACTAAAATGGAAGACTAAAATTCTCTCTCTTTAGAGATAAATGATCTTGTATACAGAAAATCCTAAGTAATCCAATAAAGAACTTTAGAACTGATACATGAATTCAGCAAAGAGGCAGGACACAATACCAATGTATAAAAATCAATTGTATTTCTATATTTTATTTTAATTCTATATTTTATTTTAATAATATAAATATATTATATTTTAATTGCACTGAACAATTAAGCAATGAAAATAAGAAAACAATTCAACTTAGAATAGCACCCAAAAAAAGGATAAAATACTTAAGAATAAATTTAACAGAAAAAGTGCAAAACTTTATAGTTTGAGAATTATAGAACATCGATGAAGACATTAAAGAAGATCTAAATAATTGGAAAAATATCCCATGTTCATGGATCAGATAATTTAACATTGTTAAGATGGGAATGCTCCTAGATTGTTCCACATTTTCAGGACAATTACCATCAGAATCCCAGCTGACTTCTTTATAGAAACTCATAAGCTGTTTCTAAAATTCAATTGGAATGATTGGAAATCTGAAATAACCAAAACAATCTTGCAAAAGCAAACAGTAGGAGGAATTTCCACTTCCTGATTTTAAAACTTACAATACAAGCGATGGTAATCAGTGGAATCTGGTTGAAAATCTAGAAGCAAACCCACATTTCTATGATCATAGATCATAAACCCACATATATTTGACCATGTTCTACGATCACTTGAATTTGACAAGGGTGCTAAGACCATCTACTGGGGAAAAGAAGAGTCTTTTCAACAAACGGTGCTTGAACAACTAAATATCCACATGCAAAAAAATTAAGGTGGACTTTTATTTAACAGTACATAAAACTTTTTTAAAAGATTTTATTTATTTATTTGGCAAACAGAGAGTGAGAGAGCGAGAGAGAGAGAGAGAGAGAGCACAAGTAGGCAGAGCTGCAGGCAGAGGGAGAGGGAGAAACTGGCTCCCTGATGCGGGACTCGATCCTAGGACCCTGAGATCATGACCTGAGCCAAAGGCAGACACTTAACTGACTGATCCACCCAGGCGCCCCAATAGCACATAAGAAATTAACTCAATATGGGGCTCCTGGGTGGTTCAGTGGGTTAAGGCCTCTGCCTTAGGGTCAGGTCATGACCTCAGGGTCCTGGGATAGAGCCCTACATCGGGTTTTCTGCTCGGCGGGGAGCCTGCTTCCCCCTCTCTCTCTGCCTACTTGTGATCTCTCTCTCTCTCTCTCTGTCAAATAAATAAATTAAAAAAAAATAAATAACTCAATATGGATGAAAGATTTAAATTTAAGATCTAAAACTATAAAGCTCTTATGAGAAAACTTAGGAGTAATCTTCATGACCTTGGGCTTGGCAAAGATTCTTAGATATGACACCCAAATCACCAGCAACAAAAGAAAAACGTCAATAAATTGGACATCATCAAAATGAAAAGCTATTGTGTTTCAAAGGACATCATCAAGAAAGTGAAAAGACAAACCACTGAATGGAAGAAAATATTTGCAAATCATATATCTGATATGGAGCCTCTATCCAGAATATATTTATAAAGAACCCTTATATTCAATAATAAAAAAGACAAATAACCCAATGAAAACATGGGTGGACTTGAGTGGAAATTTGTCCAAGGACTAAATATAAATGGCAGGTAAACACTCCCCACCCAAATGCTCAGCATTGTAAGTCACTGAGGAAATGAAAATCAAAATCACCATGAGATACTAGTTCACACCTACTAGGTTAGCTAGAACCCAAAAGTCTGATAATTGCACACACTGGTGAGCACGTAAAGAAACTGTAGCCTCAGACACTAATGGCGGCAATGTAAATTGTGCAACTGGTCTGGAAAACATTCTGTCAGTTTCTCAAAGGATTAAACATAGAGTTACCATATGACCTAGTGATTTCTGTCCTAGGAATATACTTGAGAGACATGAACACACAAAATGCAGAAACTCATACATGGGTGTTCATAGCAGTGTTATTCCTAAGAGCCAAAAGGTGGAAACAACCCAAATGTCCATGGACGGATGAATGGTTAAACCAAATGTCTTCTATCCACCTGCCACGTCTTATCTGTCCACACAAGGATATGATGTTCTTCTATATGCTACAACACGGGCGAATCTTGGAGACCTTAGGTGGAATGAAAGAAGTCCGTCACAAAAGGCCGTATGCTGTATAAGTCAATTTCTTTGAAAGTCTAGAATGGGGAATGCTACCCAATCAGAAATGAGATGGGTGGCCCTTTAAGACTGGGGATGGAAATGTAATGGGGTAGCTTGTAATAACTCACAGTTACCGTGTTTCCTTTCGAGGTGATAAAGTGTTCTAAAATGGACTTTCGAGATAGTGTCACGTCTTTTCACAGAAGTGAATGTACTAAAAACCAAAGAATTGTACACTGTAGGTGGGTCAATTGTATTCTACGATAATTATACTTCAGTAAAGCTGTGAATAAAAGAGAAAAGAGATCACTGTCTATTCCAGCTGTGGGTAGCTCTCTCATTAGGTCTGTTCTTTCTGTTTGAGAAGCAATACCCCCCCCCCTTTTTTTTTTTCGTGGTTTGGGTTATTTTTCTTTTTTTTAAAGGGACAAGATTCTTATTCCTTCTGAGCACTAAAGAGCAAGACAGGAAGTCGAAGATGAACAGTTAACATATTTCTTTGCTAACAGAATCTTGGGTTTTCCCAGGGGATTGTTTGGATGCTATTTATTTTCCATTCTGCAGCTCTTCTGAGAAATATTTTAATCTTAGGAATTTATACAAATGGAGTTTTGATTTGAAACCCCCCTCTTAGCTGCTTTCTGCCATGGGTTCAGGCTCAGGGAGTGGACCATTTACAGAATGGCAAGTGCATGGAGTGGGGTAACAGCTCAAGATGCAGGCATCCTTCTTCCCTTTTCTCTCCAGGATCTTGTACCCTCATATCTTAGTAAACTCTAACCTCCAATTGTCTGCGATTCTTCAAAGTGCTGGGAATGGCTTAGTCTTTGTGCCCTTAGCATCTGCTTTTAAACAGCTTTTCAATCTCTTGGTCTGTTGCTTATTTTTTTTTAAAGGATTTTATTTATTTATTTGACAGAGAGAGCGAGATCTAAGTAGGCAGAGAGGCAGGCAGAGGGAGGGGTGAAATTGGCTCCCTGCTGAGCAGAGAGTCTGATGCAGGCTCAATCCCAGGACCCTGAGATCATGACCTGAGCCGAAGGCAGAGGTTTTAACCCACGGAGCCACCCAGGCGCACCGAGGTCTGTTGCTTATTAATTGGCAAACTCCTTAAGGGGAAATTCAGAATTCGTGGTGGGCGCACCTAACTGGGTTTCCTTTTCTCTGATCTGCTGGCTCAAATCCTGGTGGCCTTGGTATCACAACGATGCTTTCAAACAGATTTTGAAAAATTCTATCCAGATTTTTCAGTAGTTTGCAGCCAGGAGAATGCATCAGCTGGAAGTCACTGTACACGAAGGCCCTTTTATTTTTTTTAATTTTTTAATTTTTTTAAAGGATTTTATTTATTTGAGAGAGAGAGAGATCACAAGTAGGCAGAGAGGTAGGCAGAGAGAGAGGGGGAAGCAGGCTCCCCATGCGGGGCTCGATCCCAGGACCCTGAGATCATGACCTGAGCTGAAGGCAGAGGTTTAACCCACTGAGCCACCCAGGCGCCCCTGATCCTACACTTTTACATGAATTCTATTTTTACACATTTACATGTTTTCCGATTTTTGTGAATGATTTTAATCCACTGTGTTTTATTGTTGGTTATTGTGGACATGTTGGAAACTACTTACTTTTCTGAACCACTTTTATACTTGGTTCCCTACAGAACTGTCTTATTATTTTCAACATTTTTCTGATTGGTTATCTTGACTTTTCACACAGGTAATCAGTGTCTGGGCAAAAACAGAAAAATGAGATAATGTGCCACCTTTCCCCTTCCTGTATTTATAGTTCCTAGATTTTTGATCACCTTATCAATCGCCTAAAACTTTCAGAACATGACAGATAAAAGCTGTGATAATAGATGTAATTTTTTAAAAGATTTTATTTATTTATTTATTTGAAAGGGAAAGAATGAGAGAGAGAGAGAGAGCGAGCATTAGAGAGAGCATGAGATGGGGGAGGGGCAGAGGGAGAAGCAGACTCCTTGCTGAGCAGGGAGCCTGATGCGGGACACGATTCCGTGGGACTCCAGGATCATGACCTGAGTGGAAGGCAGTTACTTAACCAGCTGAGCCACCCCGGTGCCCAGTAGATGTCATTTTATTTTTTTCTGAATTTTATGAGAATGCTAGTGCTTGTCATCCAATTTATTAAAAAGTAATTTATTTCAGTAAGTAATTTCTTGGTTCTCAATAGGAATTTTAGCCAAGAATTTATATTAAATGCTACCAAATATTTTCAGTCTTTATCAAGAATCCTGGTTTTTCCACAGTGAAATACCACCTCACACCAGTCAGAATGGCTAAAATTAACAAGTCAGGAAACGACAGATGTTGGTGAGGATGCAGAGAAAGGGGAAACCTCCTACACCGTTGGTGGGAATGCAAGCTGGTACAGCCACTCTGGAAAACAGTATGGAGGATCCTCAAAAAGGTGAAAATAGAACTACCCTATGGCCCAGCAATTGCTCTACTGGGTATTTACCCCAAAGATACCCCAGTGTAGTGATCCGAAGGGGCATGTGCTCCTGAATTCCTGAATGTTTATTGCAGCAATGTCCACAATAGCCCAACAATGGAAAGAGCCTAGATGCCATCAACAGATGAATGGATAAAGAAGATGTGATATCTATCTATATATATATAGATATCTATATATATATAATGGAATAGTATGCAGCCATCAAAAATAGAAATCTTGCCGTTTGCAATGATGTGGATGGAACTAGAGGGTATTAAGTGAAATAATATTAATATTAAGTGAAATAAATAAAATTAAGTGAAGTTAAGAGTGATATAAGTCAATCAGAGAAAGACAATTATTATATGATCTCACTGATATGAGGAATTTGAGAAACAAGACAGAGGATCATAGGGGAAGGGAGGGAAAAATGAAACAAGATGAAACCAGAGAGGGAGACAAACCATAAGAGACTCTTAATCTCAGGAAACAAACAGGGTTGCTGGAGGGGAGAGGTGTGGCTGCATGATGGACATTGGGGAGGGTTCGTGCTATGATGAGTGCTGTGAATTATGTAAGACTGAAGACTCACAGACCTATACCCCTGAAACAAATAACACATGTTAATTAAAAAAAATCTGGGGGCACCTAGGTGGCTCAGTGGGTTAAGCCTCTGCCTTCGGCTCAGGTCATGGTCTCAGGGTCCTGGGATTGAGCCCCGTATCAGGCTCTCTGCTCAGCGGGGAGCCTGCTTCCCTCTCTCTCTCTGCCTGCCTCTCTGCCTACTTGTGATCTCTCTCTCTGCCAAATAAATAAATAAAATCTTTAAAAAAAAAAGACAATGGGCCAAAAAAAAAAATCTGTCAAAACAATTTGTCGAAAGAATAGTGAAAAGGTAGCTTTTATTCCATTAACAAAATGGGCAAATCAACATTAGAAAACTATTGATAGGATTTACCACAGTAATTAAAGGTAGGAAAAACCCAGGATTCTTTTTTTTTTTTAATTAACATATAATGTATTATTTGTTTTAGGGCTACAGGTCTGTGATTCATCAGTCTTACATAAGATAAAATGGTTAAAATAGGAAAGAGGAAAAATTAAAAAAATAGAAAAAGAAAAATGTAATAAAAATTAAAAAAATGTAACTTTGAAAGACTAAATAATCAAGGGAAAAAAGGCATGAATTTCATGTGCTGTCTTTCGGCTAGCGCTGGTGTTTTGTAGCTCTCGTTCATGGGTGAACTTGGTCCTGCCTGGATGTTTTTATTGATCTTCTGGGGGAGGGGTTTGTTGCAGTGATTCTCCAATGTCTTTGCTAGAGGCGGAATTGCATCGACCTTGCCAGAGGCGGGGCTACGAAATCCGTGCAGATTCAGTCTGGGAGCTTTTGTTCCCTAAACGCTTTCCGTACCGCTGTGGAGGACGGGAATGAAGATGGCGGCCTCCCAGTCTCCAGCCCGCAGGAGCCGATTGCTGGGGACCCTGCTCCTCAGTGCGCCCTCGCGGAAAAGCAGTCAGTCCTTCCCATCTCCCTGGTCTCCACCCGCGCCCTGAGCTCAGCTGGCCTGCGACCGAGCTTTTCTATCTCTGGCGCGCGGCCCCGTCTGGAGTCTCCAAGCAGAGCCCATTCCTGCCGCCGCTCCCGTGCCGCTCCTGCCAGAGGAGGAAGGTGAGTCTCCCCAGAGCTGCCCCTTGTGCGGTCCCTGCTCGAAGACCAGTGGCCCAGCTGGGCCTCGGATCTCAGTTTAAGGTAACCCCAAGCTGAGAGCCCATACTCAGCCCCGTCTATGCAGTCGGGGTCCCCGCTCGGATACCCGGGAGCTCTGCCGCACTCAGACACCCCCGGTCTTTCTGTGTCCCCGAGGGTCCTGAGACCACACTGTCCCTGCGAGGGCTCCACCCTCCGCTTAGCCCCTGGAGCGATGTCCCTCAGTGGAACACACTCTAAAAGTCCCGATTTTGTGCTCCCTGCTCTCCCGCTTCCCGGCAGCCGGCCCCTCCCCCCACAGTGTGTCATCCCATCCACTCGGACTCACTTCCCGGCATGTCCTACCTTCCAGAAAGTGGTCGCTTTTCTGCTCCTAGAATTGCTGCTCTTCTCTTCGGTCTCCTGTTGAGTTTGGAGGTGTTCAGAATGGTTTGATAACTGTCTAGCTGAACTCCTGGGAGGGGTGGAAGTTTAGGTCTCCTACTTCTCTGCCAATCTTGCTCCTCTCCCGTTTTGACAGATTTTAATAGGATTTTATCGAGGCTTTTTTGGTGTTCATATTTATAAATTAAAATGATTTTTAAGTTTCTTATGGGCTTTCTTTAATAAGTTTTAATCTTAGGGCTATGTAAGGGCTGTCACAGGAATGAAGACTATTATGTTTCCTTATGGGACTTCTGTAATATAGGTATTATTGGTTTTTTTTTTGAAGATGAGATAGTACTCAGCAGCAAAAATTCTCTGGCTTCTGTATAGAGATCCTACCAACTATGGAATAGCACTCTGCTACCTTCCTCAAATTTCTATTTCCCGATTTGTTTCCTATTTCAGTGTTTGAACTCTTCATTTGTTTTGATGATTTATATATTTTCTAGGAATTGTCTATTTTCTTCAGATTTTCTAATTTACTTTTTAAAGTGATACAGTCTTTTCTAATAATAATTTAAAACCCCCTGTATCAACTCTCTTGTCCTTAATTTTACACATTTGTGTTTTCTTTTCCTTGATTAGTCGTGGTGGTGGTTTCCCTCGCTTATTTTCTTAAAAAGTCTTATTTTTATCAATTTCACATATTTTTTCTAATTCATGAGGATTCTTATTTTTCTTGCTTTTCCCTTCTTGCTTTCATTCACTCAGTGTCTAATTTATTTTTGCCAGTTCTTCCTCAGATCTCTAATAATTTCTAGCTTTATTAACATTGATACTATAACATTTGCTGTATAAAGAAATACTGTGGTTATATCTCCATTTGAATTATACCCTTTAGAATATAACACAACCCTATTTGTCCTAATCGATTTTTTTTTTTGCATTGGATTTTATTTTGTACGAATAGAGCATTTCCATCCCACTTGCTTTTTGTTCATATTTCTTCAAAATGCCTTTGCACATGGCTTCACTTGACTTTTACTATCTAGCATCTTTTTTTAATTAATATTTTATTTCCTTATTTGAGAGAGAATGAGAGAGTCTGTGGGCACATGTGCACGCACAAGCAGGGTAGGAGGTGTGTGGGAAAGGGCAGAGGGAGAAGGAAAGAGAGAATCCCAAGCAGTCTCCGTGCTCAGTGGGGAGCCCCATGTGAATCCCACTACCCTGAGATCATGACCTGAGCCAACATCACGAGTTGGTCCCTTAACTGACTGAATCACCTAGGCACCCCACATTTAGCATTTAGCATCTTTTAATAGCCCCTCTTGGTGTAGACTATGTATTCTTTACTATGACCTCTTCCTAAGTGTTGGGATGCTCAATCTTGCTTATTATTTTTAGCAATTATTACTCTGGAGGTTTTTTTTTTTAGTTCATTTTTTATATTTTGAAACTGTATCAGCAATTATTTGTGACCGTTCTCATGGTTTTTGGAGCTGATCCAATATTTTTACACCATGCCTTCCCCATTCTTCAATTCTTAAATGGGCTTCATTTTATATTTTTTTCGAGGACATCTTCAAATAATTTTTCAAGGAAACATGGGCACAGTGTTTTCTGAATCTGTGGATAACTAAGAATGACCTTCTGTCACCTGAATCCATACATTGGCTGTATAGAAAATGCCTGGTTCACAGATTTCTCCCCATAATGCCAGATACAATATTGTCTATTGGTGGTCATTGTAGCATCTTCGGTGCCCATGAGCAGGCATATTTTTCATCCTTTAAAAGCTCCCTGATTTAATAAATAAATAAATAAATAAATAATTTTTTTTCTTATTTTGCTTTTGGGGTTTAGTATATATCTTTGCACATAGTAGGCACTTACTAAATATTTATTGCATGAGTAAATGAATGGGAAGATGTTTCTAACACATATCAATAGGTTCTTATTTTTGATGCTGCATATAACAATTTCTTGCCAATAACTAAGAAATAATAAGCATACCTGTAGAAAATGGGTGAATGTAATAAGCAATTTATAAACAAAAAATAATAAAAGGTGCTAAAAATGAATTAAAAAATAAAAATTAGGGGTGCCTGGGTGGCACAGTCGGTTGTGTCCAACTCTTGATTTCAGCTCAGGTCATGATCTCAAGGTCATGAGATTGAGCCCTGTGTGGGGCTTTGCACTGGCCGTGGAGTCTGCTTGAGATTCTCTCCTTCTGCTCCTACCCTGCTCTCTCTTTCTCTCTCTCAAAAAAAATTAAAACAAGATCCCTCCCCCCCTTTTTTTGGACTCGTAAGCTCGAAAAGAAAAGTTAGTATACAATCATGAATTGATGTACGGTGTCTCTGGGAGGCAATTTGTTAATTTTTTATTTATTTTTTATTTTTTTTTTAAGATTCTATTTATTTATTTATTAGGAAAGAGAGAGAGTGAGAGAGAGCAGGTCAGAGTGAGAAGCGGACTCCCCATGGAGCTGGGAGCCCGATGTGGGACTCGATCCCGGGACTCCGGGACCATGACCCCAGCCGAAGGCAGTCGCTCAACCAACTGCGCCACCCAGGGGCCCGGCAATTTGTTAATTTATATCAAAATTATTACATAGGAAAATACCCTTTGCCCTAGTAATTCTACATTATGGATTTTACTCTTAAGAGAATAATCAAAGCTGTGTGCAGATTTAGCTTCAAAGATATTAATTTGGGACTTATTTATAATAGAAAACTTGGAAAATAAGAAACAGTGTAAATAAATTGTGATACATCCGTAAACTGGAATATCAGCTATTGAAAATGAAATGTTGTAATAGAAGAATATTTATAAAAATGGACATATAATCAGAATGCATTGTAAAATGAAAAGAGCTGGCTATAAAACAGTATTTTAATATAATTCTTTTCATTTCAACTTTTCCCATTTTATTTATTATCTACTATATTATAATATATTATAATAGATGTAGGGGAAACAAGGCTCTATTATTTGTGAGGGAGAACATTTCTCTACAACAAAACTGGTTTGTGACAAAAATCAAAGTGTTGTTAGAGTCATAGGTCTCTAGTTCCATGTGAAAATGAATAAACTCCTTAACTCACACTCAAAAATGTTATTTTTCTGTGAGCCCTTCTTACCCTCTTTCCTTTTATAGTCTTTTAGACTTTGCTCATGCTTTCCAATTTCTCATGGAATTGACAGAAGGTATTCAGTGACTGTTATTGAATTGCATTATGATTCTTCACTTTGGGATGTTCGGGCTTGTTCAGATGGTCAGAGTGCATGAGTGTTATGTGTATGTGTAGGATGAAAATGTGGTCCAAACTCAGTCTGTCCAGAGAGAATGTCAGTTTGTTTTGTTGCCCACTATAGGGGAAGACTGGCTTTCTATGCATTTTGCAGTTTGCACGTTGTGTATACTTTTATGCAAATGACCGCTGGGAATTGTAAGACAATTTACAGTTGACTGACCTATTGATTTGACACAATCAGTAATGATTTTATTTTATTTTTATTTTTGTTTTTATTTTATTTATCTGACAGAGAGAGCCAGAGAGTACAAGCAGGGGGAGTGGCAGAGGGAGAAGGAGAGGCAGGCTCCCCACTGAGCAGGGAGCCCAATGCAATCCCAGGACCCTGGAATCATGACCTGAGCTGAAGGCAGATGCTTAACCGACTGAACCACCCAGGTGTCCCTCGATAATGTCTTTTAGCCTCAGTCATTCACAATCTAATATATGGATTCCAAAATTTAACTCTACATGTTTAGAATATCAAATGGATATTGTTTGGAATTTATATTGGTATTTTTTTTTTTAATTCCAAATGGAGCCAAGAAGCAGGCAACAGAAGATTTTAAAATGCCTGAGCTTTATGACTACATCAGAGACTTAGTATATAAAATCTTCAATGTGCTGATCTGTATCGGGCAGGTACGTCGGTTTAAGAGTTGGAGAGGTATAGCAATCACCTTGGGGCACCTACACCATTACTCAATGCCTAAACCCCTGAGAAATACACAGTGAGTCCACATCTCAGCTGGATTGCAGCCAAAAACCATTTCCTTCATTGCCCATCAGGGGGTTGAGTGAAAAATTATGCCCTTCACTCTCTTTGCTTCTTGGAGTGCCATTAGGTATTCCCCAGGATAATTTTATAGCTCTGCCAAATTGAGAGTAGCAACATCAATGACAAACATTCTTTAGGAGCATTTTCCTACGATTTACAGCATCTTTCTATATTCCTTTTATTCATCCTAAAGCAAATGAATATTCTTTTACTAAATCAGCGCCTTGGCTTCAAAAGAATGTGAAAGGCTATCATTACCCAGGTAGACAGGTGATGTCAGTCTTGAAAAGTTTAAATTACGGGTGCCTTTCTTGTTTCACCACAAAATAGGCATTTCGAGGAATCAATTACAATTTATCGGTTTCAAAGCTGATTTCCAGTAGAGGGAGCCCTTGCTTGGGGAATACAACGGAGGGACCATTTTCTTCAGAGTTCCCTTTCACCTCCTTTAAAACTCGTACCCTAAAGATTTTGAATAGGATTTATTTTCTTTTTTCCACCCCCAGCTCTATTTGCACACTAAACACAAAATTATTTTGTTTCTTGTTCGAAATGAACCACCTTACTGTTTCTATGTCTAGACCGGAGGGCGGGAATTCCCCCAGCGTTCAGGAGTCTAGATTTCCTGCCTGGTGATGATCCATAAAGCACAGAGTATTCGGGACGCGTCCATCTATCCTGGGGTCTTGTTGGCCTTAGTGCACTTATTTTGCAGTTAAATGATACATATTTATTATTATTATTACTTAAAGATTTATTTATTTTAGAGAGAGTGAGAAAGTGCATGAGTGGGGGAAAAACAGAGGAGAGGGAGAGAGAGAGAGAGAGAGAATCCCAAATCTCCAGCCTGGAGCCCCATGCAAGGCTCAATTCTGCTACCCCGAGATCACGACCTGAGCCGAAACCAAGAGTTGGATGCTCACCTGACTGAGCCACCCAGCAGCCTGGATATATACTTATTAACACACTAAGAGACTTTGAATGGGTGATTGGTATGTACCTTGGAATCACAGTCACCTGAACCTTAGTCATCATGCAGTTTGCAGACAAAGCCTCAGATGAGTAAAGGGAAGGGCAGGATCCATTCTCGGTGAGCACTGGCAGTAAAGCCTCAGCCTAGGGCTCATCCTTTCTCTGGGGGGATGAGGCATTCTAAGCACTATCTGGGGAATGGAATCAAAGTGGCTCCTTAGCGATTTCTCTGAGTTCGGGGTGGGGGTGGGGGGGAAGAATGCCTACTCATCATAGATTCAATCCTGTGGTTGTCTCTATAATGCCAAAGAATGCTGTTTACTTGTTCTTTTCGTTCTTTTTTTTTTTTTTTAAAGATTTTATTTATTTATTTGACAGAGAGAGAGAGAGAGATTATCACTTTAAAGTAGGCAGAGAAAGAAGGGAAGCAGGCTCCCCATCGGGCTGAGCAGAGAGCCCGATGCGGGGCTCGATCCCAGGACCCTGAGATCATGACCTGAGCCATAGGCAGAGGCTCCAACCCACTGAGCCACCCAGGCGCCCCTGTTCTTTTCATTCTCGAAGTGACTAGTCAGTTTTAGGGACGGTGCAGAGTTGCTGTTAAGAGCCATGTAGACACAGAGGCAGCCCAAATGAGGTGGAGGTTAAGATCCTGGGGTTCAGAATCAGGAACCCTACATTCAGACCCCAGGTCTTGCCCTCACTCACTGTGTAAGTGGGACACGTTGTCCAGCCTTCCCAGGACAATAATAGTACTTACGTCGCAGAGTTGAGTTGGAGTGACATAATCCCGGCAAATAACAAGTGCGTGATGTACGTTAGGTACTACTGTTATTGTTGATTTTATTGGTGTCCTAAATTCCTTCAATTCAGACCTCAAACTCCTCCCCAAATTCCTACCAGCTCTGCGTCACCCTTACCAGGTTACTGGCAACGGCAGGACTCATAAATAGGCAATTGTTATACGTAATACATATGTAATTTTTGCCCATTTCATAGCCTGGGCGTATTTTTCTTATGTAGTATCAGCGGGAGTTAAGGAGTACTGTACCATCTTCTCCTCTTCCCCAAAACCCTTGAAAGGTTTGTGTTTCTGGGGTGCGGGAATGGACATGGATGGGAGAGTGGACACAAAAATCTCCTTTTAATTGTGGAAGAAAATGTCTTAGAAAATGAAGCCCACGGAGAGAGCCCCCTTGACCAAGCCAACAAAGCACCCCCAAGGATCGTTCTCACTTCGAGGCACCAAAAACTATTTTTTTTTTTTAATTAGGGAAAATGAGAGGGAAACGTCCTTGTCATTGCATGTACACCAATGTAATCTTATCAGTACTTTTCTCCTACAAACTAAAGAAATTAGCATAACTCTTGACATCGAGGTTTAGATATTAATTCAAGTGGTCTGGGCTTAATGGATTATCTTACACTGGCCTCTATTCCCTGGTGAGAGAGTCACTCACACTTCTGATTCTGCAAGAGAAAAGTTTGCTTGTTTAAAACCTTATTTTTAAAAATCGACTTTGCTCTTTTTCTCCTATAACCTTTTATACAGTCTGCCCTTCAGATGGGAGGACGTTCCAGACGTCTGCAGTGAGGAGAATCAAACAGGGTTTGCAAGAGGAGGAGTTGTTGAGTTGTGAGACTTTTTTTTTTTAAGATTTTATTTATTGTTTGAGAGAGAGGGAGAGAGAGAGAAAGCGTGAGTGGGGGAGGGGCAGAGGGACAAGCAGACTCCGTGCTGAGTGTGGAGCCCAACTTGAGGCTCAGTCCTAGGACCCTGATACCATGACCTCAGCCACAGTCAGATGCTTAACCAACTGAGCCACCCAGGTGCCCCAAGATATTTTTTGTAGATATTTTTGCACCCCTCTTAGAATGAGAAGTGGGGAGGCGCTAGGGGAACCTGAAGGTTTACAGGAACCAGGAAGAATGGGTCCAAAGGACTAGGACCAGTTTGAATACATCCAGCTGTCCTCAAAATGCCACTTGGATCTCTTTCTAAAAACGAAGTGTTAGGTCATGGAGAGGAGAAAAGGGATGACTCTCTCCCTTTTTGCTGCCGTATATGGGAGCTCCAGTAATGTGTTGTAGGTGGGTTGCAAGTATTTGAAGGGTTAAGTTGACCTTTGGTTTTTGCATAGATATTGACCACAGAGAAACTTTAAAGTATTCTCCAGTGGTCTAGAAATGCATTCTCCTTACAATGGCCATCAGCCCCTGGTGGCTATTGAGTACTTGAAACGTGGCTAGTGAGATGAGGAAGTGAATGTTTAACCTTTTTTAGTTATAATTAATTTACATTGACTTTAACCACAGTGTTGATATATACTTATTATATGTTGAAACGAGAATATTTTTGATATATTGGGTTAAATATAATACATTTTTAAAAAAATATTTATTTATTTGACAGAGAGAGAGAGAGAGATCACAAGTAGGCAGAGAGGCAGGCAGAGAGAGAGGGGGAAGCAGGCTCCCTGCTGAGCAGAGAGCCCGATGCAGGGCTCGATCCCAGGACCCTGAGATCATGACCTGAGCTGAAGGGAGAGGCTTTAACCCACTGAGCCACTCAGGTGCCCCAATATAATACATTTTTGAAATTAATTTCACCTGTCTCATTGTACAGTTTTGAAAGTATTTAAAAAATATATTTTTTCATTGTACCAATAGTTCATTCCTTTTCACGGTGGATAAGTAAGTATTCTATTACATGACTAACACATTTTGTTCATCCATTCAGTTGTTAGTGGACATTAAGTCGTTTCCATTCTGGGACTACTACAAATAAAGCTGCTGTAGACATTTGTGTACAAGTCTTTGAATGAACATATGTTTCCTTTTCTCTTGGGCAAATATCTAGGAATAAAACGACTAATTCCTTTGGTCAGCGTAAGTTTAACATTTTAAGAAACTGCCATTCTGTGTTGCAAAATGAAAAAAAAATGATCCATGGGGTTTTACCAAAATCAAAAACGTCTGCTCTTTAAAAGACACTGTTAGGAGAATGGAAAGGCAAACCACAGACTAGGAGCAAATATTTACAGATTCTATACAGATGTTGACAAGGATGCAGAGAAGGGGGAACCCTCTTGCACTGTTGGTGGGAATGCAAACCGGTGCAGCCACTCCGGAAAACAATATGGAGGTTCTTCAACAAGTTAAAAATAGAACTACCCTATGACCCAGCAATTGCACTACTAGGTATTTACCCAAAGGGCACAAAAATACTGATTTAAAGGGGTACATGCACCCCAATGTTTACAGCAGCATTATCAACAATAGCCAAGTTATGGAAAGAGCCCAAATGTCCATTGACAAGTAGAGGGATAAAGAAGTTGTGGTATATACATACAATGGAATATTACTCAGCCATCAAAAAGAATGACATCTTGCCATTGATAACACCATGGATGGAGCTAGAGGGTATTATGCTAAGCGAAATAAGTCAGTCAGAGAAAGATAAATACCATATGATATCACTCCTATGTGGCATTTAAGCACTAAACCAATGAAAAAGGAGAGAGGCAAACTATAAACAGACTTTTAACTATAGAGAGCAGAGAGTTTCAGGCAGGGAGGTTGGGGGGTTGGGTTAAATAGATGAGTATTAAAGAGGGCACTTGTGATGAACACTAAGTGTTGTATGTAAGTGACGAATCACTAAATTCTATTCCTGAAACTAATATTACACTGCATGTTTACCTACTGGATTTAAATAAAAACTTGAAACTACAAAAAAAAAAAAAAAATACTAGTTGAAAACGAGCACATCAAAAAATGCTCCACAGCCTTCATTTGAAGGTGCAAATGAAAAGCACAATGAGATACCACCATATAAATCTTAGATTGTGTAAAAAAACAACAACAACAACACAACCCACTCATTTCCCCCCTCCTGTGTGGGGAAAAACCTAGTTCTTCTTTGCTATGTACTTCTTCCCTGTGAATCTCCTTTACAACTTATATAGAACACATTTCTGACACTTCTGGCCACCAAATGAGAGCTTTACCCCACACCAAACAATTCTCTGCAACACCCATTGGGTGTCCTACAATAAACTCAATTCTGACGCTACCTACCCAGAGGCAGCATCAGATCCTACAGGTGAAGGCCCACAAGATTGCCCCTAAGCCCAAGACACACCCATGTACACATACACACACACAGAAAACACCAGTTGTAAGCACCTGTGGGGTTTTGATGAGGGTTGTATTGACTGTACAGGTAAATTTGGGGATAACTGGTATCTTAACGAAATTGAGTCTCCTGGGACACCTGGGTGGCTCAGTTGGTTAAGCAACTGCCTTTGGCTCAGGTCATGATCCCAGCGTCTTGGGATCGAGTCCCGCATCGGGCTCCTTGCTCCGCAGGGAGCCTGCTCCTCTCTCTGCCTCTGCCTGCCTCTCTGCCTGCTTGTGTTCTCTCTCTGTTAAATGAATAAATAAAATCTTTAAAAAAAAAAATTGAGTCTCCTAACTCACGAACAAGTGCCATCTCTCTATTTAGTACGGTGCTTTGTAGTTTTATACACATTTTATCAGAGTTATCCCTAGGTGTTTCACATTTTTGATGCTGTTGGGAATGGCATTCATTTTTAGTTTCAATTTCTGAAAATTTGTTAGTATATGAAAATACAATTAAATTATTTGTCACATATATTTTACAACCTTGCTAAGCTCACTAATTAATTCTAGTGGCTCTTTTGCAGTTTCCATCAGGTTTTCTACGTAAGCAATCGTATGATCTGTAAATACATACTGTTTTACATCTTCATTTCTGACCTTGATGCCTTGAATTTCTTTTTCTGGTCTTAGTGCACTGGCTAGAACCACTCGGACAATGTTGAATAGAAGTGGTGAGAGCACATATCCTTGACTTATTGTTTTTTTTTTTTAAAGATTTTATTTATTTATTTATTTATTTATTTATTTATTAGGAAAGAGAGAGAGTGAGAGAGAGCAGGTCAGAGTGAGAAGCGGACTCCCCATGGAGCTGGGAGCCCGATGTGGGACTCGATCCCGGGACTGCGGGATCATGACCTGAGCCGAAGGCAGTCGCTCAACCAACTGCGCCACCCAGGGGCCCCTCCTTGACTTATTGTTAAGCATAGGAGAAAAGAATTCAGTCTTTTGCCATTAAGTATGATGATAGTTACACACCTTTCTTTGATATCTTTTATCAGGCTAAGGAAATTTCCTTCAGTTCCTACTCTGCTAGAGTTTTGTTTTCTATTGTTTTGTTTGGTGGTGGTGGTGGTAATTGGTTTTGTTTTTAAAGCAAGAATCAATGTTGGATTTTATCAAACGCTTTTTTGGCAACTATCAAGAGGATCATATGTTTTTAAATTTTTATTTGTTAATATGGAAAGTTATATTGATTGATTTGCAAATATTAAACCAACCCTGAATTCTTGGGATAAAGTATATTTAGTACTGCTTTATATTATTTATTTGATTTGATAAAATATTCTTTGGAATTTTTAGATGTATGTTCATGAGGAATATTGGTGTGTAGTTTTCATTTCTTATAATGTCTTTGGTTTTGGAATTCAAATAATGTTGGACTCAAGGAAAGAGGTGGGAAGTGTACATTACTTTGCAATTTCTGGAGAGTTTGTATAGAATTAGTGTTATTTACTCTTTAAATATGTGATAAGTTTTCATCTTTGAACCTTTCTGGGCCTAAAGATGTCTTTCTGAGAAAACTTTCAACTATAAATTCAATTTCTTAAAATATTTATGGAGTCATTAAGATTTCTATTCTCGGATGAGTTTGGTAGTATGTATCTTTCAAAGAACTCTTGGTGATATCGTCTAATTTATGCAATTTATCAAATTTATAAATTTGTTTACAAATTTCCTTATTTTCCTTTTAGTATCTTCATGATATAATGCAGGCTGTTACCCTTGTCATTCCCCATGTTGGTTCCTTGTGTTCCCTCTCTTCCAGGAAACTCTATCTAGAGCAGGTATTGGCAAATGGCAGACTGCAGGCCAGTCACGTGTCTTGCAAATAAATTTTTATTGGAACGCAGTCTAATTTATTTGTTTATAGATTATATATGGCTGCTTTCTTGCTACAACTGTAAGGGTGAGTAATTGGTACAGAAATTATATGTCTATCATGCTAAAATATTTACTCTCCGGTCATTTAAGAAAAAGTTTGCTTTGGGGGGATTAACCAAATATTTTTTAATGATTCCATTTGTATCATTCAGAGTTCCACCAAAGAGGCAGAACTAGTAGGAGAAACATGCATATAAATGGATGATAGATAGATAGATAGATAGATAGATAGATAGATAGATAGATGATTGATACTTATTACAAGGAACTAGTTTAGATAATTGTGGGGCCTGTTTAAGCAACTCTGAAATCTATATAGGAGTCCGGCAGTCGAAAGGGAAGATCATGAGTAGCCTAGAACCCCATGGACATGGGCCAAAGCTGTTGTCTGCAGGCAGTTAGGAAGGGAAAATCCAGCAAATGGAGAGCAGTTGTAGGGTCAACCGTTGTTCAGTAACTGGCTTAGGGACTGCCTAAGCCTTCTTTCAAGGGGTTTCCACTGATTAAATCAGGCCCGCCAGGATAATCTCTTTTACTTAAAGCCAAATGATTAGGGACATCGATTATATCTGCAAAATTCCTTCGCTGCAGCATACCATCAGTATTTGATTGAACGCTGGGAGAGGGACGTACATGCCCCAAAATGACTGCTCTTCTACCTCTTGTCCTTGGAGTTTAGTTCAGCCAAGTTGACCCATCAAAAACCATCACAGAATTTTATTTCCTTTGTGGGCTTATATGTTATAGCTCTTTGTTTCATATTTTAATGCTTTAGGGTTTTCAACTTAAAATATTCTAACTTAAATTAATATTATGCTCTTCATACATAGCATAAGAACTTTACAGTTATATACTCAAATTTCTCTCCTCCCAGCTTTTGTGCTGTTCTTGTTATCCATTATATTTTTACATGTTATCAACCTCACATTACATTGCCATTGTACCTGTCTAAACAATAATCTTTTATAGTGTTTTCCTCCATTTTTTTTATTATGGTAAAATACACATAACATAAAATTTACCATTTTAATTGCTTTTAAGTATGCAGTTCAGCAGTTTTATATCCATTCATAATTTCAACCGTCACTACCATCCATATCCATAACACTTCATCTTGTAAATCTAAAACTCCATATCTATTAAACAATAACTCTCCATTCTTCCCTCCCCTCAACTTCTGGCAACCATCATTCTACTTTCCATCTCTGTGAATTGGACTACTTTGAGTATCTCGTATAAATAATATCCTACGGTACTTATCTTCTTATGACTGGGTTATTTCCCTTGTCATAATGTCTTCAAGGTTCATCCAGCTTGTAGCCTGTGTTAGAATTTTCTTCCTTTTGAAGGCTGAGTAATATTCCATTATATGCCTGTACCACATTTTGCTTATTCATGAGGGACACGGGTTGCTTCCTCATCTTAGCTATTGTGAAGAATGCCGCAATGAACATGGTGTACAAATATCTCTTTGAGACTCTGATTTCAATTATTTTAGGTATCTTTTATAGTGTTTTTATATCTATGTATTTTTTTAGTGTATTCTCTGGGTATTGAAAGTCGCATATATGACTTTTTATTGATATAAACTGATATCAACATTCACCACTTGAATGACATGTAGAGTCTTTACTTTCATTTAGTCCCTTTGACGTTCCCCATTTAAAAATCTTGAACATCAGATGATAGTATAATTTTTGTTTTGGTCATCAAAGATGATTTATAAAACTCACGATGAGAAGGATAGTGTGTTATATATGCCCATGTTTCTCCATTTGTGTTGTTGTTGTTTTTAATCTTCTTTCCTGGTGCTTTAAAATTCCTTCTTTTGTCACTTCTTTTCTGTTGGCAGAATTCCTTTAATTCTGGGCAGAATTAATAAAAGGCAGAATTATTAATTAATTATTATTAATAAAGGGCAGAATTAATCTGCCCTTAATAAAGGGCAGAATCTGCTCTTTAAGGGTAGGTCTGCCAGAAACACATTCTGCTAATTTTCCTTTGACTGAAAACATCTTTATTGCCTCTTCATTGCTGGTGGGTAGTCTGCTGGTTTTAAAATTTATTGTTGGCAGTTCTTTTCGTTCAGTACCTGAAAAATGTCACTTCCTTCTTTTTTTTTAAGATTTTATTTATTTTTTGTGTTTTAATTTTTAAAAAAGATTTTATTTATTAATTTGACAGAGAGAGGGAGAGCAAGAGAGAGCACAAGCAGGGGGAGTGGCTGGCAGAGGGAGAAGCAGGCTCCCTGCTCAGGGAGCCCCATGTGGGACTGGATCCCAGGACCCTGGGATCATGACTTGAGCCAAAGGGAGACACTTAACTGACTGAGCCACCAGACGTTCCTTTAAGATTTTATTTATTCATTTGACAGAGAGAGAGAGAGAATGAGAGACCGCACACAAGCAGGGGGAGCAGCAGAGGGAGAGGGAGAAGCAGGCTGTCTGCTAAGAAGGGAGCCTGATGCAGGACTTGATCCGAGGACCCTGGGATCATGACCTGAGCGGAAGGCAGAAGCTTAACTGACTGAGTCACCCAGGTGTCCCAGATGTCACTTCCTTCTGTTCTCTATGGTTTCAAGTAAGAAGTCAGCTGACATTTGAATCAATACTAAGGTAATGCACCATTTCTTTTTGGCTGATTTCAAGCTTTTTTTTTTTTTGTCTTTAGTTATCAGAAGTTTAATTATAATGTGTCTTGGTATGACTTTCTTTGGATTTATCTTTATTTGTGGTTTGTTTTACTTCTTGAATCTGAGGGCTATGTCTTTTGCCAAATTTGGGAAGTTTTCACTCTTTTTTTCTTCAAATAGTTTTTCAGTCCCCTCTCTTTCTCATCTTCTTTTGGGACTCCAATGATAAAAATGTTGGATCTTCTGTAATTGTTCCACAGGTCCCTGAGGCACTTTATTATTATTATTATTAATTATTTTCTCTGCTGTTCAGATTGTGTAAATTCTTCTTCTCCTCCTCCTCCTTCTTCTTCCTCTTTTCCTTCTTCTCCTCCTCCTCCTTCTTCAGTAGGCTCCACACCCAGCATGGAGCCCAACATGGGGCTTAAACTCAGGACCCTTAGATCAAGACCTGAGCTGAGATCAAGACTCAGATGCTTAATGGAGCCACCCAGGCACCCCCACAGCACAATTAGATTGTGCTAATTCTATTGTTCTGTCTACAAGTTAGATGATTCTATGTTCTGTCATTGTACTCTACTATTGGTCCCCTCAGCAAGCTTTATTTCTGATATTGTATGTTTCAGCTCTACCATTTCCATGTGCCTTTTTTAATATTTCTCTTTCTCTGATTTCTCTGATAATATTTTCTCCCTTTTTCTGTTATAGGAGAATTTGCGATTGCTGGTTGAAACATTTTTATGATATCTGCCTAAAAATCCCTATTTACATAATTCCAACATCTGACTTATCTCTGTGTTGGTATCAATTGACAATGATTTTTGTATTGTCATCCTGTATTGTTAGGAGACTCTCTAAATTTTCAAATTTTGTTAAGAAGCCACATTGTTTAGCTTTACCTTCTAGACCTTGACCTATTTCTGTGGGCTGAGGTTCCAATCACAATTTAATTTTCACATGCTTTGTGGTGCCACTTGGGTCTGTGATGTTTATCTGATGCCTCTAGGGCTTCCACTGGTTTCTCCTGCCAGGCAGGGTGGAAGGAGCTTCCTCAGACCAGGCCCTTCCTGATGTCTGTAAGCAGAAGACCATGATCCATAGGAATAGAGGGCTCTTCCTGACATTGGTGCTTATTGTGTCGGGATACCTTTTGCTACTGCCGCTGGTCAAGCAATAAGTCTTCGTGCTAGAGATGTATTGCAGGACTGTCACGGAAGCCGAGTGTTCCTTGGGCTGGGAAATTTGTTGTGCTGGTTCCCCTTTATTGCTGTGCCTGATGATGCCATGTCTCTGGATGAGGGAGAAGAGTATCAGGCCCAATAGGGAAAAATGGTACCCATGCTGGCAGCTTATAATTGGGGGGCAGGGGGCTTCAGATTTGTTCTCCTGCCAGTTCTGCTAAGCTTTCTTGTGTTGTCACTGGGAATCCCTTTTGATCTGGGGAAGAAATGAACTTACCCGGGATATCTTCTGTTGTAGGTTGGGTATTGAGAAATGCTGGATGGCCTTATTCTGTTGTATGAAGGGCTTTGGGGAGGAGCGGTCACCTGACACCCTGCCACCGTCTTGTTCCTCCAGTTCTGAGGTTCTGAACAGTCTGCTTTTCTCTTTCCATCTGTCGGAATTCTCCTTTGGCTGTCTCTTGTAGTATTTCCAGGATTTGTAGTTGTGCTATGTGGGAAGGAACAGGGACAGATAAATCTACACTGTTTTGCCCAGAATGGAAGTCATCAGTGATCTTTTAAAAATATTTTAGAGGGAAAGAGAGAGAGCACAAGAAGAGTGAGTGACAGAGGGAGAAGGAGAAGCAGACTCCCCACTGAGCAGGGAGTCTTGTGGGGCTCGATCCCGGGACCATGGGATCATGAGCTAAGCCAAAGGCAGCCACCCAACCTACTGAGTCATCCAGATGCCCAATAACTTCTATATTTATATATTATTTACAGAGTTACTATTTCTAGTGCTCTTCATCCTTTCATAGATCTGTTTTCCATCTGGCACTGTTTTTGTTTTTTTTTGTTTTTGTTTTCTGGTTGAAGGACTTCCTTTAACATTTCTGTATCACTGGTCAGCTAGATGTGAATTCCTTCAGCTTTTCTATGCCTTCAAAAGTTTTCATTTCACTTTGTTTTTGAAAGATGATTATTCCGAGTATAGATTTCCAAGTTAACAGTTTCTCTCACTATTTTAAAGATGCCACTCCGTTGTCTTCCCACTTGCATCGTATCCTACAAAAATTCTGTTGTTTGCCTTATCTTTGCCTCTCTTTAGGTGACATATCTCCACCCCCACCCCACCCCCACCTACTTTTTTTAACATTTTCTCTTTATCACTGGTTTCGAGCAGTTTTATTATAACGTGCTCATAGTTTTGTTCATGTTCCTTGTGCTTGGGCCTATTGAGGTATTGGATTTGTGGCTTTATAGTTTTCTTCAACGTCGAAAAATGTTCCACCCTGCTTCTCTCATTAGCAAGAAGAAACATCATCTATTAATGTATGTCCTCTTAGAAGCCCAGAATTGGAGAGTTCTTTAGAAATTAGATAGCACAACCCTTGTCACTTTCTTCATAAATACTAATGTTTTATAAAGTATACACATTTGTGTTTACTTTCTAATAGATTTTCCAAAGCGATTAGCTCTTTCTCAAGCTTAATGTGAAATTATCTGCCCTAGGCATGGTTAAGAAAATAATTTGGTGTTTGTTCTGGAGTAAGATTTTTAATTCAGGACAAAAGTGTTATTACGTTCTCATACTTTCCTGATTGCCGTGTACATTGGTACAAGCCCTGGTCAATTTGGCAATTGAATATTTATTAAAATGCAAAAATACTTTCGACACAGTAATTCCAAGTAGGTAAAGTACTTGGTATATGCTAGATGTAGTTGCCCATATGAGAAATGACGTGAAAAGAAATATGGCAGCAAGATTTGTAACAGTCAGGTTGTAAAAGGAATATACAATGCCCATCAGCAAAAGACCAGTTAAGTAGCTGCAGTGCATTCACACAGTGGAACACTATTCACAAAGAATGAGAAAGCCCTTTGTGTCCTAACATGAAACAAAAGCTAAGATACACTATTATAGAAAACACAATATATGAAACATTATGTGTTTTGTAAAACCGCAAGATGGAAATCAGTTTAGTAATCTGTCACTGATATATCAATCTATCATTTGTAGATGCAAAGAATACTTCTGGAAAAATCGTTAGGTAAGGGACCTAGATAACAATGGAGTATGTAGGGATGCTTGCTTTTCACTTTAGCCCATTCATACCCTTCGAACATGGTACCATGGCTGAGTTCTCCATTCACGGAAACAAATAAGCCCAAAACAGATAAACCAGGTGACGTGGACGGTTCACAAAGCAGATAAATAGGAAATCAATACTATTCTCCCAAATTCTGCCCTCAGGGGGAAAAATGGCGCCTCACTTTTGACAGTTCAAAGACAGCGAATCCCTTCCTTTGTCTTAGTGTAAGAGCACCAGGCTTGAAATTAGAAACCCAGATGTAGGAGAACTTGATTAGACCTCAGCAGCCATGGCTTCCAATTCAGGCTCTGAACGTGGCAGCTGGGAGTCATTGGGAATGTAAAATCATCCTTTCAGAGCCTGCATGTTTTTCTCCGCTGGAGAGCACATGAGATGTGCAGGTGTAAATGCCCGGCATCTGGCGTGTACATTGTGTTTCACCCATCCTAGAAAAAGTGCTGTGTTGAAAGCACAGGGGGATCCTAGTTTTACTCTTTGGACAGGCTGCTTCCCCATTCTGAGCATAGTCTTTCCTCATTCGTGGAACGGAACGAATGATTTTCGGTTCCAGATTCTCTACAAGGTATTCGCATGAGGAAAGCAGTCGGAAGGGGAGAAGAACCATACTCTCCCGGAAGTATCAAGGGAAGGAGGATTGGAGTGTGAAGCTTCTGGGTCTCTTTGGCCCTTGCAGACATTACACAGCCAGCAGGCAGGGGCAGAGAACCTTCTAGGGGCAGGGTTGGCGCCTTCTTGCTGGGAGGCTGTGTGGAGCGTTTGGGTGACGGAGCTCTTTGCTGAGACACAATAGTGTGTCTACCTAAATTCAGGGTGTTTGTGAGGTTTGGGGGGAGAAAGCTGAGGAAACCAGGAGAGGAGAACCTACAATAAAGCAGCGGTGAGGTATGAGCAAATGGTACAAGAGAGGGGTTTTATGCAGTCTTTCGGTATACATTTAATTGCCGTTACGCTTCTTCAAGTAAATATTTGAATGACTTTTTAATTATCTTTGTTGCCAGACATTTCCTTGAGCCGGGATCACATAAAACACCAGAATTTATTCAGGCTGCAACTGTCAAGTGAGGGTAATGGGTCTTTAGGGTCTTCATCGACACCTCGATAGTTTTAGAAGCTTTGGTGGCTTTTTAGAGGCTCTTAATACTGTTGTGGGTTTCATAATCATCCAACTGCATTCTTTTCCTCCAGAGAAGGAACCGAAAGGAATATAACAAGTCTTGTCTTTCATAGTCCAGTGAGACATGGCCTTCATCCTTTCCCCGGTACCTATAAGGTTTGATATGATCTGACGCCTGCCTACCTCTTAAACCTTGCTTCCTCCCATCATCTCCTTTCTGTACTATCCAGTATGTCCCATCTTACTGTTCCCCAGCAATACCAAGCACACTTCGATCTCAGGGCCACTCCGCTCGCTGTTTCTTCTACATGACATCCCACGGTACATGTCAGCATTCAGCTCCTTGGAGAAGAGTTCTGTGACCAGACCTACTTAAAACACCTTCTCCATCTCTATCTTGTGGTTCATTCTTCCTCTTAGACAATGTTTATTACTGGCATTTTATCGAGCAGTCTGTTTATTTATATATTTAGGTTCTCTCTACTCCACTTGATTAAAGCCCTACAAAGCCATTACCTTGTCTTGCTTATGGCTACATTCCTGATGCACAAAATGATGCCGAGTAAGTATTTGTTGAATGAATGAACGATGTACAAGCGATGGGTCCTCTTTCTCACTTATTCACTTTGGCAGCACCCACTACCAAGGTACAGAACTCAGTACAAGACAGCTAGAGGAGAAACAAAATAAAAGCCATGTAAGTGTCTAGCTCTTAGAGAGACCATAGACTAATGGGGTAGACGGATGTATAAAAATCTCAGTGGCATGCTTGCAATTTGACCTAAGTCCAAGGTAATGTGGGTCCATCCCAAAGTGAGATATAATAATGTCGCCTACCATTTATTTAGTGCTTTACTGTGTATATACTGGAGTGTTTCCTCACGTTATTGCTGTGATGATGCATGTGAAATTAATATGAAAATCTGAACGTACAAAATAGATCAATTAAAGGGTGACTGTTTGCATTATAAAAGAATTCTTCGTGGTACAAAAGGATTTGTACAGGGTTCCCTTAAAAAGCATCTCTCCTAGTGTATTAAAGTGTTTATTTATAGGTCATTAACTACCTGACCAAGATGCTATAGGACAAAGCAGCATAAAGACAACTGGTCAGGAAGCCCCACCAGTGCAAGAGCAATTAAATATGAAGATAAAGTATTTTCGAAGTAATACACAAAGTCAATGGGGAAAGGGGATTGCCTGGATTTGCTTTATCTCAGTAGGGAACACATACACTGGATGAACTACACACCTATGTGTTCTCATTCATGCCAAACCGAGGCAGATGCATTCTCCTCTCTGCATGGCTAATGTCGATATGTCCGGGGTCATAGCCATGCTTGGCCCCCTTATGGTTGTGCTTTAATTAAGAGATAAAATTATTAAAGTGGCAGATGTTTCTAGCCCGAGGACCTGGACCCAGTTACATCAAGCAGATGGTCCCAAGCAAGAGACCATCCTTTAAGGAAGAAGCATTTGCAATTCATGAGCATTCATGGTGTTCATTTCTCTCACTCCCCAATGTTCTGCTTGTCAGGGGTCCCATTGTGTGGCCAGGGAGCATGATGAATTAGGCAAACCCCTTCTGGTTTGGGACATAGTCTTGCACTGATGAAAATTAAAAGTATCGTCTTCCAGAAGATCAAGAGATCCAGCTCTCCAGAGTAGAGACTTCTCCTGCCCTCCCTCTTTTCTGCCTGGTGATCTGGCTGAAAGTCATCATTTACATCACAAGATATGACTTGGACCAGAGCTGTGGAAGAATTTACGTGCTCCTTTGTGTAATTCCTGAAATTTTCACTTTGGGACTGGCCCTGGTCAGATCTGGGGCTCACTTTGATCCCTCACCAGGAGGACTGGCCAGTAGAGGCTCAGGAAAAACTATCATTTGCAAGCAAAATATCGTGGCTTGATACCAGAAAATATGGATTCCGCCTTTCATGCCCAGTGTGACCTGGGGCTAAGCACACACACAATCTCTGAATTGCAATCTCTTCATTTTTATCTATTCAGTAAATAGTTATTGAAGATCTACTCTGGGCATGTTAGCTGAAAAGGGAGGGTAATCAAATTTCCCCTCTTATCTCACAACAGAACAGTGGAGGTCAGATGAGATAAATGAAAAGACATTAAAGTAATATTATATGGAAATTTAGGAGTCAATAGTGATATAAGGCCAGGCCTTGTCCCATGGAATATGCCTAATAAAGCATATCTCAGTCATAGACACATTATGGAATAAAGCTAGACAAATGGTAGGCTTTACATTCATTTATTGGATATGATGTTTTATTCCTTTGTAATAGCCTGAATCTGTAAATGATAGATAATATTTTATATAAAAGAAGTTTGAGGTGCTCTAAGTCCAACTTTTTCATCTCCTTATGATAAGAATATCCAATAGATGGGTGAGCCTGGTGGTGGGTATTGAGGAGGGCACGTATTGCATGGAGCACTGGGTGTGGTGCATGAACAATGAATCTTGGAACACTGAAAAAATAAAATAAAAGTATTTGGGAAAAAAAATAAAATGATAAACATTTAAAAAAAAGAATATCAAATAGAGAGCACAAAAGGAAATAGCACGCTTGGTTGCACTTGAGTTATGCTGATCTGGTAGGCGTATTGTCTTCTGTCTTTCTCTCCCCTTCTAGTACAGTTGCCCACTATGCTTCCTTCCTCTTCTGAGTTCTCAGTATCCTGGCCCTTCCAGGGAACCCTCTGTATGATAATGGTGACCGAAGACTTCTTTTGCCCTGGCTCGGGGATGTATTATTCTTGTCAGGGAGGAAAAATAATTTTCCCTCCACCATTATGAGTTCTTAGCTGAGACCACTGAATAAAAAACAAATTAACAAGAGAAAAGCAAACAAGCTTATTAAGATGTATACCTCATGTACATGTGGGAGATACCAGGGAGAAATAAGTAACTTCCTTAGGTAGCTTAAGAAACAGGGCTTAAATATTGTTAAAAAGAAAACCACATGCCCCAAAATGGTGTCACTTAGGTTAAGGACCCAAGCCAGTAAACCAAGACTAAATACCTAACTGAACTGCAGTTTCAGTCCCCCAGAAATCTAATTTTAACCAGTCAGTCAGGAATTTTTCTGATCACCAAGGAGATCATGTGTCACATGGGCCCTCCTCATTGCCCCAAAGGGAGATGAGCTAAGCCACCTGCTAAAATCCTTTTGTCCCCAAATGAAGGTGACCTCACCTGAAATGATCCTTTTCTGTTTATGACCTGCTTGTCCTGCCTTTATTTATTTATTTCTCCCCAAATACGTTGTTTTATTTTTTCAGTGTTACAAGATTGATTGTTCATGCACCACACCCAGTGCTCCATGCAATATGTGCCCTCCTCAGTACCCGCCACCAGGCTCGCCCAACCCCCCACCCTCACCCCTCCAAAACCCTCAGTTTGTTGCTCAGAGTCCACAGTCTCTCATGGTTCATCACCCCCTCTGATTTCCCTCCATTCACCCTTCCTTTCCTTCTCACAATGCCTTCTGTGTTTTTCCTTATGCTCCACACATAGGTGAGACCATAAGATAATTGACTCTCTCCACTTGACTTATTTCACTCCACATAATCTCTTCCAGTCCCATCCATGTTGATACAAAAGTTGGGTATTCATCCTTTCTGATGGAGGCATAATATCCCATTGTATATATGGAGCATATCTTCTTTATCCATTCATCTGTTGAAGGGCATCTTGGCTCTTTCCACAGTTTGGCGATTGTGGTCATTGCTGCTATGAACATTGGGGTACATGTGGCCCTTCTTTGTACTGCATGTGCTTCTTTGGGGTAAATACCCAGTAGTGCAATTGCAGGGTTATAGGGTAGCTCTATTTTTAATTTCTTGAGGAATCTCCACACTGTTTTCCAAAGTGGCTGCACCAACTTGCATTCAAAGAAAAAAGTCAACAAAACAAACAGGCAACCCACAGAATGGGAGAAGATATTCGCAAAGTTCCTTCCTTTAAAAACCTTTCCCTATCTGTAGCCATTTGTAGCTCTCCTCTTCTTACTAGATGGGACGCTACCTGATTCATAAATCCATTAATAAGGCCAATTAGATCTTTAAAATGTACTCAGTTGAATTTTTGTTATTCAAGAATATCTTCTTAAAAGAGAAAGAGGAGGAGGATGTCAGCCTCCCAGGGGAGAGCCAGTGATTTTCCAGGAAAGGTGAATGGGCCCTGTGGACGACAGATATGATGTGGGACAGTCTGTGACAAACTTTGGGTGTGGGGTCAATTTGTAGGCTCCTCTCCTATGACAAGAATCAGTCGTCCTGGGTGATGACACTCTTGGGGGAGCAGACTTATGACATTGAGTTCCTTTGGAGAATCTGTCTTTAAGCAGATAAGGGGCGTTCAGAGAAAGCTTCTTTCTGCTTCTTGTGTTTTTCAAGTGCTTCCAACTCAAAATAATCAATATGCCAAAAGAAGAATATTTTGGGGTGGCAAATCTGATACTCTTGCTCTCTATTCTACCAAGGCTCCTGTGTCTAGCCTCAGTTGACTGCTGGCTGAGGAACCCAGGGGGACTAAAGCACTCCAAGGGCTAAGTAAATGGCACAGTCTGGCTTAAGTAGGAGATTTATTGCCTCATGGCCTCAATCCTCACCTACTTCTAATGTATGATATGCCCTGATTGAATGAAAACCTCTCAAGAAAGAGAAGAGTAATCTGTTGAAATGTATGACCGACTGTAGGCATATCCCAACGCTTAGAGTTTTAAAATGTAAACATTTTTTAACATGCCTATTTAAAATAAATGAAAGATGCTATGAAAATCAGGGATTTTCAGGAAGCCTAAAGGTGACAGCATAATGTTCTGTACCCTGTTGGATTAATCTGATTTCACTGTATCCTCATTTCTGTGAGGTAATTAAGTGGTGGGGGAGGGAAGGAGGGCACATGGCAGTGGCCAAAGGGCTTTAGAACTCAGCATAGAGACTCTGGGGGTTTCTGTAAGGCAGTGAAAATGGTATCAACAATCTTAAGAGGAGTCGTAAGAACTAAATGTAGAAACAAAAGAGAATTGTAAAAATTAAATCAAGTAACTGATAAAAAGGGCCTAGCATGAGTCGGGACACATATGTGCTCAGTGAATTTTTTTTTTTTTTAAGATTTTATTTATTTATTTGACAGAGAGAGAGAGAGATCACAAGTAGGCAGAGAGGCAGGCAGAGAGAGAGGGGGAAGCCGGCTCTCTGCCGAGCAGAGAGCCCCATGCGGGGCTCGATCCCAGGACTCTGAGATCATGACCTGAGCCGAAGGCAGAGGCTTTAACCACTGAGCCACCCAGGCGCCCCCTCAGTGAATATTTTATTCAGACTTCTACTTCTCATGATTTTGTTATCTTTTCCTAGTGAATGTTCGACAGAGAAAGAAATATAGAATAGGCCAAGCAGTTTGTATAAACCAGGAGGAATATGAAAAGGCTATTTTACTAAAATATTTAGTGATGAAAAGAGAAGTAGGTAGGTCAGAGTGTATAATTGTCTGAACTACTTTGGATGTAAGTGACAGAAATTGATCTCAAAGTAGCTTAAATAAGGTGGGGGATAGCATTAGCATTTGTATCTGGAAAATCCGAGAAAGCAAACCTGGCAACAGGCACTGTGAGGTAATAGAAAATTATCTGTCTCTGGTTCCTGGCACAGAGCTTCCAAACCCTTGTAGTTTCCTGGGTGATGGGGGAATCTTCTGTTTTAATGAGGTAACTGTGGGAGGGCTCCTGAGTAGCCCCCGGTTGGGGGCTAGTCACAGGAAAAACCAAACTGTGATTGGAAACTTAGAATTTTCAGCCCCATCTCCAGAGAGGAGGGAGGGGCTGAAAGTGAGATTAATAATTGATCTTGCCGGGGTGCCTAAGTGGCTCAGTGGATTAAACATCTGCCTTCGGCTCAGGTCATGATCTCGGGGTCCTGGGATGGAGCCGGCTCCATGTTGGGCTCTCTACTCAGCGGGGAGCCTGCTTCCCTCTCTCTCTCTCTGCTTGCCTCTTCTGCCTACTTGTGATCTCTCTCTCTCTCTCGCTGCCAAATAAATAAATAAAATCTTAAAAAAAAATAATTGATCTTGCCTAGGTGAGGAGGGCTCCATAAAAATCCCGAGTGTGGGGTTTGCAGAGCTTCCGGATTGGTGAACATATCCGTATATGGGGAGGGTGATGTACCCCAACTTTGCAAGGACAGAAGCTCCTTCACTTGGTACCATCCCGGACTTCACCCTTTGTATCTCTTCACCTGGCTGTTCATCTGTATCCTTTACCATGTCCATTAATAAATCGGTAAACATAATTTGGTATTTTCCCTTGGTCTGGGAGCCACTCTAGTTAATTAATCAAAACCAAGGATGGGGTCGTGGGAACCTCTGATTTGTAGCCAAACTGAACAGAAGTTGTGGGTAACCTGGAGATGTATTACTTGTGATTAGCATCTGAAGTGGGGGGCAGTCTTGGGGGATTGAACCCTTAACCTGTGGGATCTGGTGCTCTCTCCAGGTAGACGGTGTTGCATTAAGTTAAATCTTAGGACACCTTGCTGGAATCTCAGAGAATTGTTTGGTGGAGGAAAAACCCCGTCTATTTGGTCTCAGAAGTATTGTAAGTTCAGTAGTTGCGTGAGAGTAGAGGAACACAGGAGAAAAGACTAAATTTTTTCCAACACGGGCACATACGGTAGCAGAGGTCTAACAATATCATCAGGATTCTGCCTACCCCCGTCTCCTGCAAATTCTTGCCTCTGGTTGGAAACTTTTTAATAGGTTCCCGCTACGTGGAGGCAAGGTGGCCTCAGCAGCCAGCAGCCCCTATGGTCCTTAGAGCCCCAGACTCCAGAGAGGGGGGTACATGTTTTCTGATAGCTTCTGTAAAGCCAAGTTCTGAGGAGGACCCTGGCCAGGGCTGGGTGGCATGTTCACTTCTGTGGTAGTGGGAATGGGTTAAGCCACTAAACTAGACGGATAAAAAAGGAAGTTCTTTCCTTCGAAAAGGGGTGCTAGTCAGACAAAATCATATGTGCACTGTAAATTACAATTGAGTAAAGATAGAGACTTGGTCACATGTATGTAATTCTCTTTATGTGCATCCTTAGGTTTGGCTTTTTAAATGATCAACTTTACTTAAAAATAAAGAAAAATTTGTATCCCCATAGTAGGCAATCACATACTGGAAACCCCGAAGCACATTTGCTCGGTATCCGATGAATCGAAGAGAATGTTCAACTAATATATGTTTTACATGTGAAAGCAATGGCTCATTTAAGAAATAAGTGAAAGCATCCTTTAATGCCTTCTAATTTAGATCAGAGAGGTCAAGAGGGTGGACCTTGAGGCCTGTGGTTATGGAAGGAGGGGTTAGAATGCAAACATTACCTGCACCTCCAGGAGATCACACAGCTGGGAATGTTCTGTGGTGTTTACTTCCGGCATGTACTTGGTTAGCAGTCCTGGGCAGCATAAGGCATAGGTGCTCCCACAAATGGGTCCTAACAAACGGAGACATATTAGTGAGAGTTGAGTTGGGGATTGTTGGTGAGATAAGTCCCAGCTACCACAACAAATATGAAAGAGAAATTATATGACTAAGGGATAAAGCTCCCTTATTTCTTCATAGCCCGGGGTCTCTGATCTGGCAAAGTGATACTGGAGTAAATTTATTTATTTATTTATTTTAAGATTTTATTTATTTGACAGAGAGAGAGATCATAAGTAGGCAGAGAGGCAGGCAGAGAGAGAGGGGGAAGCAGGCTCCCTGCTGAGCAGAGAGCCCAATGCGGGGCTCGATCCCAGGACCCTGAGATCATGACCAGAGCTGAAGGCAAAGCCTTTAACCCACTGAGCCACCCAGGCGCCCCCTACTGGAGTAAATTTAAACAATTGCTTTCTCCCAGAAGGGCAAAAATATTAAAAAAACAATTCCTGAAAATAATCCATCTCTACTCCGAATACTAGATCAACACTCTTTGAAAAGTTGGGGAAAAAAAAAACATAGATAAATCACAGTCATTTGAAAATACATAGCTGTTCAAGAAAAGAAGCAATATGGCATAAAGCAATTCTCTCCTTCAAAACAGAATTACCCTGTGGAATGAAGAGAATTTCAAAAAACAAAATCTTCCCATTGGTGTTTTAATAAGATTCATGATGGCATCGCATCCATAAAACGTGAGTTATGGCAGCAATGTGAGATTGCGCAAGGATGAAGCCACTATCAAAGTTAAAATATGAAGGCAGTAAACACTTTGATTTGTGCTGAAAATCATCAGAATTAGATGACATGAATTAGAAGCTACGATAATGACGAGGTAATAGATAAATGCTACAGGTGACTGGCCTAGGAGAGTTTATATATATCTTCCCCAAATTAAGCAATCATCCATTTCGGGAGGTTTTGTGCAATACAAATTTTAAATGCAGGCCTCTTGAGCAAAGTGGGCCTGGCTGATGCTAGAAAATTAAAAGCTCAGTTTCAGGTCTGGTAGGCAGGGGAAGATTGACGGATCCCATGGATGACCCTGAAAAAAGTTGGAGGCGTTCTTGGGCCAAAAGTCCTTGGACTCTAATTCATTAGTTTTAATCAGCCCTGGTGGCCCAGCTGAGTTCTAGTATGCAAGCTTGAGGTTTACATATCTCACAGACCAAGTCAGAACTTGTGTGTCATATTTCTCAAGACACTAGATCAGTGAGTACTAAATATTCCCTCATGGCTGACCCATACCAAAATTCTGACCAAGGCAATTAACTCCTGAGGCTTCACATTGGTCTCCAGGGCTCTCAGCTACACTGGAGCATGAGTGTAAAGCCACCGACTGGTGTGTATCTTTAGCGCTCATTCCTGCAGCTGGTATCATCTGAATCATTCCTGTCCTCACTTGCTTTCTTCCCATCCCATAGGTAACGAGACCTAAGAAAGACTTGAGTTTTTCTTCTTGGAAATTCTGTTAACATAGAGTATTATAAATCAAATGAAATGGTATTAAGAATTTTGTTTCATTAAAAAAAGACATTGTGAAACTAGATTTTCACATTTTTAACTCGATTGAAATAAAAATGAAGTGTCAAAACACATGATAATGTAAAATGCAGATCTCAATTTTTTTTTTTTTATGATTTCATTTAGAGAGAGAAAGAGTGTGCACAAGCAGGGGGAGTGGCAGGCAGAAGGAGAAGCAGGCTCCTCGCTGAGCAAGAAGCCCAATGCAGGACTCATGGGACTCAATCCCAGGATCCTGGAACCATGTCTTGAGCTGAAGGCAGACACTTAACTGACTGAGCCACCCAGGGGTCCCTAGATCTCAAATTTGTAACAAGAAAACAATTACATATGATGCAGTACTATTCAATAACATTTCAATGTGTAGTTTTATTGCACCAGCATTTTTCAAATAAATCCTCTTCTCTGTCCCTCTCCCTTTTTGACATATCAGCGTAAGATTGCCAAGTATAGCTTTATGGGGAAGGATTGTCTTATATTCTGAAGTTAAATGCTTTTTACTTCTAAGTTTCTCTTTTCAAATGAAATGATACTAGTGATAGAGGTTCACTTTTAAAAAAAGGTTCTATCTTGTTATAAGGCAATTATTGCTAATGAATTCAGTGCGCTTATCCCATCTTTTCTATTCACCCTCTCATGAAGTATCGGGCAGTGTTTGAAGAGTCATGGCCAAGGTGTTCTCACCTAGGTTGTGGGTAACAATCTAGACTGAAAGAGAACATTCTCCTTGTGGAAGCTGATGTTTCCTTTATTATTTTAGATTCCCATACATGTCTCTGTATTTTTATATATGTATTTATGTAATTATTATTACATAATAATAATAATAATTATTCTTTTTAGTTCTAGAATTTCCCTTTAGATATCTTATTACTGTTCTTTCTCTGCTGAAAATTACTATCTCTTCGTGCATGGTTAGTATATTTTCATTTACTTCCTAGAGCATAGTTATCATAATGGTTTAAAAATCCTAACTCAAACATCTGGGTCATCTTGGAGTAGACTCTATTGATTGTTTTGTCTCTTGAGAATAGGTCACATTTGTTTGTTTTCATATGTAAAATTATCTTGGAATGTATCTTGCATACATACAGTACATACATCCAAATGTATCTGGGATACAACAATAAATGTTGTATTATATAGACTCTTGATTTTTAAACTATTCCTCTGAAGAGGATTGCTTTCCGTTTATTTTAGCAGGTAATTAATTTGGTAGGACTAAAACTGAAAATTATGTCTCTTGGGCAGCAGCTCAAATTTCGGTTGTTATTTTATCCCTAGCTAAGCTACTTGGAGCCTATCCCATACATGTGTGGTTTGGGAATTATCCAGAAATGTGATCCAAGTATATACACAGAACTTGGGGCTCCCTCTTCTGGCTTTATCCTTTCTAAGTTTCCTTCTTCACTTTCCAGTGCTTGGGTTTTCCCCAAACACTTTCAGTTTTTTGGGCCCAAACCCAGCAGATTTTCTATTAAAGTTTTAGCCATCCCCACATGGCAAAGACAGGGACCTGATTTCAGGCTAGAAATTGTAAAAATGGGAAACATTCAGTGCTGTTTCCATCTGTCAAATGCCAAGTCCCTTCCAGAATATGCCTGCTTTTGGTTGCTTTCCAGTGTCTTTAGTTGGTGGTGGTGTTTTTAATTTTTAATTTTTGTTCGTTTGTTTTGTTTAGAGTTTATACTTATAATCTGCAAGAGGATTGGTTCAGTAAGAATTTACTCGGTCATGTCAGAAGTGGAAACCATTTTTATAATTCTATAATATGCAGACTTGGTGTCCTTAGCTTCAAACAACCAAGTCAGTTTTGGAAAGTAGGAAATAAGTATATTGACCAATATCCATGTATTGGATGTTGGGTGAATTAAACAGCAGAAATTTATTTTCTCACATTTTTGGAGTCTGAAAGTCCAAAACCAAGGTGTTGGCAGGATTGGTTTCCTCTAGGAGAGACCTCTTTCCTTGACTTGCAAATGGCCATTTTCTTGCTATGTCTTCACATGGTCCCTCTGAGTGTGTCTGTGTCCTAATTTCTTCTTATAAGGAAACCAGTCAGATTGGATTAAGGTCCTCTCTGATGACCTCATTTTAACTTAGTCACCTCTTTAAAGGCCTTATCTTTAAATGAAGTCACACTCTGGGGTACTGGGAGTTAAGGCTTCAAAAATACAAAGTTTGGGAGACACACAGTGCAGCTCATAAAATTCAACTACCTCACTCATTCTTCAAGAGGGCCAGAGAACAAGAGTATTGAATCAGTAATAACTACCAGTTTAAACCACAGGAGAACAGTTTTCATCGAGATACTGTTACTATCCCTGCTGAGCATAGAGACCTCAATGTGTTACTTAAAACTGGCCATTGGGTATAACCTCTAGAACAAATGTAGCCTCTGAAAGTTAGATGTTGTATCCACAACCTACACCAGAAATAGCTTTTGAATGAATGATGCCTTTGCATTATAAAATTCCAAAGTCTCTTGTGAATAAGTTTTTGGTGGTATTGTATTGGTGGATCACATGTCTGTGTCCTAGCCTCAGGGAGTTTAGGTAGGTGAATTTCTGACTTCAAGGGGAAATACAAACTAAAAGGATGCAGATGTGCCCAAACACGAGGAAGTAAGCACACAATTTCTGGATGGCCAAGTAGAACAAAAAATATTGTGCCTCATGGAACAATTGCATGAGAATGAAATGAGTTAGATAAGAGTACCATAACTCAGAGAGCATAATAAATACAATGATGACCAGGGAGGGTTCAAGATGGCAGTGTATGGAGATCCTGAGCTCACCTCCAGCCATAGATCTCTTTGGGTTATATAGGGGACACCTTTGGAGCACCCAGCTCTGGTGGGGAAGGGAGTTTGTATTTCTGGGTTCCGAAGGTCATCTCCTACATAAGGCCATTCCTTTAAAACTGGGAGATATAATTGAACTACATAATAGGTACAAACAAACAGAGCTAGGCAAAAAGGAGACAGAGAAACATGTTTCAAATGAAAGAACAAAACAAAACTTCAGAAAAAGAACTAAACTAAATGGAGCTAAGCAATCTATCCAATATAGAGTTCAAAGTCATGGTCACAAAGATGCTTGCCAAACTTGGAAGAAGAAAGGAGAACACCTAAGAATTTTAACAAAGAGATATAAGATGTAAGATATAAGAAAGTACCAACGAGAGATGAAGAACACAATAACAAAAATGGATAGCACATTAGAGGGAACCAGAAGCAAATTAGATGATGCAGAAGAACAGATCAAGGATATGGAAGATAGGGCAGTGGAAATCACCCAAACTAAACATTAAAAAAATTTTTTTAAAAATGTAGATGGTTTAAGGGAGCTTTGGGACAACATCAAACATGCTGCCATTCACATTATAGAGGTCCCAGAAGGAGAAGAGAGAGAGAAAGGGGAAAGGGGGAAGAAAACTATTTGAAGAAATAATTGAAAAAATTCCCTAATCTGGAGAAAGAAGCAGACATCCAGTTCCAGGAAGCACAGAGAGTCTTCAACAAGAAGAACCCAAAGAGATCTACACCAAAACACATTAAAATTAAATTATCAAAAATTAAAGATAAAGAGATAACAACCTTAAAAGCAGAAAGAGTAAATCAATCAGTTATGTATCAAGGGACCCCCCATAAGACTATTTTTTCATCATTCTGGTAAGCATGTCATAAGAGACAAAGATTAAAAGCTCCTGTACTATGAGGCTGATGAAAGAGAGCTTCCTCTAGTTCTTTGTAATAAGTTACTTCTTTCTTATGTCCATAAAATTATGAAGTATCTTCTTTTCATGACATCTCTGTGTTTATTAAAAAAGAAAAATTAAATCTAAATATATTCATAAAATCTCAGATGCAAGTTATATATCTCTAAGTGAAGCCACAGGTATAATAAAAATGATTTTTTGAAATTAAAAAAAAAAGAATGTCAGCTAATTTTTCATCAGAAAGTTTGCAGTCCAGGAGGGAGTGGGGTAATACATTCCAAGTGCTGAAAACAACAAATTTATAACCAAGGATATTGTACCCAGCAAGGTTATCATTCAGAATTGAAAAGAAGACAGAGTTTCTTAGAGAAGCAAAAACTAATGGAATTCATCACCCCTAAATAGGCTTTAAAAGAAGTATCAAAGAGACTTCTTTAAGTAGGAAAAAAAAAGGGTCAACATTAGAAATAAGACAATAGGGCGCCTGGGTGGCTCAGTTGGTTGAGCAACTGCCTTCAGCTCAGGTCATGATCCTTGGGTTCCGGGATCGAGTCCCACGTCGGGCTCCCGGCTCCACGGGGAGTCTGCTTCTCCCTCTGACCTTCTCTCCTCTCATGCTCTCTCTCACTTTCTCTGTCTCTCAAATGAATAAATAAAAAATCTTAAAAAAAGAAAAAAAAGAAATAAGACAATATACAAATGAAAAAATATCTTACTGGATAAGGCAAACATACAATAAAGTTAGTGGAACAACCACTTATAAAGCTAGTATGAAGGTTAAAGACAAAAGAAGTAAAATCTCTGTCTAAAATAACTAGTTAAGGGACACACAAAATATAAAGATGCAAAATATGACATCAAAAACAGAAAACATGGAAGGGGGACTCGTGCTTTTAGAATGTGGTCAAATTTAAGTGACCACCAATTTAAAATATATTGCTAAGTGAAATAAGTCAGAGAAAGACAATTATCACATGATCGCTTTGATAGGAAGAATTTGAGAGGCAGGGCAGGGGGTCATGGAGGGGGTGGGGGAGAGAAATGAAACAAGATGGGATGGGGAAGGAGACAAACCATAAGAGACTTCTAAACTCACGAAACAAACTAAGGATGGCTCGGAGGTGGGGGGGTAGGGTTATGGACATTGGGGAGGGTATGTGCTATGGCAAATGCTGTGAAATGTGTAAGTCTGATGAATCACAGACATGTACCCTGGGGGAAATAATACCTTATATGTTAATAAACAATTAAAACAAACAAAATTAAATATATTGCTATATATATAGGTTATTATATATTAATCCTCATGGAAACCACAAACCAAAATCCTGTAATAGATAACCCCCCAAAAAATGAAAAGAAAGGAATCCAAAGATAATACTAAAGAAAACCGTTAAATCGCAAGGGAAGAAGAAAGAAACAGATAAGAACTACAAAAACAACCAGAAACAATGAACCAAATAGCAACAGAGACATACTGATCAATAATTACCTTAAATGTAAGTGAACTAAATGTTCCAATCAAAAGACATAAGGTGGCTGAATGACTAAAATAACAAGAATCATCTATATGCTGCATGCAGGAGACTCACGTCAGGCCTAAAGACACACACGGACCAAAACAGAAGGAATGGATAAAGATACCCTGTGTAAAGGGGAAGTGGTAAGCAAGCTGGCATAGCAATAATTATACCAGACAAAATAAATGTTAAAACAAAGGCAGTGACAAGAGATAAAGTAGGGTATTGCATAATGATAAAGAGATCAATCCAACAAGAAGATATAGCATTTGTAAATATTTTATGCACCCAACATAGGCGCCCCTAAATATATAAAGCAAATATTAACAGATAAAAAGGAAACCAAAAGTGATACAGTAATAACAGGAGACTTTAACATCCCACTTATATCAATGAGTAGATCATCCAGACAGAAAATTAATGAGGAAATAACACATTAGAACAGATGGACTTAATAGACATAGACAAAAAATTCCTTCCAAAAACAGAAGAATATACATTCTTCTCAAGAGCACATGGAACATTCTCTGAGATAGATCTTGTTAGGCCACAAAAAAGTCTCAGTACATTTAAGAAGATTGAAATCCTATCAAGCATCTTGTTGGACCACAATGCTATGAAACTAGAAGTCAATTACATGAAGAATACTAGAAAAAAACCCAAACACATGGACACTAAATGACATACTACAAATAGGTCAACTAATAGGTCAACGAAAAAAATCAGAAAAAATTTAAAAATTGCCATGAGACAAATGGAAATGAAAACGCAACACTTCAAAATCTCTGTAGCAAAATGGTTTCAAGGGGGAAGTTTATAGTGATACAGGCCACCTCAAGAAACAAGAAAAATCTCAAACGATGTAACCTTACACCTAAGGAAAATAGAAAAAAAAAAAAAAAAGAACAACAACATTTTCTGAAGAAAATGAAAACACTAATTCCAAAAGATATACGCACCCTTATGTTTATTGCAGCATTATTTACAATAGTTAATACATGGAAGAAACTTAAGCGTCTGTCAATAAATGAATGAATGAAGAAAATGAAGTATGTACATACAACGGAATATTACTCAGTTTTAACAAAATGATATCTTGCCATTTGCAATAAACACAGATGGACCTAGAGGATATAATACTAGGTGAAATCAGTCAAAGAAAGACAAATATCGTATGATTTCACTTAAATGTGGAATCTAAAAAACAAAAGAAACAAAATAGAAACAGATTCATAGACACAGAAAACAAAGTGATAGTAGTGGGGTAAGGGGAATGGACAAAATAGGTTAAAGTGATCAAGAGGTACAATATTCCAGGAGTAAAATAAATATCTTGAGGATGTAATGTACAGCATAGTGGATGTAGTCAATAATATAACAATTTTGTATGGTGACAGATGGCAACTAGATCTATTGAGGTCTGATTGATGGTTGTTTCCTAATGTATATAAATAGCAAATCACTATGCTATTTACCTGAAATAATATTGTATGTCAACTATTCCTCAATTGAAAAAAGTAGATTCCTATTCCATTGGCTGGAGTGGAAATTAAATATGAAGATATATGTAAAATGGTAGGCAAGGCATGATTAGATTAGTTAGTTATGATTAGATTAGATTAGTTATCTCTCAATAAATGTTAGCTAAAGTGTTTATATTGCTTTATAAAATAAGAGAGTAAAGAGTCTAAAAGTTTCTCAGGGAGAAACAAAACAAAACAAAACAAAACAAAACAAAACAAATAAAGGCCCGAACAAACAAATGAAAAACAATGATGCACAACAGTAATTAAGCATTTTAAAAAGAGTTGGGTGTTATTGCTAAGCTTTTTTTATGTGTTAGCTCATTTAATTCTATTTAATAATCCATTAAATAATTATTATTGTCCCTATTTTTAGATGCATAGACTGAGATTTAGATATATGAGTAAACTTGTGTAAGGTCATATGACTAATAAGTGGCAAATCTCAAATTCCAATCCAGATTTGTCTGACTCCAGATCTGAAGCTTATGACTACTATGCTGCACTGCTTTTTTGTATATAAATAAAAACTCATAGGGAAAGAATAGAGCTAATAAATGGCAAGCAACAATCGAAAAGTATTAGAGAGAAATCTACTGCAATGAAGGAAGAAAGACTAGGGTGTTTAGATGGGTCATGTTCATTAAATAGCAGACAGAATTATCAAAGCAAAACAAAACACTATCTAGACATATCCTGTTGAACTTCTGAATTTTAAAGTCCAACAAAAACCAGTCTGTGTTAATTAAAGGAAAAATTTTGTTACTTACGAATAAAAAAAAATGTGTTTATCATTAGCCTTCTCAGCAACACTAAATGTCAGATGACCACAGACTATCATCTAGAAAACTTAAAGGGAAATCCTTGTGAACCAAAAAATTCCAATCTAAAGTCACATGGTCACCAAAAATACTGTTGCAATACATTTTCAGTGAGAGAGTGAATAAAAATAAAGAGTTTATGGGACACCTGGGTGGTTCAGGCAGTTGGGTGTCTGACTCTTAATTTCAGCTCGGGTCATGATCTCAGTGTGGTGATTCTCTCTCTCCCCCCCACTCTCTCTTAAAAAATAATATATATATATATATATATAGAGAGAGAGAGAGAGAGAGAGAGAGAGAGAGAGAAAAGTAAGGAACTTAAGAATAGGGAAGCAGCATTATATATGAAATGAGACCAGTAAAATACAGTGTGAAAAAAAGAATTCTTATTGGTATTATAAAACTGCAAAAAATGTCAAAAGTAATTCTTTAATGAGAAACTACATAATTCAAAAATCACATTCAGTGGAAAATATTATATAAAACATCCATTTATAATCAGCCCAAACTGAGATAAGTGGGTCTGGAGGGAAGTGTAGCAGCAAAAGCAAGTTGCATATCTTATCTTATTCAAGAATGAGTCTTTTTCAATGTTAGTGAATACAGAAAAATAAGTTAATTATTTTTAATTAACTCAATTTAATTTAATCATTGTTTAAATTGTTTAAATTTATGGTTGTTTCCTGATGGTTGTATATATGTATATACATGGTTGTAAATATGTATATAAATATGTAAATATGTATGTGATGGTTGTAAATATGTATATAAATATATATATTTATATATATATAAAGGAATATACATCCTTTATATACATTATTCATTTCTTTATATACATTATTAAAGAATATACATTCTTTATATACATTATTTAACATTATTCAATTAACATTATTCAATAATGTTAATTATTATTATTATTATTATTATTAATAATTAACAATAATGTTAATTATTGAATAATGTTAATTGAATAATGTTAAATAATGTATATAAATGTTAAATAATGTTAACATTATTTGTTAATAATGTTAAATAATGTATAAAAAATAACTGTGAACAGTTATTTTTATCCAGAAGTGACCGCCAGTAGAATAGTAAAAGTTGGCACAAAATCCAAAATTTGTCAGTAAAGAGAAAGTAAAAAACGTACATAATGAGAGCCAGGAAAAAAAACTGTAAAGGAAACAATGACACATAAAGGTTAAATAAAAGATGACCAATGAAAACAGAATAAAGTAGAGGTAGAATATTAATATCAGATAATGGCAAATTCAGGTCGAGAGGAATAATGGAGCAAGGAGTGGTTTTTTTTATTGATAAGGGATCATTGCACAGTAGGGATATGACAGCATAAAAATCTATGTGCCAAATAACATCACAGCTAAATGTATAAATCCAAAAATACTTAAAAGTATGAGAAATTCATAATCATAAGGTAAGACTTGAAAATACAATAGAGAGATCAGATAGCCAAAAAATAAGAGATAAATGTGAAGGAGATGTAGAACTTTCTTCAGACACTATTCATCAAATATCCATAGGACAGTTATAAAAGTTTATTATACATTTTAAAAGAACTAGATGAACATCCCAAAGTACATGAGTAGTATATTGAAGTTATGATGAAAAATAAAACAGAGAGCTGTGAATGTTTCATGGAGAAGTAGAACATTACCACATTTCTTGAAGCTCCCTGAAATCTTCTCTGATTTCCCTCTTTTCCTCAAATTGCCCTTCAACTAACCATTTTCCTGAATTCTGCTTGTTACTTTCCTGCTTGTCTTGACAGTTTATCAAATATGCATATATCCCTCCATAATTGTGAACTTGGAATCATACTGCAAGAAGTCTTCTGCAATTTGCTCCACATCATGCTTTGAGGCTTCATTGAGGCGAATTTGAATAGATGAGACTCATTCATTGGCATTCTGAATAATATATTCCATTGTGTGGGTGTGTCACAGCTTATTAGCCATTCTTCTGTCAGTGGCCAGTTTTGTTTCTAGTTATTGTTTCTTTTTCCAATTATTATTAGTGCTTCCCTGAATATCTTCTCTTATGCCAACTGGTACGCATATGCACAAGTTCCTTAGTAGTGGTATTTTTCAAACTCTGGTGGTGGATCATTACAAGTTAGTGGAGTGCAATGAGTCTAAAAACAAACAAACAAACAAACAAACAAATAAACAAATAAACCTTGTCAAAGAAAACACACACACACACACATACAAACAACTGGAATAAACTTAACCAAAACAATAAGGGAACATAATTATACAACATTAGAAGTGATAACTGTTGATTCCAAGTGGGTTAAAAAAAAAAAGGTTCTGAAAAATGCCCTGCTAGGACATTTAAAATTCTTAAGGAAATGGATGATTTTCTAGGAAATATCAGTTACCAATCTTGATGCAAGAGGAAGAAACCTAAATAAAGCAGTGGCCATGAGAAAAATTTTGAACATCTGTCAAAGAACTATCCCATCCTTAAAATACTAGGCCAAGAGGCCACTAAAGATTGGTTCTTTGACCTTCAAAGACTAGAAAATTCTTGCACTATTTTAATGTGTTCCAGAGCATAGATAAAAATAGAAGTCTTTCTAGTTCATTTTACTAACTTAGCCTAACCACATGTGTCGGTCAGCTTCCAGCAAAAAAACCAGATGTTACACTCATTAGAGTATTTGAAGAGAGCTTGATAAAGGTGTTGAAAGGGTGTAGAGATGCCAGATGGCTATGCAGTCTTGTTACCAACCCTTGGCTTTAAGGGGACACAGGAGAGGTGATTATCAGAACTTACTAGGAGGGCCTAATGGGAATTGTGATCTCCCAGGACCTAGAGAGCTTCCCCTGACCTTGAAAGGAAGGACCTAGGAGAATAGATGCCCTCACATCATTTTCCTTTCACCCTCCAGTTTCCTTTCTGGGTTTCTCATTGACCAAACCCAACTGGAAGCCGTAGGTCAATGGAGTCCATTGATGTGGTCCATGAGTCAACTTCCTGGGGCAGAGCGCAGGTGGAGAAAGCTGGAGGTGGCTCTGGAGGGGCAAATGGAAGTCATATTGCACACGGTGATACTGCAATGCCTTGAGTACAACCTAAAAAGAATTGCACCAAGAACACAAGTGGAAAACAATCTAACCTAAGAACGTCAGTGCAAAAAAACTGAAGTAAAATATTAGCAAATTGATTTCAGAACTTATGAAGCTATTAGCAAATAATGTTTTGGTATTAAATGGAGTATATTTCTAATTATATCTATATATATTAGGATCCTTGTGTTTTTTTTAAGATTTTATTTATTGGGCCCCTGGGTGGCGCAGTTGGTTGAGAGACTGCCTTCGGCTCAGGTCATGATCCCGGAGTCCCAGGATCGAGTCCCATATCGGGCTCCCAGCTCCATGGGGAGTCTGCTTCTCACTCTGACCTTCTCTCTCTCACTCTCTCTCTTTCCTAATAAATAAATAAAATCTTTAAAAAAAAAGATTTTATTTATTTATTTGACAGAGAGAGAAAGCACAAGCAGGGAGGGCTGCAGAGAGAGAGGAAGAAGTAGGCTGTCTGAGGAGCAGGGAGCCTGATGTGGGGCTCGATCCCAGAACCCTGGGATCACAACCTGAGCCAAAGGCAGACACTTAACGATTGAGCCACCCAGGCGCCCCAGATCCTTG
>CM052804.1:45185633-45203839 GCA_028533885.1 Nasua narica
AAAAAAAAGTCTTACTGTAGAAAATAACTTCTTTTAAGTACCGTTGGCAATGGTGCCGGGACTATCATTATGTCCCCTTAGGTGGTTCTTTTCTAGATTTGCTACCGTCACCATAATTCTGTTTTACCACTTTTGGCAAGTGCCTACTTTTCCTTACTTACAGGACAGATAAGATTTAAGAATTCCTTTCTTCCCCTGTGGGGTCCAAGAAACAAATTCCACTTTGCATTATTATTTGTATTAACTAATTTAAAGAGAGCTTTAAAAATGCAGGTGCTGAGGATCTAGGGATTAAGGGTTTGTTGCCAATCTCAATGGTCTGTTGAAGATCTTGGTTCAACTTTTGGAAATAGAAGCTAACGGTGGGTATTAATTTTGCCATCTTCCTCTCCTATCTCCTACCGCAATCCTATCACCTCCATCCGCACTTGGATGATTCTCCCAGTAGTTTGCCCAGAGAGGGTTCCGACCTTCTCTGACCTCTGTTTCTGCTTCAGCTCCCTTCCAAAGAGTCCTTCTGCGGAGTGCACGTGTTGATCACCTCAGGAGATGTTACTCATGTCCTTTCCACAGGAGATCTCGCTGCAGCTTGGAGCTCTGGAGGATCTCTGGGGTCCTTGGCTCTGAACTTCCTTTATTTGCTTCCAACCTCCTTATCTTCCACATCTTCCTTGTTTTTACTCCTCTTTAGATCTCCGCCCCCCTTCCCTTTCCCCTCTGGCTCCTTAGTTTCTCCTTCACCCCTGAAGTCAGTCATCTTCCTTCGCTTTCTCTTTCTGGACTTGAGGTCGTCCATTTCAGTGATTTCTCTCTAGACCCCCTTCTAAACCAGCTCTTATACTGGGGTTTTAGGCATTATTGGGGAAAATCTGACCACAGGGGCGCACACAGATGTGCTAAATCTGGAATGTTACAAACGCATTCTGTTCAATTCAATGAACATTGTAGCTGACCACTCTAGGCAAGGCAGCATTATGGGCTTCCGGGGGGTATTTTGAAGTTCATGTAGGAGAAAAGCATTGTCATAAAAACAAAAGAGGGGTGTCAAAGGAAGTAAAACTCTAGTAACCCAGAGGAAGACAAATTTACATCTGTGCTCTGAGTTTTACCCCCGACCTTTGGTGCTGCCCTGACCTCGCTTTCATTTAGCTTTGTTACTATATATCTCAACTATAAATCCTTGAGAATGGTAATTTCAGCTCCAATCAGCCTCTTAGCAACACAATTCCTAAACACCTCCGGCGGCAAGCCTCTGATTGAGGGTGAACTCCAATCATGAGTTCCTTATCTGTTAATCTGTTATTTATTGGGCTTAGTTGGCATCCTGCAGAGAAAATTATACGAGACGAGCAACGTATTAAACCATGAAGTGTGAACCTGACTTTTTCCCGTGTTTTCCTTCTAATAGCCACAGCCCAGAAACGGGCGATGGAAGAGCACTTTGCTTTCTCCTGGCTTTGAGGTCATAAAGAGGGTTGAATGCTGAGGACATCTCAAATACGGGTAACATACGACCCAGAAATGTTAATTACTGAGGAGGAAGGGTAGAGGAAAGAGGAAAAAAATGGGACATAGGTCAACTCTCCTTAACTATTTACATATTCTAATTTTAGGCTGCCTACATTGGATATTTATGCGTGTGTTCAGAGATGGGAAAAATATTTTTCTTTCTGGCTGTGGAATTTATACCTTGTTGGGGGAAACATATACAGACTTGTCCCCACTGGGGAGTGAAATCCCAACAGTGAACTGGTTCTTATTTATGACTGGAGAGATAAATGAGATAGGTTATAAAATGTTCGGGGATCTGAGAGAGGAAGCTTACTATCAAGTGGAATTTCTCTGTTGGCTTTAGCATGCTGGCTTTGGTGATGAGAGTTTAGAAATTTACAATGTTAACGTGACCTATATGCTATATGACTTTATTTTGCAGTTGAAATGGCTTAAAATGGCATCTGACTAGCAGTTCTCTATGGATCTCTTTCAGCTTCCCACTGAACTATTTTTGAAGACAGAGTGAGATTAAAACTAAGCCCGATGAACAACCTAAAGCCCAAATGGGGAGCAAGGTAGATGGGGCCCGGGGGAGAAAAACCAACCGGGCTTTCCCTCCTGGCTAACTCAGACTTTACCTCATCATGAGTAATATTCCCACTGAAACAAAGGTAGGGAGATATTTCATATCTCACCCCCCACTCTGAGCCTGGGGAGACATCTATTCATGATACAGGTTTAGCCTTTGGCAATTCTTAAAGAATAAGAATTTTCTTTGAGAAAAGAAGGGGAAAAGCAGCAGGACAGAAGGCACGCTGGAGGGTCTGGCTGTGGTGGGTGATGAGAGCCCAGGAGCGCTATGGAGGGGCCCTGGAGCGGTGCATGCTGGGTTGTGGAGGGGTGAGAGACAACTCCCACCTCGGTCTCCAGGACCCACCGGATTGCCTCCTAGGTTGGGCCAGGAGCTGTATGTGTGAACCCTGTACTCTCTAGCTGAGGATCGGAGAAGGGGTTCAGCCACTAGAGTAGACAGTGAATGGGACCACGGCCAGTGAAAAATTCTCCTCCCTTCTAGACCTAGCGTCCCGAAGAAAACAACCCCCCAAACCTATAGTCTCATTCAAACATGCACACAAAGAAAACAAGAACTCTACGTAGGGGGCTATAAAAAAATACTGTTGGAAGTTGGCCGAGGCTCATGGCTTTACCACCTAGAGGTTGATGACTCCCATATTGGTCTATTCAAGTTTTTCTCCCCAACTCAAGGCTCACATATCCAGTGGCTCATTCCGCATCTCCATTTAAGTATCTAGTAGATGTACCCAGCTCATCCTGTCTAAAACTGAACTCTTAATGTCCCCTATCCTAAAAACCGGCTCGAGGTACAGCCTTCCTCATCTCAGTTGATGAGAGATCCGTTCTTTCGGTTGTTCAGGTTCCAAGTCTCAGAGCCATTGTCATCTCCTCTCTCACGTTTGACATCAGATCCCTTAGGAAATGCCGTCGTCTCTCCCCCAAAGCTGACCCAGAAACTATACGGTACCACCTTGGTGCCAGCATCTTTATGACTTGCCTGGATTATTACAGTGTCCTTTGCCTATGTTATTTTTTACAGAGAGAGAGAGAGAGAGAGAATGAGCAAGGGGAGGAGCAGAGGGAGAGGCAGAGAGAGAATTTCAAGCAGGCTCCATGCCCAGGATGGAGCCCAACACGGAGCTCAATTTCACAACCCTGAGATCATGACCCGAGCCAAAATCAGGTCAGCCCCTTAACCGACTAAGGCACCCAGGTGCCCCTTGCCTATTTTATTTACAGCAGCCAGAATGATCACTTAAAGACTGAAGTTAGAGGGGCTCCTGGCTGGCTCAGTCGGTGGAGCATGAGACTTGATATTGGGACTCTAAGCTCGAAACCCGCGTGGGATGTAGAGATCACTTAAAAAAAATCTTAAAACAACAACAACAACAACAAAACCCCAAACTGAAATGATAACATTCCATTCCTCAGCTCAAAACCCTTCGGTGATCCCTCTGGGTGTTGACAGTAAAAGGCCAAATCTTTCCAAAGGCGTAAGAGGTCCTTACGTGATCAGGATCCTTCCCCATCTCTTGTGTTCTCTCTTTGATCTTATTTTCTACTGTTTCCTTTCTCATTGTGATTCAAGAATTTTCTTTTTTTTTTTTTTTTCATATGAAGGCAACATCAAGACATTCTCTGCAAGAGAATTTGTCAGTAACTTTTGCCCCCGTGTCCTTCTTGAAGGAAGTTATTTAACATGTACTGCGCCCATCTCTGAGAATATGCAAAAAGAAGCCTGGAGAGTGTACAACATCTTGATAGAAAAGAATGAGTGGTTGTGATAAGCATTTACATCATGTAAACACGAATTCAAGTTTGAATAAGTTGTTTAATCTGGCTTCCAAGCTAAGTAAAAATGTCAAAAATTATTCTTAGAGGAGAAGTATTTAATATAAAAACAACATTTAATTATAATGATATGGGCCAGAAATTCTAGACGTTACTGACTAAATACAGCAAGTAAAAGGAGGGAGTAGGCAATAGGTATGTGTGAAATTTTTTTTTTTTTTGAAGTGCTAAATTTCTTGGGGTGCCTGGTAGCTCAGTGGGTTAAGTGGCTACCTTTGGCTCAGGTTGTGATCCTAGGGTCCTGGGCTCAATTCCCAGGTCAGGGTCTTGGGATCAGGTCCTGGGATGGAGTCCTGAGTGGGTTCCTTGCTTAGCAAGGAGTCTGCTTCTCTCTCTCTCTCCCTCTGCCCCTCCCCATGCTCATTCTCTCTCTCTCTCTCTCAAGTAAATACAATCTTTTAAAAAATGAAAGTGCTAAATTTCATAATAAAAAAGTGCTTATCTGAAATACAGAATGCTCAAAAATACCACTCCATTCTTGACTTTGCAGTTAAAAAGAGATTAAGCATAATTTTGTCAAGTAAAGCTAACTACTGTTTGTATGAAGAATAGTGTATAATGAAAACATGTAGCTGAAGGCAGAAGACAAAGAAAGCAAAACCAATGAAGAAGCTTAAAACCAGAAATCACATAATAATAGCAATGACAGTAATAATAGCTATCATATATTGTAATTTACTATGTGTCACGGCCTAGGCTTAGAAATTTACAAGCATTGGGGCACCTGGGTGGCTCAGTGGGTTAAAGCCTCTGCCTTCTGCTCAGGTCATGATCTCAGGGTCCTGAGATCGAGCCCCGCATTGGGCTCTCTGCTCTGCAGGGAGCCTGCTTCCCCCTCTCTCTCTCTGCCTGCCTCTCTGCCTACTTGTGATCTCTCTCTCTGCCAAATAAATGGATAAAATCTTAAAAAAAGAAAGAAATTTACAAGCATTATTTCTCAACCTTATGTGATAAACATTGCTATTATTATTATTATTATTTTGTTAATGAGGAATTTGAGGCTTAAAGAGACCCTAGTATAGATAAGAATTTAATATACAGTAAAGATGACAGTTGGAAAACTAAGCTAAGTAGGAATCATTGAGTAACGGTTCATGGGGAAATTCACTAACCATTTATGAACCAAGTTTGCAACAGAAAACAAAACAAATCCTGAAGGGATCTGGGTTCACTAAAGCACATGCATGCACAGACTAAAGGGAGATAGGAATGAGAGCATCAGTTGGGTTGTTTTTACTTGAAAGTCACAAGCTCCCCCATTCACGGGGGCTTAGGACAAGAAGGTGCTAATTTAGGTCACGTTGCAAGAACTGTGCAGGAAGGGGCTTGCAGGTTGATTTGGGGGCTCAGTGACGTCTATCTCTTGGCCCTGCCATCCTCAATGAGTTGATTTTTTGGTCTATCCTCTCAAGGAAGCAATATGGCTGCCACAGGTCCAAGTACCCTGTTTATACAGAATTGCTTCCAAAAACAATCAGCAAAACCTAGCAAGTATGGCAGGGGAAAACTCCTCAGCATGTTTTCCTTTTTTTTTTTTTTTTTCCCCCTTCTTTTATAAGAGGAGAATCTTTCCCAGAAGCCCCTGCATATCCTATCTCTTCTCTCATTGGCCAGAACTGGGTCACATGACCACTGTAGCCGCAAGGGAAGCTGGGAATGGGAGGGATTAATTCCGCTGATGGAATGACCGAGAATCAGGTCTTTTTCTATCTAAGTGAATTTAAAAATTCCCTACCACGTTTTTAAAAACATGGAGAAAGGAAGCCCTTTTAAGTATACAGTAAGAAACTTAACAAAAGCGGTGCCTGGGTGGCTCAGTGGGTTAAAGCCTCTGCTTTCTGCTCAGGTCATGATCTCAGGGTCCTGGGATCAAGCCCAGCATCAGGCTCTCTGCTCAGCGGGGAGCCGGCTTCCCCCTCTCTCCCTCTCTCTCTCTGCCTACTTGTGATCTCTCTCCTAATAAATAAATAAAGATCTTTAAAAAAAAAACTTAACAAAAAATAGACCAGCTTCCAAAAATATTAAACACTTTACATTTTAAAGAAAACTATAAAAAGGGAAAACTATAAAGAAAAAAAAAAAAAACACCAAACCCGGAAAATTGGCCATCCACGCACAGACACTAAATGATAAATCGGTAAAATATATTGGAAACACGTGACCTCAGATGAGTCTGAGTGGATTGCAGCACTCTGCAGATTTTAATCTGTTTGCACGGCTTGCCCTCCTTTTCTTGGCCGTGACTTGGCCTTCAGTCATGTGTGTGTATCCACATCACCCTGAACAGAAGGGCGGTTGTTACAGTGGGGATGTAAAAAGAAAAACCAAACTTTTTTTTTTTTTAACTTGCAAATTCAGGAACAAAAGAACTTGCAAATTCTGGAGGAAAACATTGTGACATTTAAGCGTTAGCAATAGACTAAAAAACTCCTCTGGGAGGAGCCAGGCTGCCCCGGGGAAGCTAGAAGGGGTCCAGGAGGTGAGCGGGATGAGGGGATGGAGCTCTTAAGGAAGCTGGGGAAACTCGGAGAAGAGTGTGTTACTCAGGCTCCCATGACTGGAGGGTCAGGGTCAGCATCTACACTGCAGCCCAGCATCTGTGAGCAGTGCCCCAAGCCCAGAGGAGGGGAGTGCCCTGAGAGTAGGGCCCCGCACCATGGTCCTGTTGGGGAGCCAGCATGCTGTTTGCTGCTGAGCGGTGAGGGTCTCCCTTCAACACCTGCCCGAGCATGTACTGTGCATTATCCAGTGGAGGATGCCAGCCCAGGCCTCCAGGCTTTGTTAAGCCCATTCAGATTGCCCTGTCTGGCCAACTTCCCTCCTCTACTGCCCCTTTTGATGGTCCAGGATACTTGTTATATCCCCTGAAACATGCCCTGGGAGTCCTTAGCACCAAGCTGAACAGTGGTGATTTAGAAGGCAAAACCCAGCCCCTGAACCAGGCTGGAAATGACTGGTGGAGGTCAGTGGTGGAGGTAGTGAAATATTCCTCGAACAGCTGGAAGATTATGTGAAAAGAAACCTTGTCAGGGGCTTGAGACATATTCCCATTGATGTCATGAAAAAAGTCAATTTCCTAAAAATGTTTAGTTAGGCATTTCAGATGATGTAGTTACTTCTCAGCCGTTTGAAACTCGTGTCCCCATTTGATAGATGTATGATATTTTTCCAACCGCACTTCCCAGATTCGGATAAATCCTTGCACCTTAAAATCAATCAAAGGCAGATGATAGTCTTCATAGTTCTACCGAGGAATAATATTTGGTTGCGTTTCACTTGCTACAGCTTGTAAGACAAAGTCAACATAGCATTTTCTGCTATAAATCATTTTCAAATTATAAGTAATTTGAAAAGTAAATCAACCTCTGCTCAAACATAAATCAACCGGGGTGTGTGTGTGTGTGTGTGTGTGTGTGTGTGTGCATGCACACATTCATCCATTCACGATAGAAGGGGAGACGTTATTTTAATATCATGTTACATATAATTGCTAATGGCTGTCACATGGGCATTTTATGAGGGACCAGTAATAGGATAAGACATAGCGTCCAGTTGCTAATTATTTCAGTTCTTAAACCTGAGACTGCCAGACAAGGAGAGGTCTTAGTTTGAATGGGGAAGTCAAGTCCTCCTGAAGGCGATGGGGAGAAAGCCCGGTGCCCTGACTCACAGTGGACAGCGAGTCATGCCAGGAGGCTAAGAGAAGCAAACATATCATCCCATATCCTGCCAGGGTCCTCAGATCCTGCTGATGGAGCAGGATTGTCTCCCCCTCCCTCAATGCAGGGTAGTAAGAGTCCTCACTCAGTAGAGCGGCTGAGCACTCATCTTGCTTATGAGCCAAGCCCTGAGTGGCACAAGGTACCCTTAGCGTTGCCTGGTGAAGGAGGTAAGGTAAAATCCACCTTCCCCCATGTGTTGTTCTTGCCCTGACTGGGAATGTCTCAAAGGTGAGAAAAATCTATGCCATCCGTAGTGTTAGAGTGGAAAGAAGTTGTGAGGTCATATTACTCATACCCACCACGGCTGGCGCTGTAGATGATGAAACCGATGTCCCCAGAGAGTTCACGGGAGCTGCCCAAGGCCACAAGGCAAGAGGAGGGCCTCAAGACCAGGGCCCTTCTCAGTGGAAGACAATCAATAAGATAGCTTACCGAGGCTATCAGATGGGCAGGTATAGTGGGAAGGATTTCTCCCTCTAAGTTCTGGGCAAGGGGATTTTTCACAGGCAACTGGCTTCTGTTAAGCCTTTACTCCTTTGTCTCTGGAGAAGTGAAGTGACTTTACATGATTAGTAAATTTGAGTTCGACAACAACAGCAAGGGTAAAACCTGTAGAGAGTTGCAGTTCTTCATGCCTTAGTCTTATGGGAGCATGCGCCATTACCAAGGTGCAGGGTGGGGAGTGGAGAGGCTGGTCCAGTCGGTTGGCTGCATTCCTGGCTTCGCCAGCAGGCCTGCTAGGCTCTCACCCCAGGCTCTGTGCTCCAGTCTGGTCTCTACCAATAATAACAGTGATATTTCAGGGCTCAGATCCACTCTCTGCTCTATTTCTCAGCTTACTGAGTACCAAGGTGGGAAGAGGGGATTCGGATATTGGAGGTCCCTTTAAAAATGCCTGAAGCAGGGGTGCCTGGGTGGCACAGTTGGTTAGACATCTGACTTTTGGTTTTGGCTCAGGTCCTGGTTTCATGGGTCTCGGGAGGGAGCCCGGCGTGGGGCTCTGCGTTCGCAGTGCAGTCTGCTTGGGACGCTCTCTCCCACTCCCTCTGCCCCTACCCTGTGCTCCAACAGTCGGTCTTTCTCTCTCAAGTAAATAAATCTTTAAAAAATAAGATAAAATAAAAATGCTTGAAGCAGGACAACCCACTGTTTCTGTGGCATTTTTTTTTTTTTTTTTAAGATTTTACTTATTTGACAGAGAGATCACAAGTAGGCAGAGAGGCAGGCAGAGAGAGAGGGGGAAGCAGGCTCCCTGCTGAGCAGAGAGCCTGATGCGGGGCTCGATCTCAAGACCCTGGGATCATGACCTGAGCCGAAGACAGAGGCTTTAACCCAATGAGCCACCCGGGCACCCCTCTGTGGTATTGTTTTGATTGTAAGTTGAATTCAAATGATGAAATGTATTCTCATTCTGATTTTTTTTTTTTTTTTTTTACTGAAAAAGAGGGTGGTCCTTCTCTCTGTGACCGAGGTCATTAAAGGATTCGGAATCCAGGCAGGAAGATCTGCCTCCCAATCTCCCGCAGCTGAGTCAGCCTGAGGTCTAGAGCACATATGCTTTACCCACTGTCTCTCTGTCCTTGCATCAAGTGATGAGCCACTCTTAGGGCAAAGTGGCCCCCATTCCTCACGGAGGACTGTTTCCAATTGCTTTCTGGCTCTGTCCAGAAATCCTGGCCCTCCTATCATGAAACATTTGTTCTGGGCCGAAATGGCTTACATTCTATTGTGGGAAGGTGATGGGGGTGTGTATGAGGGGGTTGGGGAGGAAGCCCCCATCCTCGTTTTCCTTTAGTCTCACATGCCAATGAGACCTGGAAAAGCCCCTGCCCCTTCATTTTTTGCCCCCTCAATTTATATGAAGGCAGCAGGTTCTCCCTTCAACAAAGGGTACTAAAACCAGCACCAGCATCCTGCTGCACTGGGTTAGAAAAATATATTGAACGGATCCAGGGTGTCTCTGTTTGAGGGCAGGCCGGACGAAGGAACAACAGGCCTAGAGAGGGAATTTACAGAGAGCGGTCAGTGAAGTCGGACTTAGCAACAGGGACAACATTCCTGGGGCAGGGCTAGTCCCAAGCATAGCACTGGCATGAAGGACCATGCTGTTCCCAGCCCAGCTAGTGGGGTGCCCAGATCCCTGGATTTACTACTGCAGCTGGGTTGGTGGCGGTGAGTGGCCGAGTATAGGGGTGCAGGATGAGGGCCTCAGGCAGCGGGATGTGAATGATCATTTGTTCATTCGTTCGTTCATTCATTCATTCATTCATTCATTCATTCATTCATTCCATAGCTGCTTATCGAGGACCAGAGCTGTCTCCATAGGCCTGGGAGCAGCAGACAGGCAGATGAGATCCATATGCCCGTAGAATCATCGGGATGCCTAGGTGGTTCAGTCACTTAAGCATCTGCCTTTAGCTCAGGTCATGATTGGAGGGTCCCAGGATTGAGTCCCACTCCCTGCCAAGTAGGGAGCCCGCTTCTCTCTCTGCCTGCCGCTCCTCCTGCTTGTGCTCTCTCTGACAAATAAATAAATAAAATCTTAAAAAAAAAAATCATAGAATTTAGTGCATGGGGGGGGTGCGGAATCAGACAGCAACAAGAAATATATGAGCAAAAACATAATTACAAGGTCAGAGGGGATTCTTAATGTCAGCACCCCTAGGGAGTGCTTAAATTATTTGAGGAGGGAAATCACGGCTGGTACAGAAAGTGAGGTCTCAGAGGCCCAAATCTGGAATACGTATAGCTCTGACTTCTCTTACACCCAGGGGTTTGGTGGTGGTGGTGGGGGGGCGTCCCTTTCTACAGGTTTCCGTACCATTGCACTTGTATATTTCTTAGTTCTGATGAATCCTTTTGTGGATGTCCATTTATTTATTTATTTATTTTTTAATGCCTTGCATTTGCTTGGCTTTTTTTTTTTTTTGTCCTTTTTTTTCTTTCACTTTACCTTCTCTCCCCGCCCCATCTCCCCTACCCCAGCCCAATTTATACTTTCTGGGAGTCAGTTGGCACTTAATTAAGTCTTTGGAAAATTCCAGCTGAGTCTCGGTTCTCACGTCGGGTGGTAAGAGGTGCCCAGTCTCACCTTCTTGTTATTCTCACCGGGATGGAAGCACCTCCAACGCCAGGCCAGTCTGGCTGGCTGGGTTGGCAAATGTCTCAGCCAGCTATGGCCCCTGCAGGCTTGCTGCTGGCTGGAGCCACATGCCTGCTCTGTCCCATTTCCTCCTCATGTGTGTCTGAGCGGCACAGTGAGAAAGACCCCTGGGCATTGAGGGGGGCGGGGCAGCAGAATCCCATGTCCTCCAGACTTACCACCCACCCCCCCGGGCTCCCTCCACTGTTAGAGGGGTTCATAGGAGAGTCGCATGCTGGTGTCCCATCGAGGACCACCTCTTAACCGTTGTCACCCACCAGCCTGCTTCATGCCCCCGTGGTTCCCTGAGTTTGGGGGGGGGGGTCCTCATGAGCAGGAGTGTACACCCACTGTGTAGTGCAGCCTGCTTAGGTAACAGAGGGGTGCAGAGATGTGCCCCAAGTCCCATAGCATGGAGCCACAGATTAGAGTGGGAAGGGAGGCTTTGGAGGGCATGCTTTTTCTGTGCTTCCACATGCTGTTCCCTGCCACTGAGACTAACTGCTTGCACAGAGCCTAGGGACGTCTGTCAGAGCCTGTGTGAGGTGCTCTGGAGGCCTGGTCATCCCCGATCCATGGCCTTGGTCAAGCTTTTCTTTAGAAGATTCTCCTCCTTCGCTGGCCAAGGGACCCACTTCTGCAGGCCCCTTTCCCATTGCAGCTGCCTCCACAGTTGCCGGGTGGTCCCCGACTGGGAGAACTCCGTCAGCTCAGAGATCTCCTGAGTTAAATCCATCATTCTGGGGCAGCAGATGGAGAAACAGACCCTGAGAATTTACATCTCAAAGTCGAAGAGCCAGTAAGTAACAGAAGATGCGCTGGGGCAGCCTTTGAAATCTGAGAAACGAGACGTAGGAGGAGCCTTCTGTCTCTTCTGTCTTTTAGACATTCCGGCCTTGGCCTTTTCCTCAGACCGTGGGGGGGAGGAGCAAAGGGCTCCCTGGACTTGGTGGCTCTCAAAACAAGTGACCCAGAAAGTCACAGAGATATGCTGCTGAAACTCATCTAGAGGACTCGATTGCTCTTTGGGGGAAGGAGAAGCAATAATGGGGAGAATGTGCGGGGCACCCCCCAAACTGCTCATAAAATGTGTATTTTATTGTCTGGTCCTTGTGTATCAGGTTAACTCCCAAATGGTTGCTGCGACGTGGACTCTGCCTCCTCCTTCTTCCCACATCGTGGGAGAGGGAGAAAGGAGAGACCGGCTAGGTGTGGGGGTTGGGGTCAGACCCTCCACTGTGGCCCCAACACCTCACCTCTCAGGTTCAGTGTGTTTAACCCCGCCAGATCCTGGCGTCCTCCTCCAGAGGATGTGGGGGTGAGGTTCCCCCCCCGCCAACCAGTCCTGTCATTTCTAAGTGCTGTTATTGCTTTCTCCCCACTGAATGGAACAGATTGGCCATTGCTCTTCAGAAATGAGCCCTCGAGTCCCTGTTTGCCCTCGAAACAGCAGCTAAAACATTCGTGCTAAGTTAACAAAGTCCAATTTGGATTTAAACTGTGTCTCCTTGTAAATGGCTTTGCAATACCAGTTCCGGGTCCGGGGGCTCCGGTCATAGCCCACAGCCCTGTTTACTTCTCCGGGAAGAAGTGACACTTTTAAGAAGGCACCAGCAGGAGCAAAGAAAGGCAAAGCCCAAATCTGGCTACATTTCTTTGGCAGAGTCAGGAGGTAAACAGTCCCCTAATTTCTAACAGCCCATTACTCAACACCTTGGATTCATTGTAACAAACTGAGCCTGAGGGAAACACAATGCCAGGCCTGCTCTCCCCACCCCCACAGGCTTCCCACATCTGCTTATAATATTCACTTCTAAGCACATAAAACCCATTAATGTCGCTAGGAGTTGGCTTGTTTTTTAATCAAGATAAATATAGACAACTTCAGGACAATTAAAAAGGTACTGGGCAAAAATGGCTTCAACATATAAAATTTATTAATAGTGGATCGTAAGCAGAGCTGATCTATATTACTATCATATTCTTCAATGACCCACTCTATAAATGCTTGCTTTAGTGTTTTTCTAATGTTGTTAATTTATCTATGGCTGTCACTCTGCGGCTGTTAACTTTGAACAAATGACTGGTATTAATCACAAAGGGCCATTAGATGCCAAGGCCTGATGTTAAATCACCTCTGGAGTGGGACATGTAAGCATCCTCAAAGCAAATTTTAAAAACTGCCCCGGCTCTTGGAGCTTGTCACTACCGCTGGGACCTGACCCTTTGGGTGTTGGAAACATGGCGGAACCCGGAACAGGCTGGTGGGGTCAATGTTGATATGGGCAAAGCTTCGGAAAGGGTCAGAACGGGGGAAAAATGTCTTCTCTGGTCCTTGCTGACCCACTGGCTACGACAGGACAGTGTGAAAGGTGAGTTCTTCAGGAAGAAGTCCCCTGATGAGGGGGGAAATGCAGAGGCCAGGCGGCCTGTCTGAAGGGCACAGCGTACCTCCAGATGGCAGCAGGTTGTCGCCACAAGGGAGCGTAAGCCCCGTGGTCTAAGTAGGAACTTGAAACCCACAGTTTGAGGCTTTTCTCTGCATTATGATTGCCATTTGCTTAGCTCGGACCGTGTAAATGTTGGTGCCTAGTTAACTGAATTGGTGTAAGAGCAAATGTAAACACATTCTTCAGTTAATTATAAATAATAAATTCTGAGGATGCACTATAAGGCCGTAAAGCTATCTATGTAAATGTATATTATATATACAGCTGACCCTTGAATAACAGCTTTGAACAGCGTGGGTCCGTGTGTGCATGGATTTTTTTCTAATAAGTACAGGACCATAAATGTTTTTTTTCTCTCTTATGATTTTCTTAATAATTTATTTTCTCTAGCTTACTTTCTTGTAACAATACAGACTATATAATACATTAACATACAAAATACGTGTTAATTGTTTATGTTATCAGTAAAACTTCTGATCAACATTAGGCGATTAGTAGTCAATTTGAGGGGAAGTTAAAAGTTATATGTGGATTTTTGACTGCGTGGGGGGTGGGGTCAGTGCCGCTAACCCTCATGTTGTTTAAGGCTCAACTGTACAATATACTATCTATACGTATATTTAGAGCCTTGCATTGTCTCCTTGGAATCAATTTATACAAATATGAATTTATTACACATGTAAGTAAATGCCTATATAATGTAATAATATTACATATCTAATTATATATAGCACACATTTGAATATATGTGTGTTACATATCTTTATATATATATATATATCTCCTTATATTATTTTCCTAGAATTTTTTTATATAAATGTGAATATATTACAGACACATATCTGCCTATACAGAATTTGCAGAAAAAAATTTGGGGAGGAAATACTGGTGTAGGTGTGTACTCGTATGTATGGGAAGGCAGAAATAGTATCAATGGGTCAGAGAAGGGACAAGACTTCTCACTATATATTTTTAATGTTGTTTTGTGAAACTTTTAATTATATTAGCTATTCAGAAAGGATGAAATTTCCATTTTTGGCCCCTGGGTGGCGCAGTTGGTTGAGCGACTGCCTTCAGCTCAGGTCATGATCCCGGAGTCTTGGGATCGAGTCCCATGTCGGGCTCCCAGCTCCATGGGGAGTCCGCTTCTCACTCTGACCTGCTCTCTCTCACTCTCTCTTTCCTAATAAATAAATAAATAAAATCTTTAAACAAAATATAGCAGTTAACCAAATTCACGACTTACCGTGCTTTAGAATCTAGCAGTGGTTCCCCTGCTTGTTAGGGTCACCCGGGGAGTTTTTAAAATGTCTTAATGCCAGAGCCACATCTCAAACCCATGGAATCAGGATCTCTGGGGGTGGGGGAAGGATCAGGCATCGGTATTTTTTAAAGCTCCTCAAATGGTTCCAACATGCACTCAAAGTTGGGAACTGCTGAATCAGACCGAGTGTTAAAAAAAAAATAAATGTTACTTTAAAAAAAATTTTTTTTATCAATAATACTTTAATCGAACCTTTTCTCAGGGGCACCTCAGGGGCTTTTCTCAGGGGCACCAAACAAAAAGCATAGCGGAACTCTCGTTAGAGTTCCTTGTGTGTAACTGGGGGATTGTACTTAGGTATTCAGAGGAATTTAGCTTTAACAACCCACAAACTAGTCAGCCTCTCATTCCCCACTGTATAGTTGGGGCGGAAAAAACTCACACTACATTCCAAGGCTCAGTCCACTCCTTTCACTACGGGGAAGTGAAATCACAGCTGGTCATTTTCTGCTTTCTCTAGTGCTTGATGTTTGCGTAGCTATGCTTACCATCTACTGTTGTGCTCAACTTTTTTTTTTTTTTAGAGAGAGAGAGCATGTGAGTGGGAGTGGGTGCAGGGGCCATGGAAGAGGGAGGGAGAGAGAGAATCCCCAGCAGTTTCCACACCAGCACAGAGCCCCATGTGGGGCTCGATCTCATGACCCTGAGATCATGACCTGAGCCAAAATCGAGTCGGTCGCCCAACCAACTGAGCTACCAAGGCATCCCCTACTGTGCTCGACTTCTAATGAAGATGCAAATAATCGAAGGAACTTGTCATACTTGCACGTTCCCTGTTTGAACCTTCGGGATTCTGATTCAGTAGTTCTGACCTGGGGTACAGGAATATGAATTTTTAACATGTCCCTGCAGGTGAGGCTGACGAAGGTCATTCAAGGATCCTGTGTGATTACCAAACAACCGTGGTGCCCCGAGCCTGCTTTACTGGCTTTTGAGTGCCGACTAGTACACATTCAGGAATTTTGCAAACCAGTTGTTAACCTATTGGCATCTTGAAATTAGCTACCCACTGATCAGTGAGGGTATTTGCACGCTGGAAACTAACAAAAACTAAGAATCAGAGTGGTTTTAGTATGTTTTTGAGAGAGAGCTAGTTTACCAATATACCAGTGGCCTTAAATCATATTATTTTGGTTTTTGGCCTAATTGCCTTTAGATTTCTTATTTATTTATTTATTTACTTACTTAATTATTTTTTTAGGGAGAGAGAAAGAGTGAGGCGGGTGGTGGTAGGGAGGGACAGAGGGAGAAAGAGAGAAAAAAATCTTAGGTGGGCTGCATCTCAAAACCCTGAGATCATGACCTGAGTGGAAACCAAGAGTTGGATGCGTAACTGTCTGAGCCACCCAGGCGCCCTTATTATTATTTTTTAAGCTTTTATTTTGCAATAACTATAGATGCACAGGAAGTTGCAAAGATATTACAGAGAGTCCCATGAAGCCATCAGCCAGCTTCCCTCAGTGATGACATCATTTATAACTATAATACAATATCAGCACCAGGAGAGGGGTTCCTGGGTGGCTCAGTTGGTTAAGGGTCTGCCTTCAGCTCAGGTCATGATCCCAGGGTTCCAGGATGGAGTCCCAGGTCAGGCTCCTTGGTCAATGGGGAGCCTGCTTCTCCCTCTGTCTGCCCCTACCCCCTGCTCGTGCTTTATCTCCCTCCCTCTCATATAAATGAATAAAATTTTAATTTAAAAAAAAACAATATGAAAGCCAGGAGATTCACATTGGTACAATAATGTTACATAAACTGAAAACCTTATTCAGTTTTTACCGGTGTTTATACTGGTTCATGTGTGTGTGCGTGTGTGTGCGTGGAGTTCTATGCACAATGATAACAGGGATAGTTCATGTGACCACCACCATAATCAGGCTCTGAAACTATTTAATCACTCCAAAGGAACTGCTTGCCTCCTGCTACCCCTTTGTAGTCCCCTCCACCCCCGATCCTATCCCAGTCCCTTGGAAGCCACAAATCTGCTCTTCCTCTTTATAGTTTTGTCCTTTTGAGAACATTATATATACACGGAATCATATAGAATGTAACCTTTTGAGATTAGCTTTTTCCGCTAAACACGATGCCCTTGAGATCCGTCTTAACTGTGGCATGTGTCGATATTCCTTCCTTTTTACAGCCGAGTAGTATAACTTTGTACAAAGTACTGAAGTTGATTTAACCATCCTTCCCGTGAAGGACATTTGTGTTGTTTCTACTTTGGGGCTGTAAATCAAGCTGCTACGAATATCCGTGTACAAGGTCTCCTGTGAATGCGAGTTTTCATTTCTCCGGGATAAATGTCCAGGAGTGTGATTGGTCGGTTGTAGGGGTTTACTTTGGTAAGACTCTGCCAAATTATTTCCCGAGTGGTGGTGCCACTGGAAGTTCCCATCTGCAGTGTGTGAGAGAGCCAGTGTCTCCACATCCTCCCTAGCCTTTGGTATTATCACTACTTGTGCGTATGCAGTGGTATAACATCACAGTGGTAATTTGCAAATCCTTAATGGTTTATGAGGCTGAACATCATCTTCGCTCATTGGCCATCCATAGCTCTTCTTTATTGAAAGGTCTCTTCATGTCTTTGGCCTGTTTTTCCAACTGGATTTCTCTTTAAGTGTTGAGTGTCAAGGGCTCTTTATATATTCTAGATATTAGTCTTTGGTTGGATAGGTTGTTTACAAATACTTGTTCCCGGACAATAGCTTGCCTTGTCATGCTCTTGTAGGGTCTTTTTCAGGACAGAAGTTTTAGATGTTGATGAAGTCCAATTTATCAGATTTTTCCTTTATGAGTTGTGCTTCTGGTATTGTGTCTAAGAGCTCTTCGCCTTAGGTTTTGCTACATCCTTTGGCATTTCAAAAATTGCCGTAAGGAACAGACATTCAGTTACTTGGCACATTTGTTGGAAAAATCCTGTGGCTAGATTGATTTTTTTTACCCGGGATCCGACCCCCTATGAAATTCCAGTGGAAAGATGACTTTCAGAACGCTGCTTCTCCAACTTTCATGTGCATAAAGTCACCTGGAATCTTCTTAAACTGTAGATTCTGATTCACTAGGTCTGGGATTACTAGGTCCTGGGTCAGCTTGAGATGGTTCTTTTCTAACAAGCTCCCCATTGATGCTGATGCTGCTGATCCAAGGACCATTCTTTGAGCAATGACCTCTTAGAATTCAGTGTCCCTCTGATGCCCGATCGTGGGAACTACAAAACAACACATACCTTCATTTTCACCAGGAAATGAAAGACACAGATTTGAAGCTTACATAACATACAGGTTGACATACGAAGGGCATTTTTGTGTTCTTTTTTTATTATTAACATATAATGTATTATTTGCCCCAGAGTACATGTCTGTGAATCATCAGGCTTACACATTTCACAGCACTCACCATAGCACATACCCTCCCCAATGTCCATAACCCAGCCACCCTATCCCTACCGCCCCACCCCCCAGCCACCCTCAGTTTGTTTTGTGAGTTTAGGAGTCTCTTATGGTTTGTCTCCTTCCGCATCCCATCTTGTTTCATTTCTCTTCCCCACCCCCCACAATCCCCCACCCTGCCACTCAAATTCTTCATATCAGAGCGATCATATGATAATTGTCTTTCTCTGACTGACTTATTTCGCTTAGCATAATACCCTC
>CM052804.1:45204339-45220110 GCA_028533885.1 Nasua narica
TTTATCAAATAAACCATTCTTTCATGACTGAATTTAAATACCACCATTATCATATATTGAGTTCCTATATATACTTGGATTTATTTCTGGACTTTTTTCCCGCTGATTTCCTCAGTCTTTTGCCAGTACCATATTACTTTGATCATACCAATTCATAGTCTTTTGGTCTCTATTTTTTCTATGATATTTTAACAATTCTTACACATCGATTCTTCGGAATGAAACTTAAAGTCACTTCACCGTATTCATTAAAGAACCCTTTATGATTTGATGGGAAGCTGAATTTATTTGTATTGAGAAAGACTGACTTTTTTATGACGTGTTCCACCCATTTATTTAGATATTTTATGTTTTTATTGTGTGAAGGGTCTATGTGAAGAACATAGACCTCTTTTTCTATGTCGATTCATTTAAAGTCTCTGATGTGATCATTAATGGAATTTTTAAAACGCTCTTTTCATTATAAATAACCCCCGCTAGTATAAAGATGATTTGTGCATTTTTGTGTGCTTACTAAACATAAAAAAAAAAAAAATCCTTTGCCCTTTAATTGTCATAGTTTCAAAAAAATTACTATATTTTCTCGGGTGTTCTATGTGTTAAAACAGAAATAGGTCCAAAATAGAGTCACTTGTGCTAAGCCTCACTTCGACAAACCAGGATGTAATATCTAATGTAATTGAAAAGTCAGTCTTTCCCAGGAATGTGACCTTAACTAGTAAGTCTGGAATTACCTGGTTAGCATTAGTGAGGTAATCTGATAGACGCCATCCTTCCCTCATAGGAACGTGACCTCGCCTGAAACGATCTGCTGTTTCCTTGCTCTTTCCCCTTCTGAAAGCCTTTCATTTTGCTCCTCAGAGCTCCCTTCTGCCTGTTAGACGGGATGCTGCACGATTCATGAATCACTGAAAAGAGCTAATTTGATCTTCAAATTTACTCAGTTGAATTTTTTTTGACATAGGCATATGGTTATATAATCTATAAATAAAGATAATTTGCTCTTTTCATTTCCAAACTTATACCACTCATTTTATTTTCTTTTATTATTGCATTAGCTAGAATTGCCAAAATGATGCTGAATACAACAGATGTTTGAAGGCACCCCCATTTTCTTTCTTCCTTTAATGAGATTGCTTACTATTTTACATTTAATGTTTGATTTTAGGCTTTGATAATAGTCTTTATCATGCTCAGGGCATTTCTGTTTATTTCAGCAATACTCGTGATTGCTGAAATTTATCAAATGCCTTTCACTGCCTATATATCTAATTTGTTGTGACAATTAATTTATGGATAAATGTTTTAATATTGATCCATCTTCCATTCCTGGAACAAATGACTACTTTGAATGCGAAGAGGGAAAAATGGTATAAGAAAAAGAAGAAAAAAGTTGTTTGTGTGTGGATGTGTGTAGAGAGAAAAAAGTAGTAGAAAAAAGTATCAAAATACAACTAGTAAGTGTAGTATGATCACTGATATTTGGACTTGTTAGGAGAAAAAAGAAAGAAGGGAAAAAAATCTCTAAGGATGTAAAACAAACAGAACAAAAACAAAATCTTATTTCCAGATAGACCTAATTCCTTTTTTGGCAAGGTACCAAGGAGAGTTTGCCTTCTGATTTCTGAGTATATGAGCAAAATATTTTCTATCTGCTGGGCACAATATTTGTGCAAAACTATTGCAGGGGAGATGTTGACTGTGGTCTTCCTAGTATTCGAAAAGGGCCACAGATAATATTTCTTTCTTTTTTTTTTTAAGATTTTATTTATTTATTTGAGGTAGAGCAAGAATGAGAGAGAGGACAGGGAACAGCAGGTAGAAGGAGAAGCAGGCTCCCCACTGAGCAGGGAGCCTGAGGTGGGACTCCATCCCAGGACTCTGGGATCATGACCTGAGCTGAAGGCAGATGCTTAACTGACTAAGCCACCCAGGCACCCCTATTATTCCTATACTTACTACTAAATAAGTGAATTATTTCTTCCAGTGCCCATATTTAATTGGTTATGAAGTAGAGTTATTTCTAGAACCCAAATATCTCTCAAAGCTGACCTTACCTCTTTCCCCAGAGCCAACAGTCTAGGTCAGGACTCATAATTTCCCACTTGGAAGGGAAGAATAACCAGCTTGAAGGGCAAAGATCCAAAGGAATGAACTTGACAGATGGTCCCATTGAACTTGACATGACAAAGCAGAACTAAGGAAGGAGGCAAATAGAGAGACCATCAATCCTGACTGAATGTTAAAATCATAGGGATAGCCCAGACCCCAGCCCAGATAATCTCGCCAAACTGGTCCAGGGTAGGACCTACACATTATATTCTTGTAAGTGCCTCAGCCCTGGGCCATTTTTTTAAAAAAAGTTTTAGTTTATTTATTTGAGAGAGAGAGAGATTAAGAGAGCGCATGAGAGGAGAGAAGGTCAGAGAGAGAAGCAGACTCCCCAGGGAGCTGGGAGCCTGATGTGGGACTCGATCCTGGAACTCTGGGATCATGACCTGAGCCAAAGGCAGTCGCTTAACCAACCGAGCCACCCAGGCGCCCAGCCCTGGGCCATTTTAATGCACAGGCTGAGTTGCTAGCATTTGGATTGGGGTTCTGGAAGAGTGGGTCCTGGACAACCTTGGAAACTTGTCACACAAATCCTGGGTCCCACCCAGACCTACTGAATCTGAGGGTTGGGCCCAACAATCTGCCATGTAGTCAAGCCACCGGGCAACTCTGATCCTGGTGAGAACCACTGCCATAGAGAGTCAAGGAGCAGCTAGAGAACCACACCCCTAATGGGTCCCTGGCTCCAATTCTGAGACAACATGGATTGCCAGAGAATGGCCAAGAATGATGTGCATCCAAGAAGAAGCATTGACTTTGGTTGGTGAGGGGATCAGAGGTATCCCAAAGCTGTTTTGGTGCAGATGTCCTCCAGGAGGAGGGAGTCATGATTCTCAGAGTTGAGGGAGAAGAGATGACAAGAAAGAGGTGGAAATGAGTCTGGCCCTGTTTGCTGCAGACTTGGGACCATGGAAGGAGAAAGAAAACCCGAGTTGAAGCTAGAGGCAGCAATCGAGTGCATGCGAAGAGGATTTTTGCTTGTTATGTTTTTGGGAAAACAGTAGGTTTGGTCATGGTGAAGTTTCTGCACAGAGAAAGATTGGTTTTGGAAATTTAAAAAAAAAAAAAAAAAAAAAAAAAGGATGATTCCTCGTTTTCCGGGTCAAGATATATCCTCTCAACTCTAGGTTAGTTTGGGTAAACCAGTAGTCCATTTGCTTCCGGGTTTTTGCACTGACCTTTTACAGCAAAAGAATAAACTTGAAAGGAAAAAAAATCAGAAGTGTTTCAGATAGCTCGGTGTCCCTGGGTTTAATGGCACCTGCCTAGGTGCCCCATGCGGGCCGTTTGAGGGTGCTGCTGAAAAAGGGCCCCTTCATTCCTCTGGGGTTCCTGCTTCTCCCTTGGGCAGCGTCCGCCTACATCCTTCTCCTTGCACGTCCGACCCCTATCCACCCAACGCACTCCACCGCCACTCGCCTACCTTGACTCCCATTGGCCTCATATCTGACCAGCAACCGAGCAACCTTTATTGTCCTTGCTGTTTAAAGCCAGTTTTTGGTCTGACTCTTTCCACTCATGAATGTCTAAAGAGGATGCAGCTTTGCACAGCTTTCTGCCTCCTTGCCTCCTCCTCCCTCAACACTCCCCCGCCCCCGACTCCCCCTTCTTTATGAGGCTCCCAGTCTTAGACCTTATGTTGATGCTTGTCAGGGTTTGGTTCCACTACATTTTCTTTGTTCCCAGATTAACCCCCCAGCTACCTCTGTCATCACCCCCTGGGGCACACCTGGGGGTCCTATTTTTAGGACTTCTACTGTAAATCTCTGACACAAGCTGCTTCCTGCTCTGGAAATCTCACAACAAAGAGGTCTCCTCCATTAGCATAATTACTACAGTTCCCGCATGCATAATTGTCCCGCCCCAGAACATTAATTTACCATTCATGCTCGGCAGGATTGTAAGACCCAGGACCAAATGTGATCAAGGAGTCGGGCTTCCTTTGCGTGTTCTGATGTCCCCGGGAGTGTTCTTGTCCTTGTTAGGGGGATCGGGGCTGGGGAAACCCTGGAGGATTTGGGTGGCAGGTTAGAAAGATTGATGTGTTGACAGTCAACAATTTATAACAAGAGCCTGCGCTCTTAGAAAAACTACACCTTGGCTTTAAAGAAAGAGACGTGTGTTTCGATGACTGGTTTTATTGCTAATTATTTTGTTTTCACTTTCTGCTGTGTAAATAGTGCCCCAACAGGGACCCTATATCCTCTTGGAGTGAGAGTCTGTTTGTAATAGCAAGGATGTCTAGGTTTCTCCTATTTCTTAAGGGCATTACCACTGCGGAGTCCTTTTGAGGAGATCATCCCTCTTTAGAAACACTATATTCTATTAAGGAACCACAATCTTTGCTCTAATTTACAAGTGTGAAGGGATCATATTGCCTCACATATCGGGTTGCTGGGTGTCCTTCACTAAGAAACCCAGGAACACACACTAAGGCAAAGAAAATGAAGTTTCACTTGATAACTTGCACATCCTGGTAGATTTTCCTGGTTGATTGTTATTTATCAAGTTTTTGCTCTTTTTAAAACCGGCCCTTCGATTCCGGCATAACTCAGAGAATGTTAAAAAGCAAACAGCAAGCTCAGGTACATGGATCCCCTGTAGACTGTCATTGATCTGTAGGCTATTGATTCCTTACACTACAATTTATGGTGGCATCGAATCTCTAAAGTTCTAGTCCAAAATATTTGTATTTCTTTGCTGTGTGTGTTAAGTATTGTTCTGTTGCAAGTAACAAAAAGATCAAATTTGCAGAAGCCAGAGAGAGAGAGAGAGAGTTTATTGGCATATATCTCTTCATCCAGAGGTGGTTTTAGCTTCATGCATGATTAACTTCATGAATGGTTAGCTTCATGCATGGTTAGCTTCAGGCAGAGGTGCTGTTAGTTTGATGTATGATTTGATCTGCGGGTTCAAATGACGTGTTCAGGACTTGACTTCTCTCCTTTCTTGGTTTTTGGCTTTGGCAGGGTTGATTTTTTTTTTCCTCCCCTCAGGCAGGCTCTCTCCTCCCAGTGACAAGAGAGCCTCAGAAGTTCTCACATAGGTGGAGAGAGGAAAGAAACACAGCAGGCAGGAGCAAAGGATAGATGCCTCTGGAATCCAATCATACTAACTGGAGGACGTTATATGAGGTATCTTTCATCCATGAGCCTCAGTGGCCTCATGCGTGAAAAGGGCTCTTCTGGGGGCTGTGAGGATTAAACCAGATAATCTAGGGAATGTGTTTGCAGGCTTCTGGCACCTTTGTGAGCTCTTGATGCTGTTGCTCCCCTTTCTATCTCAACTCTAGGAGGGAAGAGGGGCTGTCTCTCTCCCAAAAGTTACAGCAAAGAAACATTCCATCCTGCGATGCTCCCATTGTGACAGTGTTTGGTTCACAGGTGGACAAGTTACCCAGCTGGTGCAATCAGAGTGAACTTTGGGACTTCTGCTCCGACCACAGCAACGAAAAAACTCTCCTGCATTCTTTTGATAGTAACTCAGGCTGAGTTGAAGATGGCTGCACCTCTTTTACTTCAATGAGAGAAGCCAGTCTGAGGAGGAAATTGCCAAAGGGGAGGGCCAACTAGAGAGAATGTCCTCAAAAAGGAACCAGAGCCCTAGGAACATGGTTAGCTTCTGGATCAAACCATACCTGAAGGCCATCTACCACTGCGTTCAATACCCACTGTGTGGGTTTTCTATCACTTGCAATCTAAGGATCCTTACTAATATAGGAAACCTATATAGCTTCTCAACCAAAAACATAAAAATCGGGCGCCTGGGTGGCTCAGTTGGTTAAGCAACTGCCTTCGGCTCAGGTCATGATCCTGGAGTCCCAGGATCGAGTCCCACATAGGGCTCCCAGCTCCATGGGGAGTCTGCTTCTCACTCTGACCTTCTCCCTTCTCACGCTCTCTCTCACTGTCTCTCTTTCCTAATAAATAAATAAAATCTTTAAAAAAACCCATAAAAATCAAAGTAAAACAGCCTGGGTCAAATCCTTCAATATTATTTAATACCGGAGCCTGTTAGTATTAATCAAAGTAGAAATGACATACTTTTGGAACATAGAATACTTCTTTGAATTGCACATATTTGACTTTTTGAAAAACTTATATTTTAGTATATGTGCTGCCGAAGCGAGCACGAAAAACTTATATTTTAAGGACTGGTCAGATAATATACATAATAAAATGCTTATCACAGGGGGATGGCACACATAGCAGGTGCTATGGATGGCAGCCACCTATATTTTCAAGAGACATGGTGGGTGGGGCCGTGCTATGGACTTCGTGCAGGGGATAGGAGGAGTAAGTCCCTCTTATCTTCGTATTCCCAAAGAACCTAGCATATAATAGGCACTTGGTTGCCTGGCTACCTCAATTGGTTAATTGTCCAACTCTTGATTTGGGCTTAGGTCACGATCTCAGGGTCCTGAGATGGAGCCCCACGTCGGGCTCTGTGCTCAGTGGGGAGTCTGCTTACCTCTCTCCCTCTGCTCCTTCTCCCACTCTTTCTCTCTCTCTCAACTAAATAAATTAAAAACCTACCAAAAAAAATCTACAAAAAATATCTACAAAAATCTAAATCTATAGATTTAGATCTGTAGATCTAAATCTACAAAAAAAAATTTGTTGAATGAATGAATGACCTTCAATTGAGGGTAATAGAAAGTCTACGGAAATATGAAAAGACAACAAATAAAAAAAAAAAGAAAAGACAACAAATATGAAGGAGAGAGCAACAACATAATCTCAAGGTGGTGGCGGTGGGGTGTGGGTGTTTTCTGGAATCCTGGGGTAGAAAACAGAGTCCACAAAGCTTGCCCAGGACCTACTACCCCTCCCGTTTTATCCCCAGTTCCCCTCTTTTCGGCAAATCTATTACTGTTCAATTAGTTCTAGGATACCACCGTCCCATCCAGATTTCCAGAATTCCCTCCTTCTTCCTCTTCCAGACACACTGCCTTTCTTTTAGCTCTGGGCAGTTGGCCAGTTTCCCCCACCTCTGTGCCTTTGCCCATGCCGTTCCCTCCGCTTGGAATGTTCGTAGCTCTGTTCTTTGGTTAATCACGCTCATCTTTCAGACATTCAGCTGAATTCCTGATATCCCTGACTAAGGCAGGCACTTCTTTTAAACTCTCCTCCAGCACCAAGTTCTCTACTTTGGAGACCGTTATCATCGTTGCCCTTTTACATTTTGGTGAATTAATGAATGTCTGTCTTCCTTACACATCGTGAGAATGGGGAGGGCAGGAGTGGTTCCTTCTTTTATCCCCAGTGCCTTGTGTGGGGCACAGCTCTGGAAAAACATTCATTGCGTAGCTGTTGAATGGGTGAATGGACATCATAGTAATAGCACAGGAGTCAAGTTCACAGGAGGAGAAGACCCGCCCTGCCAGCATGGTCAGAGGAGCTGGGGAAACCACGCATTTCAAAACCTCCATTCGAAGGGCTTCCATTCCCAGATGAAAAAATTTGCCAGCCAGTGACCATCATGAATGGCCTGCTTTGCAAATTCCACTTCCCCACACAGAGGGGTGTGGGCAGGGTGGCCTACATAGGAGCAATGCCCCTGGGGGCATCTTGTGCTTCTCCAGGGCACTTTGGGTCCCAGCAACTTGGACCCAAAATGCAACACACACAAAAAATGTTAGCTGTTCAGCCTTCTCAGCGTACGGGCCATAAAGCACACTGGCCTTTAATTGTTAATCTTATTGGAGACCCAGTTTTCAAAGCCTTGGTTTATCTGTTTAAATTGTATTTGGATGTGACTCCGTTCTTCTTGCTTTACAGTTTTTCCCGCCTCAACTGCGTTCCTTAAATAGTATCTTCTTATAAATCCACCATATTCCTGCTTAGGCTACCTCGTCCTGAACACCCCCGTGTCAGCAGGTTTTGGGCTCTTCCCTTTAAACCCCACACGATCGTGTCACAGAAAGCATGTTTCAGCCTCTTAACCTCCCAAGCAAGAGAGCGCTTTCGCTCAAAAGCGCATCCAATTTTAAACCGGTGGAGATGGGAGATTTCCGTAATACTCAGCATTCTTTCGCTCCCCCGTCTCTTTTGAATTGCATTTTTTTTTTCCTTCTTTCAAGAGTCAGTATTCTTATCAGAAGCAACTGAGAAGGCGGCGGAATAATAATACTATTAAATTCTGTCTTCGGCACGAGGAATGGTGCCGCGGCCCTTGCTAGAAGACTTGTATTAGGATTAAGGATAAACAAACGAGGGTCGACTAAAAAGAGAAATTTTCCCTGGGACCAGGGAATGTTAACAAGGAAGGCTACACTGACAAGGCCGTTTGCTGGAGGAGTCAGGAACAGCAGCGAGCTTTGCAGCTGTATCTAACCCCTCCATCTCATTTACCTACAAATATTGAATATGCTGCTTAAACTGTATTTCTTTGCCCCCGCCCCTCACCCACCAATTACTTATTTAGTCGAATCATTTGTTCCCCCATGCAATGAAATGACATTTCTTCCCCACTAGATTAGCCATTCATTGACTACATTAGCACAAAGGAGTTGTTACAATAGCAGTAAATGTTGCATCGGCGGTGTTTTGACCCCATGTTTGGTAGGGTCTGGTCACGCTTGGTGCTGCATTTACACGCCTTGTACAATCTCGTCTGGTCCATCTGTGTCCCTCCCATCGGAATACTGGGCTCTCCCCGTCTGCAGACCCGCAGTGAGTTGGACGGGGATGGAACAATGTGTTTCAGCTCTTTCTGATTCTCGGGCTGTGATTGTTGGGCTCTGGGGAATTTCTTGTTTTTATCTGCTTTCTTCTCCCAAAGGGGCACTTGGGGAGTCCTCTTCTTAGTTCTGAATTAGAAATTAGTGACCTTTACCAGTAATGACGAGGAGACTCATTCTTTACATGCGTTACACATTTAAGAAGTGTTTGGAAACAGATCGGTATCGCGGGCACATAATTTTGATACAAGTGCTTGTCCCTGACTTAGCTTTTCCATATAACATAGGCTCGTGATTATATCTGGTTCTTCAAGTCGAGCGGTCCAAGGATAATCTGCATGTCGAACTACTTTCGTGAATGGCAGCTAGTTGGTTCATCGTTGTTGTGGTTTTTTTTTTTTAAAGATTTTATTTATTTTTTTATTTGACAGAGAGAAAGATTACAAGCAGGCAGAGAGGCAGGCAGAGAGAGAGAGAGAGGGAAGCAGGCTCCCCACTGAGCTGAGAGCCTGACGCGGGGCTCGATCCCAGGACCCTGAGATCATGACTTAAGTCGAAGGCAGAGGCTTTAACCCACTGAGCCACTCAGGTGCCCCGATTCATCGTTGTTCTGTTTGCAGAAAAGACAGGGTGCCTTTTCTCCAAAAAAATAATAAATAAATAAAGTTCTCTCATCATTTATTAGCTATAGTAATAAATACCATATCCCAGAATATGAGTTTCGATACCCTGAGTCTCTGGACATATCCTTATATAATTATCTTTCACTAGTGTCATTGTAATGTTTTGACAATTTTTTTTTTCTGGATTCAGTTTTTAAGTTCAATGATACTCATGGAAGATTAGAACAAGACCAACCAGTATGATAACCGCTGGTCAGCACTTGGTGGGATGAGCACTGGGTGTTACGTGTAAGTGATGAATCAGGAAATTCTGCATTGGAAACCAATTTTACCTTGTATGTTAACTAACTAGAGTTTAAATAAAAACCTGAAAAAAAATGACATCGGTCATATTTGTGGCTCACATTCAACTTCTATTGGACAGAACTTCCTTGGAGGTTTTCCCAGATGTGTTCCATTGACCCGTTCATGGGACAGAGCTGATCCAAGTTTGAGAACACAGCTCTGCAGAATCGGAAGCTATAATTTACACAGCAAAGGTCAGTAGGTTTATAGAGGACGCATTCAAGTCAGTTCACATAAAGCTTGTCAAATGTGTCCTTCCAACAGTGCAAATATGCTTGTGTCGAAACACTAAAATTGTTGGGGGATGTGTAAGACTCAGGGGATGAGGGGTACTTCTTTGTTTCCATTTTCTCATAGTACTGGTTCATACCTACGGACCCTTAGAGATACATACAAAGAACAGGAACGTCCGAAGCCACTGGTAGCGTGAGACACATTCTCTGGTTTCTTTCTGGCCAATGACCAGACAACTATAGAGTTGCAATATTGTACCTCGAGTTCTAATTCCCTGGTGTCATAGCTTCCTGCCAAAATTCCCAGTCAAGGCCTTGCATCTGCATCCATTTTCCTAGCTCTATGTCTAAGACTGGGCCCCCTTTGCTGGCCATATCAGGAGGTCAATTCTGGAAGCTCCCCTGGCTTGGCTCCATGGCCAACTTTCACGTTTACCCAGGGATCTAATAGTCACACCTTGAACCTTTACTCTTTTAATATCCCGTTGGTCCAGTCAGTTCCTGGGAAAAAAACAGGCCAACCAGAACAGGCGGATGAGGAACTCTTATAGCTCATAAGCACCTTGAGTGGAACAGAGTGAGCCAAGTATAAACCCTGGCGCTCCAAAGCCCCTTCTAGCACATGTTGCAAGACGAGGCTTCCTCAAAGATGAGGAGGCCACTTATGGTAGAGGCATAGCTGTGGCTAGTCCAGAGTAGGCAGAAGACATGATATATCTGGTCTTTGGTTGTTTCTAGTTTCTATCTTGACGAAACAAAACAAAAATCTCCATTAACCAACCCTCCTTGGAATAAATAGAATCATGGCTTATGCTTCACCATCAATGTGACGGATTTTAGGAACAGCCGTGTTCTGTTTCCTGCCACATTTTTGGATGGCGACAAGTTTTCTTCCCTCTGGAAACTCAGAATATTCGAGGAAGTTAAGAGGCAAATTATAAGTGGGAAAGAGGAGGGTAGAGTCACCCCTCTGTATGGTTACGGTAAAAGGATCTGAGATTCTGATGAGCAAGGGAGTCAAAACTCTCTTTAATAGATGGAATTCGATTGCCACCAAAGTCATTTTGGTCTGACTTGAAACACTTTGAGGATGAGGCTACATCTTCGATGAGCTTAATCAAGGCTGGCTGGCATCCTGGGCAGTTGTGGGGCAAGATCCACTCATTGGCGTGGTGACCATCCATCCTCCTTTCTGGAGAACCACTTTTCAGAGAGGCAGACTTTTGTAGCTTCTTTTTCTAAGCATGGCTTCCCACAGACACATTTTATCTGAGAAGGGAGCGAATTTGATATGAAAGCCTTTGAGAAAAAAAAAATAGGGAGAATCTAACAGTATCGTTTTCACAGAATCTCTTCTTCAAACATAACGTTGTAAGAAGAATGACAGTTAGAGCCCTTCCTCCCAGATTCTGGGTTTCCTCTCCTGCTTTGAGTGCGGGAGCTTGGCTGAAAAGAGGACAAAGACAGTTCTAGGTCCTTCCATTTAGGGCTAAAGGCAGAGCTGGAGGGGGCGTAGGGGATCATCAGATCCAACTTTCTCTTTGCATCTGAGGCTTCTGAGGGAAACAGAGGCAAAGGGACTTCCTTGAGGCCTTATGACTCAGGATTTCAGGAGTCTTTCTCTCAGTCAGGGTTTATTAAGATGAGAACTCAAGCCGTACTCTCATACAATGCACTTGACGAGTGCAAGATGTGCTTGCACACTCAGCAAGCACAGTTTTTCTCCTTGTGCTGGAATCTTTGTATTTAGGGAGACTTTAAGTTGAGTCACTCTATGAAGAAGACCTGGACTTTGGTGCTTAGAAGTCCCTTTGCCTTGGAAAGGCCATCTTGCTCCTCTCTTCCCTTCCTCTTCTTGCTGCTCCTTTTAGTCTACTTTTGTGCCTTGCCCCAAGTCATGGCACTTACCTGGAACATGTCCTTCCTTTCTCCCCACCTATCCTGGTTTAGTGTCTCCCTTCATGAGCTGACTTTCAATCCTTTCCTTGGGAAAGCCACTTCTCTGTTCCATCCTTTAGCCCAATTACTCTTGGATCTCATATGTCCTATTCACTCGCCATGGTTTGTAGAGCACCGTCTTGGTACCAATATGGTTCTGTGCTCTGGTGAAGCAGCAGTGAGCAGACCTAGGTCCCTGTCCTCATGGAGCTTACATTCTGGTAGAGAGCATGACCACGAGAGCACTCGATGTCATGATGCTTTGGAGCTACTCGCCTTTCATGGTCCATGTTTTCTCATACTAGATGGGACTCTTCAGAGGGCTAGGACCAACTGCATATGTATGGCGTCTAATATTGAACAAGTGACAACCATTCAGCTCGGGATGATCTCTGACTTCATAGGCTTGTCTTTTTTGCTCTTAGGGAAGTTCATTCTCCTCTGGGTCTACACTGGGGAGGCCCCTCTCTTGCTTGTCTTTGATCTGGTAGCTAGAGTGTTCCTTATTTTACATGTGTCTCCTCAGGAGTCTTCCCCGCCCTCGACCCCCCAGCATTTCCCAGTTCCTGCTCAATGGTGTCACCACTGCTAGTCACCCAGGCTTAATGTCTCGGGTTTTTCTTTGATACCCAGCTTCCTTCTTCCGCTGTCAGTCAGGACTCTTAGTATCTTCCAAACTGTCTGCAAATGGAGAGGATCCTTCCCACCCTATGTTTTGGATTTTTTTCCCTTTTTCAATTCTGATTCACTTCTTTCTAATTAAGGTCTTTATCCACTCTCAGGCTGGATTATGTCCTAATGGGACTCCATGTCTTCAGACTTGGCCCTTCCAAACATAGAAACTTGAATTTCTGCCCATCACCCTCCTTGGTCAAAAAGACCTTCAGTCATTTCCGTTGTGCTCAGGTGAGATGGAGATTTCTTGCTCTGGTCTTCAAAGTCCTGTCTCCCAACATCTCCATTCTTTGCAATCACAACTGCCTCCAGGAAATTACTGTTTCCCAGAGATGTGTCTCCTTGGTTCCTTTGAGTTTCACCTCCATCCTGGGCTGTTCTTCTGTCTCCATCCCAGCCTTTCTTCAGGTTCCTGCACACATTCTACCCCCCCGCCCACCAGGCCACACTGATATGTCCCTTGTCTACATACCTGCATTCCTTAGAATGGGCAACCCTGTATGGTTCTTTATCCCTTTGTGTACATCTCCTATGTCGCTAGCACAGAATGAGTGCCTAGAAGCTAGGGGAATGTATCTACCTCTTTGCCTAGAGCAGCATCAGTGGGGATTTAATAAACATTTGTGAATGCAGATACGGTTGTCCCCATGTGCTCAAAAGAGGACACTACCTTCAGCTGCCTCTTTCCTGATTTCATTCCCTAAGAAACAAGGCATGCCATGCTGGTTTGTTTTCAGGTAAACCTAGACTCTTTTTCTCACCTGAGAGATCCACCTGGGTCAAGCCATCCTCTGTAGGTTCTAGGCATCTGTCATTCGTCAGCTGAAGATAGGGGTATCCCAATGAGAGAGAGAAGGACCAGCATTTTTTTCTATTATTTTCCAGCCAATGATATGAAGCTCCGAGTGTTTTAGTGACTTGCATAAGTTCACACAAGATAGAAATTCATCCAGTGACATAAAGCCTAGCCAAGCGAGCAAACATACAGGGATGGTAGAACAAGGTCTATAACTCTCTCCAGCTTGTTTAGAAGAGTTGACTTTGCCTTTTCAATTTTACAGTCAACTTCAGTGGAGAGGATGAGACTTTTCTTTATTTTCAAATTGCATTATTCAACTGGAGTGGGTGTGGCTGCTGGCTGGCTCCACTGGTCTCAATGGAACTCTCCCCCAGTGGCCAGTGTCTCTGACTTTTGTTCCAGCCCCAGCACCCTTTCAATGTCCTTAAGTGAGATAGGTGTATCGTCTCCCAAGGAACAGATAAACACAAAGTTGTTCTAGATACTTAGTGGTTCCGAGGACGTGCACGGGGAGGAGGTTTGCAATCAGCTGCATGATTCTAGAATCCCAGAAGCTCAAGAAATCTTGGCAAAACGGGATGAAAGAACTCACCTTTCAACTGAGGTCTGCAGCATAATGCACTTCTTCATATCATCGAATAGGTCAGCAAGTACAACTATTCACCTTCCTTTCAGGCAACATTTGCTAAGCACTTCCTGCCACCAGAAACGGTGGCGCTTGTAGGCATGCATGGTTGGTTGAACCCTTGTGCTGGAGGAGTCCATGTGGTCATTGACAACTGAAGCTTTGGATCCTGGATTTCAGAAAATAAATGGAGGCTTGGGTGTCTCCCCTTTTGTGGTCTATGCCTTCGACAGAGCTCTGTTTATGTTTCACGAGGCCTTCGTTAAGACCTTAAGCCTCTTTTCCCCTCCATCCACTCCCCTCCATCCACTCCATCCACTCCCAAGGGAGAAGGTGCTCATCAAAGGGCGTCAAGTCCAAGGTCATACTGAGGCCAGTGAGACTTCCTCTGTTTTTTTTTTTTCTTTCAAAAAATTTCTTTAAAAGAGATACGGGTTCTTGGAACACAATTGAAACTGTTTACATGTCCCAGGAGGGTGTGTGTGAACTGTACCTGACCCATTTCTGCAGCTCTTTTTCACTCCCAGCCTCTGAGACCCTGGCCTCCTGCAGGATCCCAGTTCTGCCCTTCTCCCCCCTCCCCACCCCCTAGCAATCTTCCCCTCCAGGATTTGAATGTGCTCTTCCTTCTCTTTGGATCAACCCTCCGCTGAAGCCACAGCACCTCCTCATCAAACAAAATCACCTTAAACACGACCTCCTCCACAGAGCCATTCTTGTCTCCAAATTGGATGCCCATGACTGTTTATTTTCCTCCCCATGCTGCTTCTAATGCGTGTTTATCTAACTGATTTCTTTGTTTGTTTCTGTTCTTGCTAGTTAGTCTTTCCTGCTAGAAAGAAAGCTCTCGGAGAACAGGTGCCCTTGCATTTCTGGTTCCCGTCGCACAACACAGAGCGGGTCTCAGAAAAGGTCTATTGAATGAATGAACTGGAACAACAGTACAGAAACACAGGGTAAAAAGTGAGATCCTTCCTCTTCTCACACCATTCTCTCCCAGTCGCACTCCTCCAAGTTAACTGCTGGTAAAAGTTCGATTTAGAGCCTACCCTTCCAAATGTTTTATTTTACACTTGGAAAACCCCCTTCATGCCATGCATGCATGCTCTTTTTCTCCCCAGTGGAGAGCACCCATCTTTTACATTCAATGAGGACTCTTAGGGTAAAACCCAAAAATGCAAGTAGAGATCTACTATGATGGGAGCTGAGAGACTAGTTTCTGAGCTCTGGGGACAGCCATATTTGGAGCCTCCAACTTTAAGTGTAGTTGCCCATGTTAAGTTAGGTAGGGAGAGCAAGACTCCTTATATGAAAAGGAATGTGGAATACGGACTTGGTAGTAGAAAGAATTCTTTCCTGTGACCTCCATAAGCTAAAAATGCAGGTGGTAAATCTAGTGGTATTTTTGTGGGCGGTATGATCATCATCTCTTTCATGATCGATGATTGATTTTTTTCTACTTTTGTGGGCTGAGAATATCATGCAACCCAATAGTAAGAGCTATAAATGCACGTTTGGCCAAAATCATTAAGAACATGCAAGTAGGTGATACAGTTCCTGGAATGTTAGCCAGGAGGCACTAACCAGGCCATGCAGTTCTACCTTTATTGGGGGCATGCAAGGATTTGGAGGAAATCAGAATCTGACCATTTGTGAAATATGCTTGTGACATTTCTGTGACCCAAACACTATTATCTATCTATCTATCTATCTATCTATCTATCTATCTATCTATCTAT
>CM052804.1:45220610-45239660 GCA_028533885.1 Nasua narica
GGGTTATTTATTTATTTGACAGAGAGAGCGAGTGTGTGGGCACATGAGTGGGGGGAGGGGCCGAGGGAGGAGAGAGAATATCCTCAAGCAGACTCCCCACTGAACACAGAGCCTGACTCGGGGCTTGATCCCAGGACCCTGGAATCGTGACCTGAGCCGAAACCATAGAGTCAGACACTCAACTGACTGAGCCACCCAGGCGCCTTTCACTCATCTATTCTTTTATTCAACAATTGTTCTCATTCTCTCTCCTCTTCCCTCCCAAACCCTCTGTCTCTCTGCTCTGAAGTAGCTAACAGATGTGAACACACATGCGTTGTGCAGTGCATGACGGTGACTGCAGTTGACATGAGGTCACTGTGTGGTGCCCTCTAGATCCCCCTTCAAAAAAGGACTTGTTGCTGCAGCCTCCAGCTGTTAGCCCCTGCAAGATTTCCTCAGCTGTAGAGAGCCCCCTGGCACAAATGCATAGCCCTTCTGGAGAGGCGGCATCCGGTGACTGATAGATGCAAGGTACAGAGGCGTGGCTCTCTCAGCCTAACTAGGACACTGCTGGAGTCATATTCTAGCTGTAGGGCTCCCTGTAGAAGAGGTTGAGGCTGTCGGTTGGCTTCCATTGTAGCTCATTTCTCCCTTTGCCTAACTGTGGTTCCTTTCTCTTTCCCACAAGCTTTGATACCAAAGGCGTTCTTTAACATCCTGCACGTAAACTGTATTTCAGAATCTGCTTTCTGGAGAACCCAGCTGAAATGGGTTCTTCCATAAGGTGCATGTAATATAAGGTAAAGTATGTCCCTTGTACCCTAGTGGGGGAAGTGAAACATAAAGTTATAGCAGTATAAGAGAAATATAATAAGAAGTAGGGGGATATGGGAATTCAGATCCCTCTGTAGGGGATGATTAGTTTTCTTTTCTTTTCTTTTTAAGATTTTATTTATTTAACAGAGAGAGAGAGAGAGAGAGAGAGATGGGGAACACAAGCAGGGCAGAGGGAGAAGCAGGCTTCCCACAGAGCAGGGAGCCTGATGCAGGGGTCGATCCCAGGACTCTGGGATCATGACCTGAGCCGAAGGCAGAAGCTTAATGACTGAGCCACCCAGGCGCCCCAGGGGATGATTAGTTTTCAGAGACGCCAATCACTTCTTTTGTGCCTGTACACCTCTTTAGAGAGTTAGATCTTCCCACATCCCTAGAAAGCATAACCAAAGGCATCATATAATTGTCTACCTTCTACCCACCTCCACAGATGACTGGTTAAAGGGTGAACAACAGACCTACGGTGGTCAACCCACGGGCTCAGCTGGAACTATAAGCTTCTCTCTCCAAGGGATTAAGAAAGGGATAAAATAAAAATGTGCTCAGTTTCCAATGGACTCTGCAATTGGTGGGACAAGTAAGCCATCAGACCTCAAAAATACAAAATAATGAAAGTGAGAATAATGAAGAAAACATGAAGGGAGAAGCAGACAAAGGGAGACTTGAGGCCCTAGAGAGGGGAAAAAATAACTTTCATTGCCAATTTCCTGGTACCTCTGACTCTAGTTCCATGTGAGACCTGGCTGCTTTTGGTGCCCGAGGTTCTGTGAGTTAGCCCTGTATTTTTATCCAACAGATTATCTCTTTGAACTAAGAAGGTCCATTTCTTGTAACAATATTGGACTTAGACAATCACAAAGGAAGGCGCTTAAACTGGGAGTTGCAGGAAACATAAGATTTCAATAGGGGAAGATAAAGGGACTATGGAATTCACACACAGAGGTGCTGAAACTCATATTTGTTGGACATTTTTGGAGGATGATGAATAGCTCAGGTTGGCTAATATGGAGGAAATGGAAAGCAAAATAACGGGATAAATGTTTGCAAGACTGGTGGGAAAAGTTTGATTAATCAAAGGAGCTGGCCAGCATTAAAGGGTCTATTCATTCTTTTTAGGAATTCCCAGTGGCCACAGAAAACATAAAACAAGGATAGAAGGCAGTAAAGTTTGTTTGTTGGAAGAAGTGAGGAAATAAAAATAGGGTAATGGGTGTCTTACTTGTGGCAGTGTAATAAGAAGAGATTAATCAAAATAGAACAATGGAACGAATCAGTGGGGAACTTGCAGGGGATGGTGGCTCTTGCTGAGTGATAGGGAATAAGTAGACTTGTTTCCTAGGCACACCCATTGCATACCCCACACATGGCTGCAAGCAGGGTCCCATCCAACTCCAGGGACTGCTCTTTACAATGACTTCAATGTGAATGATCCCCTTGAGGTTGTGCAATATGGTATTCTTGCCATAAGTCATAGCTGTGTATCAACTCAAGATTTTTCAATTGATGATGATAAAAAAAGTCCCAATTCAAACTGGTTTTAAAACAGTGACTCTACTGGCTCATTAAACTGAAGAGTAAAGCGGTAAATGGGCTCCAGGGGGGTTGATTCAGAAGTTCACACAGTCAGGGTTCTGACTCTAGATTTCTTTGATCTTCTCATATGTGTCAACTTTATCATCTGGTCGGGTCCTCTCATGGTGAACAAAATTGTTTCAGTAGTTTGTGATCTCATTTCTTTATAATCTTCTATCTGAGGAAGAGCCTCTTCTTCAATGATTTCCCCGAAGCCTGATTAAATATCCCCTCAGGTCTCATGTACCTAAATTAGGTTATGGGCATCCAGTAGTGTTGTTGAATGTTTAACAACTGGCATATGCACTTTCTCTCAAAAAGAGAAAGAAAGACAGAAACAGAGAGACAGTGGGACAGAGAAAGAGAGAGCAAGAGAGATCAGGAGAGAGAGAGAGATAGAGAGAGAGAGAATCCTTGATTGTAACATTTGGAAGCCATAGCATGGCTGATTTCAAACTACCAGGGTGACATCACTGAACCCAAAGTTGGGAAGAGGTCCACACAATTGGCTCTCTGAAGCCCATGAGAGCTAGTTCCAGCACTCTACTATTTCTAGCCCTGAACCAATCATTTTAAGTTGATAATCCATAATGATGGTATAGGGTGATCCAGATTGGACTCTTAAGCTACCAGGGTCAAATCCATCCATCTACATGGAAAGTCAGGGTGGGGAAAATGGATAGGATTATGACAACTGTTGAGTATCTGGTGTTGTTGAAATTCACGCAGGAAGAAAGATGAAAAAAAAGAAGGTAAACTGTTGAAGAGAAGAAGACGGAGATGGGGCTGAGGTGGAAAAGGAGTCAAAGATCATGAGTGGGTGGAATGAACATGAGACAAGGGGGAAAATGAAGAGTCAAGTGAAGAATCATCACAGATCTTCAAAAATACATATCCTTGTACTGAAAGCTCTCTAGGGTCTGGTCTCACTTTATTGTCCAGGACTATTTGGGAGGCACTGCGGAATAATGGTGAATAGCTAACATCTTGGCAAGTTATAAAAGCTATTTTGAGGCTCCATCCTCCTTAGAACTGTATAGGGTGAGAATTTTTGTTGTGAGAATCATCTGAGAGATTTAACTGTTTTCCAGAGATTCACCTTAAGAGGATGTAGGGCACAGTGGCTACCAATGCAGTTTCTAAAGCTGGATGCCCGGCTTGACTCCCAGTTCTGTCATTGGCCAGGAGACCTTGGGGAAGTTGATGAAACCAGTCTGTGTGCCAGGTTTCATATCAGTAAAAGGGGGACTCCAATGCTATTTTTAATTAGTTAAGCAAGGAGGCATAGACAGAGGTGGTTCTAATGCTTTAGCAACCCCAAACCCAAGCTTTTATAAAAGCCTGAAGGTTAAGAAATCAAAACCTAAATTTTGGGTCACCAAGGAGCTCAGCACAGTACCTTGATCACTACACAAAGCATTTGGATAGTTAAGAAGAAGAGTAGGCTGATTTCGGTGCATCGAACTCATCTTAACCTAATGTAGGACATCTTGTCAGCAGGCCCTGGATTTGGGTTTTTCCTGTTGGTACGTAGGGGAAAAGAATCAGTAGGTCTTGGCAGGAAGTGGAACTCTCCCTAGGTCCTTCAAGTGAAAGGCATTCATGAAGAGATGACCTGATGAGTGGGCGGGGTTGAGGGAACCAACAGAGGATGGCGAAACAGCCAGTGACTAGTACCTCCTCAGGGCCAGAGGGTCAAAAGGAGGACATTGCGTTGTCAGAGCTGAGTGAAAGATGAAGCCTTGGGGCAGGGGCCACCAGGTGGGAACTGAAGTCATGAAGACACGCAGTGTCTACAGGAAACATGGCCCTAAACTGGGGAAAGGAGAAAAGGACAGGATATTTTCAACCTCTCTTTCTTCTCATTCTCGGACCAGAAACCCACCAATATGGAAGTCTGGCTGGCTCAGACCTCAGAAATCATTCTCCTAGAGCACATGGCAGGACAGAGAATGGAGGAAATTTATGTTAAAAATGTATTTTATTTAGTATACTATACCCAAAATATTATCATTTCAACATGTAAGCAATATAAGCATTATTAGGATGGTATTTTCCATTCTTTGGTACTCAGTCTCCAAACCCTGGATGTGTTCTACATTCCCAGTGCATCCCAGTTCAGACCAGCTACATTTCCTGGGTTTATTAGCCATCTGTGGCCAGTGGCTAGCATGCCAGAAGGTGTAGTTCTAACCTGCTATCAGTACCATTGGACTTAAAAATTGAAACCAAAAAAATCATTAATTCAATAAAATTACACCTTCATGTAGAATAGTTATATGAGGATATGCCTCAGAGTCTTCAAGAGGTCAAACCCATGTTCTGGGATTTAGGGTGTTGTTGGGGGAGGTCATCAAAAAAGATGTGACCACTGACTGACCCGTGAGCTGGACCCAGGCACTCAGAGTTTCCTCTCTCCCTTCCCTATCCTTGCAATGTGGGTTTTGCTCGAATCCAATTCCAGAGGCTGTTCCAAGGTCATAGCCTTGAGATAGTGGTGTGGTGTTGAGAACACCTGTGCGGTATACATGACTAAACCCAGTTAGGGTCTCTTTGTAAACTTTTAAGACTTGGTAAGCTTGTGTGGGGATCCATTTGTCTGGTGACTTCCCAAGACAAGTCTCATATCTAAGTCCCCTTTGCTTATTAAGACTGTCACCTACTAACCTGGAGTGCCTTGACCCTTTCTTCAATCTTTCCCTGCCCTCTGAATACAGGGGCCATTTTCAGACTTCACCAGGGAAGCTTCAAGAAAGTTACAAACCAATGGAGTGTTCATTAACAGAGCTGATGAATGACCAAAACATCTTTTTCTCATCTTAAAAAAAGACACTCTTTTCAGCAAGCGGAACAAAAGTAACCAGCTACTATTTGTTAAGAAGCCTGGACACATGGATTATTCCTGGGCCTCTAACCTCTAAGAACCAGATGTAACTGCAAGTCTGTTACATGCAAAAAGTAAGCTAGTGACAAACAGATGTGTCAAAATTTTGTGCCTGTTGTAGCAATCTGGTTTTAAACGCCTCCAGAATGAATGTCTTAGTCCATTCAGGCTGCTATAACAAAAAGACCATCAACCTGATGGCTTAAACAACAAATATTTATTTCTTATAGTTCTGGAGGTTGGAAAGTTCAAGATTAAGGCATTGGCAGATCCAACATCTGGCGAGAACCTTCTTTCCGGTTTGCAGATGACAGTTCTCGAGGTGGCCTCATACGGTGGAAGGGGCAAGAGAACTCTCTGGAGTCTTTTTTATAAGGGTACCAATTACATTCATGAAGGCTCCTCCCTCATGATCTAATTACCTCCCAAAGACTCTGTGCCCTGATACCATCACGTTAGTGTTTAGGATTTCAAAATACGAATTTTGAGGGAAAATAAACATTCTGTCCATAACAATGAGTTTCTTAGTCATTACTGGTAAAGGTTTTTACTTTCCAGTTCAAATTTTTCTTTATAGTAATAAACCTGGCCATTGTTCTTTGTGGGACTTCAGATGCCTATGACTGCTTTTTCCATTATAAGTGTAGATTTTGATTTTGTTCTTTCTTAATCTTGTAAAGTTTTCACTTTGTGACAATGCAGCTAGTATCTCTGCAATGTGGGAGCATTGGTTGCTTCTTCTGGCTTCCCCCAATAGGTGTTTTTTTTTTCTCAATAGAATTATAAACTGTATCTTTAGACTTTCTTCGTTTCTCGGCTGGTGAAGCTTTGTATAATTTCTGAGCATCCACACATTGTCTTATTATTGAAGGGGAAAGTATGTATAGATATCTTTCCAAGGCTACAATATACTATTACTTTATGGCTTTCACATAATTATAAAATTCGATGACAGCTTTACTTTTTGGAGAGTGAAATTAAGCAAAATCAGAATCTGTTTATTGCAATTAGAAAACTGGATCGAGAGAGTTTGGTAGGTAATTGTTAGAACCTGTTGAATGTGTGGCCCGCTTTCAGCAGGTTAACCCAAGCATATATTAGAATGCATTTAAAAACAATAAAAATTATGCAACTTTATTTATTTATTTAATGATCTTATTTATTTATTTGACAGAGAGAGATCACAAGTAGGCAGAGAAGCAGGCAGAGAGAGAAGGGGAAGCAGGTTCCCCACTGAGCAGAGAGCCTGATGTGGGGCTCTATCCCAGGACCCTGATATCATGACCTGAGCCGAAGACAGAGGCTTAACCCACTAAGCCACCCAGGTGCCCCCAAAATTATGCAACTTTAGAGCTTTGCTGTCTGTTAGCCTTTTCTCTCTCCTAGATATCTCTTCTTCACTGAAGTACAAAGCACAACATTCATTTACTTCTAAAAAGATCAGGGTACGCTCAGCACTCATGCTTTTCTGCCTCTTCTTCAAGAAGGCCAGGCAGCCCCTAAGGACTTTCTTCCAGGAGCATGTCTGTGCCCATGTGAAAATTCTGAGGCTTCCAGAACCATGTCTGTGACTTGATGTTAGCATTCCGAAAACTCTTTATTCACATTGTAAGCACTTGATGAAGAGCCCTCAGAGTAAACTCCTGGCTAAAGATGGATGGCCTGAGTTTATTCAAAGACCAAATAATTTCCAGACATTTATTTTGGATGGAAACACATGTCTTTCCCTTGGTAATAATTTCCTTGTGAGATATACAGGCAACCCCCAACTTGCAAATAGACTGTTCAGAAATTTCATTTGTAGGTCAGTCATTTGGAATGCAGCGTGATTTTTTTCCATAGAAAGAATATTAAAAGTGGTAGTTAAGGACCCAGGCCAGCCCTCAAATTCTTACTTAACCCCTACTTTAGTCTAAATACTGCAAGAAAGAAGAGTAGAAAACAAGAGCCACACAGAGCTCTTTGCTTATTTCTAGGATATCCCTATAGAAATAGAATCTTTTGGTGATTTGGACACAGGTGCTAGGCAGACTGACTGCACTTGAATCTAGGCTTGGATGTGCACTCGCTGTGTGAATTTAGGCGGGTCACTTGACCTGTCTTCTCAGTGTCCTCGCTCATAAAAGGCAGATGCTGTTAAGATTTATTTCATGGAAGGGCCCCTGGGTAGCTCAGTTGGTTAGGCGTCTGACTCTTGGTTTTGGCTCAGGTCATGATCTCAGGGTCCTGAGATTGAGTCCCAGGTTGGGCTCCCTGCTCAGCAGGGGAATTTGCTTGGATTCTCTCTCTCCCTCTGCCTCTGCCCCTCCTCCCACTCATGCTCTCTCTCTCTCTCTCTCTCTCTCTCTAATCAATTTATTTTGTGGAGCTAGAGCTATTGGGTGAGAATTACACACACACACACACCCCTTCGAACAGTTCCTGGAACTCAGGAGACGCCACGGATCATTTGCTATCATTATAATTGGTTCTGGTAACTGGCATGATACTGATTCTTTTTCAATCACTGATTCATAGTTCACGGCACAAAAAATAATACAGTTGGAATATTAATAACAAAATGGAAATAAAAAGGAGATGGTATGTTCCCTCACCCCCCTTAATCATTCTTGTTTGGGTAAAATCAGATAAATTAGAGGAAAAAAGGAACTAGATAAATACTGAGGTTGAATTCTGGGATATTTTCAGTGATCCTAAAGGTTGACTTTTTTTTTTTTTTTTAAAGATCTTATTTGACAGTGAGAGAGGGAACACAAGCAGGGGGAGTGGGAGAGAGAGAGGGAGGCTTCCCTCAGAGCAGGGAGCCCGAAATGGGGCTCGATCCCAGGACTCTGGGATCATGACCTGAGCCGAAGGCAGACACTTAACGACTGAGCCACCCAGGTGCCCCAGAAAGGTTGACTTTTAAAAAAAGAGTTAGGCTTATTTATTATAAATAGTTTGGAAAATAGAAAAGCACAAAGAGAGAAAATAAAAATCTCTCCCTATCTGACCTCCAAAATGGCCACTAATAACTTTTGGCATCAACCCTATTCTGTCCTATGCATTGTATACAAATGCCAAAATTTAAAAATAATTATAATTAAACCATCCATGTTATTTTCATACTATGTTTATTTAGTTAGCAATATGCTATAAAAATTCTCTTGTATTCTTATAGTGTGTGGTTTCTAATGGCTTTGTGCTTTCATTGCACAGAAATACTGACTTTTAGAGCCAATTCCCTTTTTATACTATTCTAAATAATGTTGTTATAATTATACAGATGGATAAGAGTTTACTCATGTAGCTGTTTATTTCCTTTAATGAAGAAATTAAATTTCTAGAAACTTCTGTAGAGGTTCTACTCATAACTGAAAGCTTTTGATACATTTTGCTGAACTGATTCTAGAGAGAATATTCTGATTCACCTTTTTCTAGCAATGAGAATGCAATTTCCTAGGTATTTTCCAAAGTCCTGAGGTTGAGAATGTATTTAATCTTGCCAGTCTGATAGATGAATAGGGGCATCCTGTGATTTCAGTTTTCACATTTTGAACCTCATATTAAACATTTTTCTTGCATCTATTGTCAGTTTGGATTTATTTTTTAAATTATTTTTATTTATTTATTCATTTATTTGACATAGAGAGAGAGAGATCACAAGCAGGCAGAGAGGCAGGCAGAGAGGCAGGCAGAGAGAGAGGGGGAAACCGGCGCCCCGCTGAGCAGAGAGTCTGATGCGGGGCTCGATCCTAGGACCCTGAGATCATGACCTGAGCCGAAGGCACAGGCTTTATCCACTGAGCCACCCAGGAGCCCCAGTTTGGACTTCTTTTGTCAATGATTTTTTCACAGTCCTTGGCCATTTTTCCATTCCTGTTCATCTTTCAATTTGTTTTTTCCTCTTCTGATTAAAGAAAACCATTTTTCCTTTGTATTCATATAATGCGAAAATGTATTTAGAATGTAAAAAACCCACACTGTGTGCTTTTTCTTTCTTTATTTGAGAGAAAAAGAGTGAGCTGGGGCAGGGAGGAGCAGAGGGAGAGGGACAAGCAGACTCCACACTGAGCACAGGACCCTGAGACCATGACCTCAGTTGAAATCAAGAGTGGGAGGGGCACCTGGGTGGCTCAGTGGGTTAAACCCTTTGCCTTGGGCTCAGGTCGTGATCTCAGAGTCCTGGGATCAAGTCCCGCAAGGGGCTCTCTGCTCATCGGGGAGCCAGCTTCCCCCTCTCTCTGCCTGCCTTTCTGCCTACTTGTGATCTCTCTCTCTGTCAAATAAATAAATGAAATATTTAAAAAAAGAAGAGTGGGATGTTTACCCGACTGAGCCGCCCAGGTGCCCCCACTGTGTGCTTTTTCAAAATTTATTTATTTTATTTTTTTTAAAGATTTTATTTATTTATTTATTTGACAGAGAGAGAGATCACAAGTAGGCAGAGAGTCAGGCAGAGAGAGAGGGGGGAAGCAGGCTCCCTGCCGAGCAGAGAGCCCTATGGGGGGCTGGATCCCAGGACCCCGAGATCATGACCCGGGCCAAAGGCAGAGGCCCAATCCACTGAGCCACCCAGGCGCCCCTCAAAATTTATTTTTATTGAGAAACGGTTGACCTATAATACAGTGTAAGTTCAATCATGCATTGATTTGCTACATCTCTATACTGCGATATGATTAGCACCTTAGGGGTAGCTAACATCTCTATCACATCACATAATTATTTCTTTTTTTTGTGATGGGAGCAGCTGAGACTGAGTCTGTTAGCAGCTCCGAAGTTTACAATACAGTGTGATGAGAAAATGTTACTGGGAAGCAGCTCGGACTCTGCCCACACAGCCATCCCTGGACTGACTGGCGGTCTCCAGGGAGGTGAGCGGACAAAGGGGCATGAGGCACAGTCTCCAATGGCTGGATGGGGTATTCACCATAACAGGAAACTAGGACCAAGTCATGATTGGTACATAGAAAGTTTTAATTGCTTTATGTGTGAAAAAGAGTTAGAAAATTAAGATAAATGGAAGACGAATAATATGTCGAGGATTTTAAAAGAATCAGATTGAATCAAGCAATTCTGCCGCTTTCTGGATGCCAGTTAGGTACTCTCCTTCATGAAGACTATTTTTAAAATATATATAATTATATATATAAAATATAATATATATAAAATATATATAATGTAGTATTTTAAAATAGCCTTCATGAAGGAGAGTACCTAACTGGCATCCAGAAAGCAGCAAAATTATATTTTATATAATATATATATATTATTAATATATATTATATTATATACTTATATATACTTTATATATGTATAATTATATATATATATATTGAGTAAACTCTATGCTCAAAAGGGGGCTCGTACTCATGACCCTAAGTTCGAGAGTCTCATGCTCTACCAACAGAGCCAGCCCAGCTTCATGTCCCCATGAAGGCTGTTTTTGATATTTCATGAAATAACAAACGAGGTAATCCAAAGGTAGCTCACACACCTACTATTGGAGCAAGAGCAAGTTATAAGTGATAAATGCATACTTATTTTGTAACTTGTTAAATTATAGCTTGCTTAGAAAACAAAGGGCAAGATTCTCAGTGACTTTTAAAATTCCCAGGAAACTTAAATTCTACCAATTGAAAACGAAACGCTGAAGTGTTGGAGTCCTCCTCTGGAAAGCAGGCAGAATTGCGAAGTGGATAATTTGGCAAGAATCGCAGAATGCTGAAAAACCAGAATGCTTAAAAAAGGAGAAAAAAGAAATTAGAAACATAGAGATTGTCAAAAACACATGTATGGAGTAGAAGCTATAAAAAGATCTTAAAAGGATGACATAGGGGTTGATATATGTATATATAATGCAATATGCATTACAAGTTATTGGTGAAATCCAATATAAAGTTTAGAGGAATTAGAAAAAAACAAACCCTTGGAGATTCACATGCCAAAGTGTAGGGGAATTGTATACTCAGGAAATCATACTAATAAAAAAAAAGGAGCATAAAATATCCATTATAAATAGAGACAAGGAGCTGGATACTAGATTAGAAATACCTGAGGGATATTGCTATTTTGGGATCAGGGGGATGGTAGAAATGTACACAGATCCCCAAAACTTGGATGATGGGATAGAGACGGCAAAATAGGTAAAGGCAGGGAAGTGCTAGCTGCGGCAGGAGAAGCCACAGTCCGGACCTGGATGAAACAGAGAGGGGTCAGTCGAGTTGGAGGCTGGGTCACAGGGGAGAGACGCCGCAAGTAGGGATCTCACTGCATAATGGGAGACGACAGGAGGCAAGTGGGTTCTGGCAAGCTGCCCTCGTGCCATCTGCCAGGTGGGGGCGGGGGGCACCTGTCGGGAGAAAGCGATATTGGAGAGCTGCGGAGTTAGCACAGGGAAGTCTGGTAGCAAGGCTCCAGCTGCTGGACTGGAATTTACTGAAGGGACTCCCACTTTCCTGTGGGATTCTGGCAAGAACTCGGCAGAGCCTTGATCCTGGGCGGAGCAAGTTTTGGGTAGAATCATGTCTCAGGAGAGAGCCTATTAAGTCATGGATCTGCAAGTTCCGAGTCCGCAAGGTGCAGGCTTGACCAGAGGGAAAGTACACAAGATAAAGTGCTAGAAGGTGGAGTCTCTGCTTTTTAGACCAAAGCACCTTTGGTAAAACAAAACAAAACAAAACAAAACCACAAAAAACCCTCCTTTCTGATGATCAGGGCTATGGCGAGTCCTGAGGGTCGGTAGGACAATGGGGGAACAAGGAAATCAAACAAATAGAGGAAAGAAGGTGGGATCAAACAGCAGGGGGAGGAAAATAGGAAAGAAAAGAAAATGGGAAAGAAAAAAAAATGGGAGTCTATGTTTATTCAAGTGTTTGCATTTGGAATAGAAACCAAATATCTGCTGGAGAAAATAATTTCAGAATGTCAGAAGAAATTATAAATTCGATATGGTAGGCCTTTTGCACAAATACTTTATTTATCTAGAGTTCAGCATGTGGGTCTTTATAACCCGAGCTTAAAAAAAAAAAATCACCATTTGAATTTCAGTATTTCTAAAATATATCATTTCATCCGTCGCTTACGGATTCTACTGAACATAAGACTTTTGGCTAAGATGTAGGGCTGGTGTTATCAACATCCAGGACTGCCCTGTAGAATTATCCCAGCTCTTCTGGTCTCTTCCTGGGTGTCCCTTGGTGTCAGGTTAAAAATGGTCACTTCTGTGGTTATGGTGCCTCATCGTATAGAGGTATTTCTTTCTAGTCTCTCTTTATGTATTTATTCATCCCAGGAAATGTTGGCTCTCATTAGGTTTAAAGCAGTTTAATGAAGAAGTGAGAGAAATTTAGTGGGACGCATGAACAAACCCAGAGAAGGGCTCATGACGATGGTAAGGAAGTTCCCGTGACCTGTCGGTTCCTCTTCTCTGCTCCCCTCTGCCTGTGGCTACGTTGGTCACAATGTCACGAAGCTGCCTCGTGGGTTATATATGGCCTCCAGCGGATCCCAATGTATACTTTAACACCTTCACATCTGGAGAGGGAAAAGGTCTCTTTCTTGTGGTTTAATTAGGAAAGAATTCTAGGAAGAACTCCGATTGGCCAGGCTTCCATCAGCCATTCATTCCTTCAACTGTAGCAATGGGTGGGGGTGGGGCCCCGAATGGCTCTGCTCAGGTCACAGGTGTATCACTTGTGATCTTGTAAGTCACTTGTGACTTACAAGGGGAAGGGAGAACATGGCAGGAACGAGGATTCACCACAGGGGAACTGAGACAGGAAGCTGTCTCAGCTTGGGTTTGATTATTGCAGGTAATAAGACTCATGAAGAATATGAGTTAAATAAGAACGAGGGCATCTGAGATGTGGTGAGGTATGTGCAGGGTCTTGGAGCTTGGAGCTGGGGTTTGCTGATTTCTGGGTGACCCTGGCTAACGGGAATGAAACAAAATGAGAATACAGTCCTCTAACGCAAAACTTGTGAATCACTTCCAGCGATTCAAGGACAGAGTTGATACATCCTTGACAGTAATAGATGAGAAAAATTAAGTTGGCAGGAAGCAGGGACAGATGTCCCAAGATGCACTTTAATCCTTCATGTTTGCACAAAGGAAGATTTGTTCAGGCAAATGTCCATTTAAGGAACCACTTAAGACCCTGATAGGTTTTACAAGGACATTCCTAAGGTCCCAGTCAAAAGCCTAACCAGCAGCCTGAGTGTACGAAAAGAGATTCCAGAGGCTCAAGGACCCCAAATTACATTGGCCTCAGGCTATGTCCTCCTGTCCATCGAACCTACTCTCAAAACAGTATAAAAACATAGCACAGGGGCACCTGGTGGCTCAGTTGGTTAAACGTCTGCCTTCTGCTCGGGTCATGATCCCAGGGTTCTGGGATTGAGTCCCCCCTTGCTCAGTGGGGAGCCTACTTCTCCCTCTCCCTCTGCCTGCTGCTCCCCCTGCTTATGCTCTCTCTCTCTGTGTGTGTCAAATAAATAAATAAAATCTTAGAAAAAAACCCATAGCACAACTTATAAACAGGTATAATAGAATCATGGGTAGAAGGCACAACTGCAACTCTGGGCAATTGGGGCTCCCAAACAAAGCCCCATTTCATATGTACCCAAGATTCTGAGCAGATAGTGGGTCCTGTTATGTAACTTACTGGACCCATGAGAACATCAACAAGCACGGGGTGATGATCTGGGAGAAAGAATTTATGTAGAGGTTCTCAAGAGTATCCTGAGGCATATTTGGAGCTCAGACCTCCAGATTAACTATATCTGGATTCACATCCTACCTCCGTTACTTACCAGTGAGTAATTGGGGTCTAGACACGTCGTTTCTGTGCCACAGGGATAATAAAAGAAGGTTCTCATATGAAGGTTTCTCATAAGGGCATTATGTGAAATAATGCATAGAGAGCATTTGACATCGTTTCCAGTACACTCCATAAATGATCCCATTCTCCTGCTAGTTTCCAAAAACGATCTCCTAAAATTCAAATCTGAGCATATTGCCCTTCTACTTAAAACCACCCCGATGCCATCCCATTGAAATTAGAATGAGATTAAAACTCCTTACCATGGCTTACAAGTCTTTAAATTATCTGGGTCTTGTCTCACTTTGCAACCTCATATTCTACCAGATTCCCTGGCATTCATTTTTTTTCTTGCTACGTGGACTTTCTTTAGATTCTTCAAACATCCAAGGAGTTTCTGAAGCCATGCAAAAGTCCCCGACTGTCACACACAGGGTCTTATCCTCTACTTTCCTCTACCACCTGTCATTTTGGAGACGGCTGAATCCCTCACTATTCCTACGGGTTTCTGTTTGCTGGTGTTCTACCCCAGTCTCAGCCACTCCATTATTGTTAGATTACATTTTTCCTTTTTGAAGGGTTTTCTCTGAACCATTTACCCCCATTCATGTCCTCATTCTGAGTCTCCTGGGCCTCTTAGGCACGTACCTTGTCCAGCTACCCATGACTGGTTTTACTCAGACTGAAAAGCAAACCAGATGGAGGATGAGAAGTTCTGGCTCCTGACTCTCGAAGGACTCCCAAAGAACATGGCTCACAGCTCTACCAGCCCCTCCGCCCCCACTCTGGATACCTGACAGTTTTCATTCCTGAACGCACTCCACACTTCCCCACATAAAACCAATCCCGGAGCCCCATAGTCAGAACATGTACCTGGCACACATGATGTCATCCTGGCCAGCCATCTTGATCACTTGCAAGACCGAGCTGGCTTCCATGGGTCAATGTCATTTAGGTTTTCCCCAAGGGACAGAGAGATGCTCTTTCCTGGATGAGGTATGGCTCGGAAAATCGGTCTTAGGAAGCCACAGAGTAGAACCTTGTTCCTGCAGAAATGCATGTTTCATGGCATCTGTCCTGATAAGGTTGGGCCACGCAACTAGGGTCAATGACAGTGGGTCACTTTTAGGATCTTGTGATGAATCCAGAATTTCCAATGTCTGCCTTTTCTCTGTCAGTGTGAGCGCCTATCTTTGTCTGGGTTTCTGGGGATACAAGGATTCAAATGCAAAACAGTTTATCTGGGAGGTGATACCAAGAAGCATCAGTAAAGTGTAAAGATACGAGACAGGAAGAATAGGAAGCCAACAAAGGGCATATTGTTGAGCAGTTTACCACTAGACACAAGTGATGCCTACTCTGGCTGGGAACACTGGGATCCAGTGAAGAAAATGGGCCAAGGTTCTTCCATCCCAGGACCCGTGCAACTAGGCATTTATCAACTCCAACCAGTTGTTGTTTGAGGGTTGCTGGAGGTGAGGTTAACTCCCTGGAACTTCTAGCTCTGAGAGGGTTCAGATAAACTAGAGAGAGCACCCCAAGAGTTACTTGCAGTTGGAAGCTGTCAGATCACATATGCAGAGGTGGTGGTAACTCCGAGGATAACCAAGGAAGGACCTTGACAGCACCTGCTACAACTAGGAAACTGTTTCCTTCTTCTTGGCTGTTAGCATCCTCTATGTGCCTAACCAACAGGAGATGTGGTGTTTACTAAGACAAAAAAATAGACATCCTCTGCCCTAGAGCCGGAGCTCACCTTTGATATCCTTTATTCCATCTGGATGCTCTATTTGACTCCGTATGACATGGTTCTCCTTGGACATTGGGAAATTAAAACTATGATACCTGAAATTTGGCTTCTCATCTACTGGTGACGCCATCTTTCAATGTTTTTTTGGAGGTCCCACCAGTTGCTGCCTGGCAGAGCTCCATGCATGCCCTTGGCCAGCATGACCGCATGGCCACCTTTAATGCCTGTAGTGGAACATGGTCTTTTAAAAAAGGATCATCTCCCTTGGATGATTAAATCCACGGCTCGTTTACAGAATACGAATAGAGCTGCGTCGTTCAGTTTTTTTTCCAATTAGAAGTCTGCCCAAACAAACAGATAAAGGTTGTTTCTCCAAGAGTTAGAGGTCTGACTTACCAAGTTTTTATTTTTATTTTTTAAATAAAAGAATGTGAGCTAGGAAAAGCAGATTTTGCTTGCAGTGTGTGTGTGTGTTGGAGAGAGAGAGAGAGAGAGAGAGAGAGAGAGAAGAGAATGAGAAATCAAAAGGCCAATGGGAAAGCTAACACAGCATATGATTTTTACCTCGGCAGTTTTATAAGCAAAAAAAAAAAAAAAGAGGGTCAAAGAGAAAGGGTGAAGCCTCCCCCCATTCCTGTTCTGATTGAAACTTTAATTCCAAAATAGTCTTTGGCTTGAAAGATTGAACTGCACCATCTTTCCATATAAATGGCAAGGCAAGACACATTTTTATGTGTTGTTTTATGGGGTTTTCTTCGCATCTTTAATGTCTAACCATTTTATAGTGCTTGGCTTTGCAGGACCCCAGAGATAACCTCCGAGCAATACTGGTGCTTTTATTTGTAACACAGGAATAGTTAAGAAAGTGTCTGCACACCAATGACAAATTATTGCAATCTTAACTAGAAATAAGGCAGTAAAGATTGCTCAGACTTAAAACTTAAAAGAAGGTTGGAATACAGACAGGGGGAGAAATCTTCCAAATAGAATAATGAAGTTAATTGGTACAAATGAATGTGTTTTACAAACCATACTTGAAGACTAATTGCATTTTGCTAACTGTAAAGTTCTCCCTTTTTCACTAATTTGGTGACCCAGATACAAACATTGCATAAGATCCTTTGTGGGTTTTTTTTTTTTTTAAACAAATCCCCAGATTCCTGGAGTTTAGAGTGTATCTTTAAAAGTGTACATTTGAGGAGTTACAGCCCCGTTGTGTGAGATTTTATCTATAGAGCTGTTTATTTATTTGCTGTAAAATCTATTATCAGGGAGATGTGACTATTTGCAGGTCATGAAACCTGAATTTTCTGCCTCCGCTCTCCTGTGTTAACTGTGTGCTCAGCATTATGAGAATCCATTCCTTTCCAGCTTTTATTTTATTTTATTTTATTTTTTAATTTTTTCAGTGTTTCAGGATTCATTGTTCATGCACCACACCCAGTGCTCCATGCAATACGTGCCCTCCTCGACACCCACCACCAGACTTTTTAATGATGGCTAAAGTTAAGAGCATTTGGAGGTATTGTTTAAGAAAGTAACTGAAACATTTGAATTTTTTTCTCTTTCTCAATCTAATTCCAATAATTATGCAGGGCAACTTAAGGCAGTGATGAAGAATGTAGGTTTTTGTTTCAGATGGATTTTAGTTCAAATCCTGGCTCTGGATGATCATGAATTGTGTGACCTAAAAAAATCACTTCATTCAGACTTGGTTTCTCTCCTATAATAAGCAAACATTGGTAATGCTTACTTTCTAAGTGTAACATAACTGTGAGTATGAAATGATAGAATCATATAATTAAATCATATAATACCTGGTGATATATAATTAATTAACATGTAATATGATAGAATAAAGTTTTGGAACATTAAAGCACGTAGAATGTTAGAGAACAATATCACTAGTAGCAAACACATATCACACCAATGGATGTGGTCCAATGTCAGACTAGATCATGTATTATATCACAAGAGGCAAGTGAGGGAAATTAGTAGAAGAGATAACACAGCCTCTGATTCGCCGCTTATTAGTTGACTATCCACTTCCATAATTAATGGCTGGTGTTCTTTAAGAAAAAGTGATTTCCACCAAGACACTTTGGCTTCTTGGAAGGGTTTCTAGCCAAAGCAGGACTCTTTTGGCAAGAATACTCTAATCCAAATAGTTTATATATAAGGTAGTGAAAGAAAATGTCTACAATATGCCTATAAAAGTTGAAACTTAGTGTTTTAAAGTCCTCTGTTGGTCTTTCTTCTTCACCAAAATTCCTCTCTTACCCCAGCAAGGTGATGGAGAGGGAATGGGAGGAATCTTTGAGGGGCTTCACAGTACTTTGCTTCTTAGGTCATATGTACATGGTTATAGTTGGCTCAAACCCCACCTTGGAGTCTCATTGGTTAGTTAAGACTCGTTCCCACACAGTGGAAACTCGAGATACAGAATGTGGAATTTATGTGAGAAGAGACTAGACGTTGTCTAACTATTGTTTCCCAGAGCAATTGTTCAAAAATGTCCCAAGAGAAGCTTCCTTCCTTTTTTTCCTAAGATCAAATACGTCTCCTATGGCCCAATAAATCCCCTTCTTGAAACTTCACCAATTCATATTAGTATATTAAGAGTACTGAGGGATCCTGAAATAAAGAGAGCGATGGGATTACCTTTCTTAAACTCAGTGTTTCCCAAAGATATGTATCCATGACACCCAGCAATAGCTAGCATTTGTGGAATGGGTGTCCCACAGATTTCAGGATCTACTGGGCTAGTCCACCATGCCTACTGGTATCAATCAATGCGGTGGTAGAAAAGATCCCTGTCCTCTACGGTCTCGTGTCCATTATCCCTGATCTAGGCAGCCTAGGTGGGTGTGCAAATGCATCAGGGAATTGCATATCCAAGGGAACCAGAGATACAACCTGCCATTTGTCAGTCAGGTCACAATGGTCCCAGAGCTTTGGTGTGGATGGAGGATGAAAACAAACAAAAGGTCATGATCCTTGCCTGGACTGAGAGATCAGTTCAGCTAAGCCGAGCCTCTGTAAAGAGGTGACTGTGGAAGAGCCCAACAGAATTCCAGTCTTTGTCTCAACTGTAAACATCTTCTTCTGCTAGGGCTGAGCTGGCACTGAATTTCCCATTTCCAAAATGTGTTTCAGTGTGAAAACGAAAAGGCAGTGATTAAAAATGAATGGTGAGATGTTTGTGTTTGTGAGAAAAGAAAAAAAAA
>CM052804.1:45240160-45266161 GCA_028533885.1 Nasua narica
GTTTTTTTTTTTTTCTGACCATGATGGATCCATACAGAGGACTCTTACACAGCCTCAGGTATATGGCTCCCAGACTAGTCTGCGCTATTCGGGGATGTGGAAAGAGACATTCTAGCTGGAATGGATTAAGATGATATAATGAAAGGAGCCAGAGTCCTGATGTAGTGGGCACTTGGGCTTCACTGGATTTCCATATATAGAGATCTCTTATCCACGGATTTAATGCCAACAGTTTATTTCAAAGCCAGTGATTTGGAACTTGGAATTTAGAGTAATGCTATAAATAGTTCTTAGGCTCTTTCTGCTTGTGCTATGTATTATAGTTGCCCTGTATAAAGTAACCCCAAAGAAAGTTGAAAATCATGGTAATAATGCAGAGAGTATCATTACTCTGAGTGGTCAGTCTACACTCTATTCCCTGGGTAAGAAAATTGGGTAGTGTTAAAATAGTAAGAGATAAAACAAAAATAAAAGGAATAAATGGACAGCATTCCTATGGTTTTAAGTGTTTATGCAAAACACAGCTAAATAGGAATTAGAAAACCCAGTTTCTACCACCATGCACACATGGGACTTGGACAAACCAATTCACCTCGCTCCCCTAGGTTTTGACATCACGTGGCGCCTGTCCCTTTGCAAACTCACAAGGTTAGAGATGAGAACCATGCTGACTCATTTCATTTTATATAACCATAATGTATGACCATAATGTCAAATGGGTAGAGGACCCTACATTTCTGTAGTCAATTCTAGCCCCTAGTTTCCAACACGAATGTTTCACTCTTCCCTTCTCAGATCTCCACTGTCTCCTCCTTTATCTCAGAGAATAGAAGCAACCAAAGGAGATGCCCACATACTTCACCCCCTTACCTACACCTCTGCTTATACACTCCACCATCTTTTCTGTTGGTGCGGATGAACTGTTTTCTGATCAAAGTTATTTCCCTCCATTTGTCCACTGAATCTCAGGTTCTCTTGCCTAGTTAAGAGCATGGCTCGCGCAACTGTTCCTCTTCCTTTTCCTTTCCATTCACCATCTTGTTTCTCTACAAGCGCCTACAGTGGAACTGCTCTAGGAAGTTTTCCGTAGTTGCTGCATCCACAGCCACTCCTCCATCCTCCTCCAATCCACTTCGATCAGACCACTCCACTGACATTTCTTTTGTCTCCAATGACCTTTATGTTGCTAAATTCAACGGTTGGTTTCCTGTGTTCATCTTACTAAATGTAATGGCAGCAATCAACGCAGTGAATGAACACAACCTGATCTTTTCCTAGTCTTTAGGATCTCAATATAAATGGCAGAACCATTCTTTCAGTTGTTCAGACACAAAGCCTTAGTCATCCTTGACATCTGTCTTTTGAATACTATGAATTTCTTCTCTCCTTATAGCCTACTCCCCGAGAGAAGGCAGAGAGTTAGTGTTCCCTAGATACCACTTCTATGCTTGGAAAAAATAAGGGAGGGTGTTCCCATCTTCTTTAGAGTAAGTTCTAAGTCTCTAACCATCAGTCACAAGGTCCTACGTACATTTGCTGCTGACTGCCTCTGTGACCTCATGTCCCACAGATCTGTCTCTGGCTCACTCTATTCTAGGCACCCTGCTCCCTAGACTGTTTCTCAATCACTGTCCATGTTATCTCACCTCAGGGATGTTCACTTGCAGTTTCCTTTAAGAATATGTGACCATCTTCTTTAGATGTCTTCAGGGCTCACTCACTATCCCTCTAAAGCTTAGCTTCTAGTGTGTTTTGAAGTGGTGGTGGGATAGGGTTTGTTGGACAGTACAATCAAAGAGATAGAAATGTATTTTTGTGTGATAATGCTGTTTGTTATGCAGAAAGTAATAAAGCTGGACAAGGGTCTAGAAAGTGCTAGAGAGGGAGAGGGATGCTATTTTAGATGTGCTAATCAGGGAAGAGCTGTCTGATAAGGTGACATTTGAATGACAGCCTTAAGGAAGTGGGAATTAGCTTCTATTTTACAAATTCTTAAGTGACAAATTTGGTGAATGCATACAACTATACTTGACTTGAATACATTTTTCCTAGTCTTCTCCGACTTATGTACCTTTACCAACTTCTCTCAAATTACTGAACCCTTGAGGAAATAATATATGATACCAGCTGTTGCTCAAAAAATTTGAGATACCGAGGTGGCCCCTTTCTTAAATGGAATATTTAACTATGTATGTGTCAGAATGAATATTAAGAGATAATGTGATTTTTTTACTCTAAATTTTATTTCCTTTCTTCTCTTACTATATTTTTTATCACTTCCAAAGTAATAAAATAGAAATAGCAGGTACACATTATTTCTTGAGTTAGTGGAAATACATCTAATGTTTCACCTGCAGATCTGATCTTTATCCTGGTACAGAGTTTCAAATATTCTCAATTATATCAAGTTTACTAAGACTTGTGTCTTGTTCTACTGCAAAAAGATTTTGCATTTTATCACATACACTTTAGCCTCTGTGAGATGGAATATGCTTTCCTTATCTAATAGTGGGATGATTCCATTATCACAGCTCCTAATATCATTTTAATCCTGGTGTAGCTGCTTGCTGGTGATGTATATTTCTATTAGTACACTCCTGGAATCCATTTGTTTAATTTAGAATGTTTACATTTATACTCACAAGCGAGATTGAGGAAAAGCTTCTCTTTCTTTGCTTTGATGAATTGTTGAATCAGAGCTATATTAGATCTAAAAAGAACCAAGAAGCTCCTTTTCTTATATGTTCTAGCGTAATTTAAATAACATATGTCTTATGTAGTGCCTGACGTTTTGAAAAAAGATGTACTCATGAATCCCTTTGAGTTGGTGTTTTTCTGAAAGGGAGCACTTCAATTCATTTTATATTTTCTCTTATGGTTATAGCTAAATTTATAGCTTTTATTTGATTTTGAAAAAAATTTTAAATTATATTTTACTATAAAATCAGCTATTTCATCTGTATTTTTAAATATGTCAGAATAGACTTGTATGAACTATTTACTATTTTATTAAATTTTCTCTGTATTTGTTTCCTAGTTTTTATGAATTTGTATTCTCCTCTTTATTTATTTATTTATTTTTAAAGATTTTATTTATTTATTTATTTATTAGGATAGAGAGTGAGAGAGCATGAGAAGGGAGAAGGTCAGAGTGAGAAGCGGACTCCCCGTGGAGCTGGGAGCCCGATGTGGGACTCGATCCCGGGACTCCGGGATCATGACCTGAGCTGAAGGCAGTCGCTCAACCAACTGCACCACCCAGGGGCCCTCTCCTCTTTATTTTAATTCAATTTTGTTTATTTTAATTTTTACTTTTTGCATTTGTATCTTCTTTAGTTCCTGATTAGGTTAAAATAAGTACTTCTACTGCTTAAATGCTTTCAGAAAACAGTTCTTGAATCAATTAATGAATTATCTTGGTCTTCTGTTCTCTAACTCAGTTAAGAAACATTATGATTATTTTGTAGCTTATTGTCTGCTCTTGCCTTTGGGAAACACTATTTTATGTAGGAGTATTTATTAGAGTAACTCAGCCTATTCATTAAGCTGATAATTTTTGTCTCATAATATTTGTCTTTGATATCTTTTATCTGTACTCTGGAGAGATTTCATGAATTGATAGCTTAGCTCACTAATTTGAGTTTTTATACTTTGTTCCATTTTCTGATTATTCATTTATTCAAGATGGCCTGATTCTGCTTTATCAACGTGGAATTTTGCTGTGGGGAGAAAGTAAAAACAAAAGACTCTCTTGCAAAATGATACAGACACTTTGGGAGAGGGTTTGACAGTTCTTTGTAAAGTTCAAAATAGAGTTACCCTACAGCCCAATGATACCGCCCTTAGATATTTACCTAAGTGAATTTTTTAATGCTTTTATTCATACAAAAACTGGCATACAAATATTTATAACAGCTCTATTGATAATCAATAAAAACTGGAAATAACCAATATAATTTTCTAAAGATCCATCAACAAACTGTGGTACATACATATTACAGAATACTACTCAGCAACAAAAAAGACTAGGGATCAATTCACACAACAACAAGGATAAGTCTTAAATGCATTTTGCTAAGTGAAAGGAACCAGACCTCAAAGTCTACATATTATATGATACAATTTATATGATGTTTTACAAAAGGCAAAACTGTAAAAAGAGAAAACAGAGTCATTGGTGGCCAGGGACTGGGGAACTACAAGGTGATGGATAAAGGAACTTTAGAGTCCTTGAACTGTTCTGTATGGTTTTGGGGTGGTGAATATATAATTCTCTGCATTTTTCAAAATCCATGGAACTATACATCATAAAAGTGAACTTTAATATATACGAACTAAAAAAAATTTTTAAAAAAGGAAGTTTTCAAGAGATCCAGGACAAAATGTAGACTGTGCCAATAAATCAAACCATATTACATATGTAAGACAGAATTTCCCTAAGGAGATGGGGGGAAACAAGGAGCTGACCTAAGTTACTTTGGAAACAATGTTTTGACTGGCGAATATAAGACCAAAGACAATAGGTACTGTATATAAACACTGTACAACAAGGCACTGGTTATACAACTTCTAGTTGGTGAAGTTGCTCATGGAGACACGGGTTAGCAATTCTGAAATTGCTTTACTTACATATTGGGCTAAGCAAATAAGTAAATGGCTGGTGGATAGTGGGAACCACGTGTCTCACCATTGGAGAGGGAAAATTGCAAATAAGCAAGGAGAAAAGGCTAGAATGAACCATATGACACTGGATTAGAATAGAAGACATCAGTACAAACTCATGTTAGCTTAATACACACACACACACACAAAGAATAGATACAGAAACAACTATAGATATGTGTGAATACATGTATTTGTATATGTATAACTATCTCCTAGCTCTGGCAACTGAAAGGACCTAGATACTGTGGCATATTGAGATATGATGGGTGTGCAATATGTGGCAATATGTCAGCATACATATTGCATAGATCTTGAATTCTAAACCCCATTCTCTAATAAGAGGGCCAAAGGAGTCCTTGAGAAGTGGATTTTTCTTGGGCTCAGACAGGAAAATTCACATTGGAAATAGAGTATCTTATAGTGACAGAAAGTAAGGAAGTATTGAGGGAGAAAAAAATGATGGAGGCATGCGAACTGGACACAGAAGTCAGAAAGGACAAAGTCAGGACAAAGAAGTCAACTCTTTGAAAGAGCCCCAAAAGTCTAATGCTGAAGTAATTTAAGCAACTAGTAGATAAAATAGCATTGAGTTATAACACAAAGTCTAAATATGCATGAGTCCACACCGATATAAGTAACTGAATAAATAAGGAAATAGGAGAGGAGAGAGATAAATCTTCTTTAAAGAACAATCCCAGACAACATATGTAGATACATCTACTACAGAAGATGAAGCTTCATTACCCGCTCCCCTAAAGTGTCAGTTGGACTCATTCCCAAAGAACAAAGTATGGAAAAGAAAAACTAGTAGCTTTACAGTGGGGAAACCTGGTGACCCACTACTTCGACCAGATGATCAAAGTTAACATCACCAGTTGGGAAGTCATGTTGATAATATGTATCCCTGATAGGATCTGATAAGAAGGGAACTCTGCCTCTGGGGTATTTCCCCCCAAAATCCATAACCCCAGTCAAATCATAAAAATACAAAAGCTTAAATTGAGAGTTATTCCATAAAATACCAAGTACTCTTCAAAAATATCAAGGTTTTAGAAGAGAAGACTGAGAAACTCTCGTTGGCTAGAGGGAACTAAGGAAACACAATGACTGAATGTAATGTGCTGTCTTGCATTGGATTTTGGGAAAAAAAAGGGTCTTGAGTCAAAGAACTGGTAAAATCCAAGTAATGTATGGAGTTCAGTTACTAATAATTTACTCATGTTGGTTTATTCATTTTGATGAATATACCATGATTATATAAGGAGCTAACATTAAGGGAAACCAGGTGATGGGTATTTAGGAACTCTGTGTTATCTTTGCAACTTTTCCACAAATTTAAAATTATTCCCGGGATGCCTGGATAGCTCAGTTGGTTAAGCAACTGCCTTTGGCTCAGGTCATGATCCCAGCATCTTGGGATCGAGTCCCGCATCAGGCTCCTTGCTCCGCAGGGAGCCTGCTCCTCTCTCTGCCTCTGCCTGCCTCTCTGCCTGCTTGTGTTCTCTCTCTGTTAAATGAATAAATAAAATCTTTAAAAAAAATAAATAAAATTATTCCCAAATAAAAGGATCATTAAAGTATTTTTTTGTTTGTTTCTTACAGAATGATTTCATCTGGGACAGGGAGGAAAGGTTGGGGTTATTGACTCCAAAAGTTCAGGCAAATCTTCCAGTTGCCTTTCCTTCTCATATCTAGTGATCTTTCTCTGGCTATTGGTTCTTAGAGTGGGGGGGCTTTTGTTCATTCGGGGTGGCAGAGATAGTTTCCCTCACAAAGTGTGAGACACTCTACACAACTCTTTGTCTGGAGTCAACATGTCCCATTGGCAGCTCCAAACCAACTGGGACAAAGTCTTCTTTGGTAGGGACTGAGCATCCCTTCACTGGGACTTACTGCCCAGTGATCAGCCTGTGGTTTGGCTCTGTCAGTGTCTATCCCACCTCAGCATCCTTGTGATCTCATGGGCTAGAGCTTCAAACAATGCTCATCAGCCCTAGATTTGAAATCAGTAGATGTTATTGTTGAGAAATGGATCCTCACTTTCTCTCTCAATGGGCTACCCTTCCACTTCTCTTGAAGAGTGGTTGGTTTGGCCTTTCCACTCTTTTTGATCTTTCACCTTCGTTTTTTTTCCTGCTGAAATACTGAAATTCCAGCTAATGGGAGGGTCAGTCCTTATGCAATAGTGGCAATGTACCGTTTTCCTCACATCGTGGGCTTGCTCAACAATAGTGGAAATGAGGAGGGAGCAGGAGTCAAATATGCTGACTTTGCTCTTCTAACCACGCTCATGATTCAGAATGCAGCATCTTAGAGTTTGACAGCCTTAAGACAACAAATCATTAGATAATGCTTTTATTCTTGTATTGGTAATCATTAAGAGCAAAGAACAACAAAAAAAAGGTGGAACTTATCTTTCTGTGTCAGCGTCAAGAATAAAGTAACACTCTATGATCTCCATTATGATGAGATATATAATTACATGAATTGAGATAAGATGTATGCTTAGTTTTACTTCAGCCATATAATTTCTCTGAAAACTCTATTGGAAATATACATTTTTAAAAAGTTTATTTTTTTAAGATTTATTTATTTACTTACTTGAGAGAAAGAGAGTAAGCGAGGGAGTGAGAGAGAAAGAGCACAAGCTGGGAGAGGAATAGAGAGAGAGGGAGAAGGAGACTTTCCTCTGAGCAGGTAGCCCAACATGGGCCCTGATCCTGGGACCCCAGGATCATGACCTGAGCCAAAGGCAGACACTTAACCAACTGAGCCGCCAAGGCACCCCAAGATTTTATTTATTATTTTAGAGACAGAGAGCAGAGAGAGGAGAAAGAGAAGGACAAGACTCCACTCCCCATGTGGGACTTGATCATACAATCCCCAAACCATGATCTGAGCTGAAATCAAGAGTAGGACACCCAACCGACTGAGCCACCCAGGTGCCCCGGTAAACATTTTTTTTTATTGTAAAGTTGTAGTTGGTTTCTTTCAGGAAATCTATTACAAAGGAAACGCTAGATTCTGTGTCTTTAACACACTATGGGTCTTTTGAAATACTCCTGCATACTACCTGTCATCTGGTCATTTTTTCTCCAGCTATCATAGTTACTTTCTGGCATTGGAAAATGGACTTTCTGTGTGGGTTACTCTTCAAATCCCCCATGCCTAGAGAAATAGAGGCAGGGATAAGTGGATTTTCCCCAGATCTGCTTTGTCAGATTCTGCGTGGACTTAGAGGTCAGAAAAGAGGAAGTTGCAGCTGGAAATAGTCATAGCAAAAAATGTCATGTCTTCCTTATTAGTGCGAGCCTGTTGAAAGGGGGGGGAGTCAAACTCACCAACTGCCCCTTCTTTACTTAATACACCACTGGGTCTAGAATAGCCAAGATTCCTCAGGTAGGATCCCAGCCCCACACATATTTCTTTCTTTCTTTTTTTTTCCCCCACACATATTTCTGATCTCTGTGTGTTGTCAGAGTCATCTAGATGGTTCTGCATTCCTCTCTGCCTCCAGACAATTTCTCTGTGGTTTATTTTTGCCTTCAGTCCTTGCTGATTCAAAATGGTGGGGTTTCCCCTTCTCCTTACTCTCTTAGTACATTTTCCATTCAAGAGTGGTGACCTGCATGTTAATAACCCCTTACCTCCATCTTCCCTTACCTGCTTTATATTTTCCAGGAATCTCACAAAGTTTCTGGCACTAGATACAATTCTCCTTTAGTTTCCAGTAGTAATGTGCATTTTACCCTGAAGTGTATGCTAGATTCTTTGGTCTACTCACTAGGAATTTGGGGGTAGCTGAATTTACTGGGCTCAGATTCCACTCTTGGACCGGAAATCTCTGTTTTTATTTAATTCCCTGGTTAGTTCTTTCTTTCTTAGATATTAAGCTCCTCAATGATATACTTCTTTCATTCACCAGAGCCTTGCCCATAAGACATTCAATAAATATTTGCTTAGTGAATGAAGTGAATGGTTGGAATTAAAGGGTATTCACTTTAATTTTGTCACTGAAATGGCCCCCAACATGGAAGACACTACTTTTCAATCTTGGCTTTTTCTTGGTTACACACTGTCAAAGTTAGCAACTGGTTATTAAGTAAGCCTAATCTGTGTACTGTAATGTTTCTCATCTACCTGGCCCCCAAGCTGAGGGAGACTTTGTCACCACATGCTGCATGCAGGGAACTTCTGGTGGACAAAGACGCCTTCCCCAGGAGCAAACTCCATAAATGGCTCCCCACACAGAACCCAGCAGGAAAGATGCAAGAATGACAATGAGGTTGCTCAGTGGGTCCTGTGCTGTGGAGAAAGAACAATTCCTGACAAAATGAGAAGGCCGAAGCAGTTTGGAGATTAAAAAAAAAAAAATCCTGCCTGTCATTCTATTGCATGGAGCTATATTCGAATTTTATCTGGTGGTTGTGATTCTCTTTGATCAGGTTGGCCGTTTGAAGGGATTTGGAGCAGAATAGATAATCCGAACTTTGAGCATAAATCAGGGGCTGTGGGCTGATGGATGCCTGGCACTTTCTTATGATAATGTATGGTTGGTGGGTGATGGGGGAAAATACCACAGTCTTATCTCAGTGCAGCAGCAGCCAAGGAAGGGGGGGGAAGTCTTGAGTCCAAAGGGAAGAGGAAGCAGGGGTATAATAGTAGGGTTTTCTTTTTCTTTTTCTTTTTCTTTTTTTCCTTTTTTTTTTTTAATAGAGATTGTGAAACTGAGCTAAAAATGAATGCTCTGGGTCATGGCTGGAAAATGCAGCATTTCAGAACTTGACAGTGGCAAAGTACCAAATAGCTGGGCAAAAGCAGAGTTGACCAGCAATCCTGTCTCCCTGGTTATGTTTAGTTTGCTGTCGTTGGAATTTCAGGGAACACAGACTGCCTGAGCCCTGTTCCTCGAGATTCCTTAGGTGTCAATGGGAGCAGAAACTCCTGCTTGCCTCCTGTAGCACCTCCTATAACACTCAAGACTTACAGGAAATGCTCATCTTTCTGGAGACACAAAGACTGTAGTCTGGGACAACTGGTCTACCTGGGGAAGCATCCTGTTGATATCTGGGGACTCTGGGATAGTACAGAGCAATTATGCACCAGAGCAGATAAATGAAATCAACCTGCATCACTACGTTTAGTGCATAGTAAATATGCATCTTTATAGCTATAGTAAATATCTATCTTTTTAGCCATAAAAAAGAAAACAAATAGGAAACGGTATGGTATTAAACATTTAGTATATTACCAGTGATTTAGTAGTAGTAGTAGTAGTAGTAGTAGTAGTAGTAGTAGTAGTAGTAGTTTTAAAGATTGTATTTATTTATTTGAGAGAGAGAGAGCGTGATCTGGGCAGGGGGGGCAGAGGGAAAGGAAAAAGCAGACTCCCCTCTGGGCAAGAAGCCTTACTCGGAGCTCAGTCCAGGACTCTGAGATCGTGACCCAAGCCAAAGGCAGACACTCAGCCGACTAGGCCACCCACACATGCCTATTATTATTTTTATCCATGCAAATTCCAATGTCTGGCCCAGTGCTTCCGAATGGTCTTTGCTTTTTATCTGGTGAGCCTTGCTAAGGCTCATCTAAGCAAGACTCATCTGCTTGTGGGATACACATCTACATGCATCTCTTTTCACTCACTGAGGGCAGGGAGAAGATGGGGCAGTGGAGATGGCAGGCTTCTAAATTGAGAAATGCAGTTCAGTGATCAATTCTTCTGCAAAATGTGGGTACAAATGATCTTGCTGACATTAACATACTGACTTATGCAATGTATGACTTATGCACCTTCCCACACTCAAAAGGGTTGCCAGTGTCAGGTCAAAAAATGGGATTCCAGGGGCCCTCTCTTATGGTTAGACGGCCACTGGCCAGGAGTTCATAGGATGGACATTGACAGGAACAGCTCTTTAAGCCCTGATATTAGAAATTCTGGCTTTTGTCCCATTGTCCTCATCATTGACTTTTGAGGGTCATAGAGCTGAATTGTGTGCCCTTTAATACTTCAGAGAGGGAGCACTGCTAACCCAGGGGAGAGGACCCCTCCCCACATTGCTTCCTGAGCATAATGATCCCCCCAAATAAACGACCAACAAACTCTGCCCTCTCTTTGATATTTACTCATCCCTACTTGGGTGTCTTGGGCACATGTTTAATTTCTTCTGGGAATAATGTCAACAGAAGAAAGTGGCCATTCCTAAGCCTTGCTTCCCCATCGAAATAGCAGAATGCTTTACTAGCTAACATTTATTGCCCAGTAAGTACGTGTCACGAACTATCTTAGATGCTTAATGAACATTAGCTTGTAAGACCAGAAAGGGAAAGAAAGAACTAAATATAAAAATCTCAATATATGTCTGCAAATTTGAGATGCTAACTCAAAAATGGTTTCTGAGAAATAATCCCAATTCTTTCTTCAGTCATTTCTTTATTATGTATTATTATACTTCTGAACCTCCAAGGATTTTATTTTTAAGGTTTTTTTTAAAGATTTTATTTGTCAGAGAGAGAGAGAGCACAAGCAGAAGGAATGGCAGGCAGAGAAAGAAGGAGGCTCCCCACTGAGCAAGGAACCCAATGTGAGACTCGATCCCAGGACCCCAGGATCATGACCTGAGCGGAAGGCAGATGCTTAACAGACTGAATTACCCAGATGCCCTCTCCAAGGGTTTTAAAAATCTTTCTTCCCCCTTATATTTGGTACAGGCCTATGATCTGTATAAAAGATCACATATTCCTTCTGATTTAATAAGATGGAGAAACTAGAAAAGCAAGAGGGCTCACAGGTAGTTGCTAAGATAGTTGGAAAAAGTGTATGGAACCATCACAAGGCAAAGCTCATTTGCAGAGTCTTTGATGACTGTACAACATTCACGGAGGACTGCAGGGCACAATGGCTGGGCCAGGTTGGCATAGAGCTTCCCTGCACATTTCTGGATCCCATTCAAGACCCTCACCCTTCACTTTCCCTTCTGAAGCAGGGTGGACTCCTACTGAGTCCACTAAAATTGAGAAGCAAACTGAAAACTGGAAATTAATGTATGATCGATAATCATACCCAAATAGAGGGTATCAAACTGTTGTAATGTCAACAAAATAGACAGAATGAAGAGAGGCAGCGGCCACGATAAGAGACCTGCTGAAGATTAAAGTCAATTGGGGAAGACTATGGGGACCTACAGCACATCTGACCTAGGGGAGAAAGCAAGTCGGTGACAAGGGCCCAGGAAAAACAAGATGGCAATGACCAGTCTTGTTCCTCTCTCACTGAGACTAGAGAAGATTCCGGCAACATGTAATTGCATAAAAAAGCAGGCTTGGAAGGAGCAAGTCATACAGACATCCCAGGAGCACATCCTGGCACAACTGGGGTGGTCAGAGGGCTTTCCTACATCTACAACTCAGTCTCTTCCCTGGGTGGCTTAGCTCTATGGAGGAAGGGAGGTATCTGATTCACAGAGGAAGCTGCTTCTCAAAGCCCTTGTCAACAGTACAATTCAGGCAGCATTATGGGAAAGGGAGACAACTCAACACAGAGACTAGGGCGCCTCTAGTTCTCAAGCTCCCCCGTCACCTCCATCCCCTCCAGGGGAGGGATAGCATGTCAGTGGTCCTAAATGAGGTGAGTTGACATTTCCTTCTTTTTTCCTTTCTTGAGTTTGAAGTTCACCAGTATCCGGTCATTCCATTCTCGGCATTTCTATAATTGAATCACTCAAGTATGTTGACACTTTCTGTAAGTTAAAATTCATAACAATTCTGAGAGAAGTATTTCAACTATTTCCAGAAGTTTAAGAAAGGGCCATCTGTCGACTAGAAGTATTTGGTGAAACTAAATACCTGCAAAGTTCACGGAGGTAAATAGCAAAGGGAAGGGGTGGGGGTCAGAGTGTGCAGGTGGCAGAGACTCACTGCTCCACCATTTCCTGTTTATAGACCAACAGCCAACACTTGGGTTTGGGTCAGTCTGCTTCTGCTCACGCTTTTCTCTTCAGCTGAACTGTTCTTCCAAATCCAACTATCCAAACTCCTGTCATCCCTCACTGCGGAGATGTGAAACTGGGAAGTCTCCCTTCTTTTCATAGCTGTGGTAACCTTTCCCTTCCCACCTGCCCCTAACAATCACACTGCTTATGATGTGCCATTTAAAGATACTAGCTAACGTCTTAAATTTTTCATTTAGCATCATTACTTACGTACACATCTGAGCCCCCTTCTAGACTGTTAGCTCTTTAATATTTATTGAATGAGTATGCAGGAGGTCAAAAATTTAGGAGGAAATGAAAAAAAAATATAGGAGGCAATCAGAAAGTTTGCTGAACACATAAATATTTAGAATATTAATGAAAACTTACAACATGTGACTCTGAAATTTAGTTAAATGTCATCTATCAAGTAATGCTGATCAAGTAGAATTGTTCTTATAAATAAAAACACTACTTCATCACTTACTAAATTGGACCAGCTGAATGACCACAGAAAGAGCACTGAATTAGGAGCCAGGAGAACTGGGTTGCAGACCCTGATCTGTTGTTAACTACTTAGATAACTTCAGCCAGTACATTTGGCCTATGACCTTCTTTCCAGTCCATCTTGAGTAGAATAACATCATTGGATGAGATGATCTTTAAGGACCCTTGACGATGCTGTGGTTAAGGAATTAGTTCAGTTGGATGTTTGGTGAGTCAACATTAGGATCAACCTGCAAATCAACCATTTTGGTTGACTTGTAAAACATTTGTGAATAGCCGTACAAAAATTCCATTGGAGAAAAGCCAGGACCAGCTGAATGGCCACAGAAAATCTGGTCAGAAGTAAAGACTTCCATAAAATTGACTAAAAATCTGAAAGAGTGAGTAAGGACAGCCACTCCTCCTTAACCTGACACGGAAGCAAACATTCTCTCACAAATATTTGGCATTTTGGATGAATTTTTCACTTATTTTCTGTCTAACCCATGTCAGTAATCTTGAGCTAAAGACCACCAGAAACATACCAGTAGATCAATTAATTGAGTTATATTTTTCATTGCCAGAGAGGTTCCTAACACCAAATCTGAGAGAATCTACTTACTCCCAGACACCAGGGACAGTTTTTCTCTTTCTCACAAGTAAGGGCTCATTAGGTAAATTATATCTTAGCCTAATGGATGATCCTCACCTTGAAATTAATTGTATGGGCTAATGATAGCAATTATGATTGGATATTTGATAATGCATCCTGGCAAATGAGGTAAACATCTTTACCAAATATGCCTTATATATATATTCTACAAACCTATGGATTTTGTTTGACGCATGTTCCCTTATGGAGGTGAAAAAAATTGGAGTGCAGAGACAGATACGGAGCCTATTTATTTATTTGTGGAGTCCTGATGAGTGAATTGAATTAATATTGATCTGACTGGATAGTAAGGTGATAAGTACACCAAATAGTTATTTCAATTGATTAGGCCAGGTCAACTGACCAACAATTTGCTCCATTTTCATCGTATTTAATCATATTCTGTTAAAACAGCATACAAAATCAAAGCCATTATCCAAATGGTTCATTCTTCCCATTGTACAAACACAACCTATTTTTATTTTATTTCAATGGTAGATCCCAACTGACAGATCTAGTGCAGCAGTGATGCTTTGCATATTTTTAAACAATCAGTATATCATCTTTAAAATGAATCCCACCTCAGTATATGCCTTCAGGGACACAACAATTTATTCAAATGAGAGAGAAAATCACAGTTGGTTTCACCTTCTGACAAATTGCCTCATGTATGAAACTTTCCTCTTTTTGTTTGCCCTTAGGTAATATCAATTACATTTCTCCATATCACTTATTTCCTCTACCAATGTGTTCATTTTCTACTGACTCTACCCACTGAGGCACTTCACCCCCTGGTGTTGCTAAGGAAGCCTGAAATTAACACAGCCTTTTCTAATTACTTGATCCTTCCAGACTAAGCCATCCTTTTTGTGTATCCAGAAAACTATGCACATCTTTATCATCTAATTCCCAAAGGTCTCCTCCCCTCATTAATTCTATTAAGTGACTCAGATATTCTTCCATTTAAATAGAGACGTGCCCAATTATAGGTCTAGACAAATGAAATGTGTGATCCTCTATACTAATCCGCCACCCGTCCCCTGGTTTAATGTGCTTGGTGGGAAAGTTGCTGATGAACAAACTCAAAACGTTTTTTTTCTATTAACCAGTGTTCTCCAGAGAAAAAGAAACAATAGGATATATGCAGATACACGGAAGAGAAGAACTTTATTATAGGAATTGGCTCACCTGATTTTGGAAGCAGAAAATTCCCACAATCTGCCATTTACAAGCCAAAGAACCAGGAGAGTCGGGGGCATAATTCAGTCTGAGTCTGAAGGTCTGAGGACCAGGAACATCACTGTTGGAGGGTGGGAGAACATGGATGTCCCAACGCAAGCACACGGCAGGTTGCCCTTATTCTGCCTTTTACTTCTATTCAGACCCTTAATGGATTAGATAATGCCAAGTGCCTTGGTGAGCAAAACTTCTTTACTCAGTCCACTGATTCAAAGGTTAATCCCTTCTGGAAACCCCCTCACAAATACACCCAGAAATAATGTTTGTCAAATTGACACGTGAAAATAGCCATCATATCTTTGTAAGAGTAAGACAATTCAATTCTTCGCCCCCCCCGCCTTGGGATTTTATTTATTTATGTGAGAGAGAGAGCACACACCAGAGAGACCAAGCAAGAGCAAGTGCAGGGGGAAAGGCGGAGGGAAAGGGAGAAGCAGACTCCCCTCTGAGCAGGGAGCCTGACCCAGGGCTCAATCCCAGGACCCCGAGATCAAGACCTGAGCCAAAGACAGACGCTTAACCCACTGAGCCACCCAGGCGCCCCCAGACTATCCAATTCTTAAGATGAAACAGTAGTAACTCCCTTTCCTAGCTGGAAACCTAAAGTGGGTTCCCGGGCAGTTTTCCAGTGGAGGTCCTGCCCCGCATTCTACGGAGTGTTAAAATACAAAAAAACAAGTGGAGACTTGAAATTTCCTTGAGCAGACAAAACCAGTTTAGTCGTACAAACAAAGCTTAATTTAGCTTATTTGGCAAGATTGACTCGATCTGGGTCATTTCTTGCTTATGCTTCTGGAAATCATAAGCAAAACTTAACCTGTTTCCCAAGACTGATATAAGGTAACCACTGACCAATTCCCTATCATTTAAGAAAATTCTAATGGTATAGCCAATCACAGTAAAGAATAATCACTGCTTTCGCACTGTATAAGCCGCTTTATCACAATATACTCCTGAGCTTCATTCCATGTTTTGAATGCTCCCAGTTTGTAAATTCTTTCTGGTGTGTGCACAGTAATTGGTGATTCATTTTTTTTACTTCTGTTATTTCTGAACCTTTGACAATAGAAACAATATAATTTTGTGGAAAGAGCCCTGGAGTCAGTATCAGAAGACTTGAGTCCACATTTGTCTTAAGTGTATGACATTAGCTTTGTCACTTAATTATTTCTGCTAGGATACCTTTGGCAGGCAGTAATAACTAAACAATTGCTGGCCCCACCCCCAGAATGTCTATCCAATAGATCCGTTGTGAGGCCTGATTACTCATATTTGTAATATGTTTCCAGGTGATGCTCTTACTGCTAGCTTGGGACCTTTGGGAACCTCATATGATGTTGGTTATCTCTCTTAAGATCAGTGGTACTCAAAGGGTGATCCCAGGGCCAACATCTTCAGCATCCCCTGGAACTTGTTAGAAATGCAAATTCCTAGGGCCCACCCCAGACCTTCTGAATCAGAAACTCTGAGACGGGCTCCCATGGTCTGTGCCTTAATAAGTGAAGCTGGTGCTTTCTGCTGTTTGTGAACCACACCGATCATTCCTGGATGCACATTTTAATCATGGGGCATTTAAAAATCATAATCACCATACTTGGGTTTCACTCTGAGACATGCACTTTCTTTTTTTAAAAACTGCAGCTCAGAGATGGGAACCAAAGTGCTAGAGCAGTGCTTCTCGACCTCTTATGAGCACACTAAATTTGTTTGTGATTTTGTTAAAATGTAGATGTTGATGCGTACGTAGCCTGGGGTGAGACCTGAGATTTGGCACCACTCACAGGGTCCTTGATACTGTGGCTGATGCTACTGCACCCCCAACCATGTTTTGAATGAGAGATCTAGATGTAACTCTACTCTCCCCCTGCCTCCCAACACAATGCTTTACCTGACACCCAGCTTATGAGGGGTGGGCTTTATTCTGGGTGTCCCCGAGACAAAGAGTGTAATCAACATGGATGCCTTAGAACCTCTTCTCACCCAGCTTGCGGTTGATTGCTCACCATGTCTCCATTCTGTGGCTTTCAGGGCTTCCTTGTAGAACAAAAAGGTTAACCAGGTAGACAGCTGCAGTCTAACCAGGTAGACCCTTCTGCTCCATTCAGAATCCCTTCACTGCCAGAACCAGCCCCCCCCCCCCCACCCCATGGGACCCTCCCTGCTCTGGATCACTGCTTTTGGTCTCTTTATTCCTTGTCTACCTGGGCACAGGAGCTGTGACTCATACTTACCAAAAAAAAAAAAAGATGAGCATCCTACATCTTCAGTGACCTTAGAGGGTATAATTTCTTTGTGGTATTGTGATACTGTGTTTAAAAGAAATATATATTAGGTCTTTCAGATGACTAAAATATACTTCACATACATATTTGGTCTTTGTCCAAAGCTCCTGGCTCCTAAACCCTGGGAATTTACTAAGTGGAGAAAGAGACAAAGGCATCTTTTGTTATGTTAATGAGGTGACTCTTGGGTCCCACCTAAGGGTGGACTCTAGTTACCAGGAGAACCAGCCAGGTAATTAGAGGGTTGGAAGTTTCAGTTCAACTCCCCTGACCCCCCAGGAAGGGAGAGAAGCAGGAGGTTAAATCAACTGCCAATGGCCAATGAGTTAACCAATGGTAACTCTGTACTAAAAGCCTCCATGAAAAAACAAGAAAGATAGTGTTTGGAGAGCTTTTGGCTTGATGAACAGGTGGATATTTGGGGAGAGTGGCAAACTCAGAGAGAGCATGGAAGCTCCATGCTTTCCCCAAACCCTGACCTGTGTATCTATTCCATATGGCTGTTCTTGAGTTATGTTCTTTTATAATGAACCCATAATCTAGTAAGTAAAATGTTTCTCTGAGTTTTGTGAGCTGCTCTAGCAAATTCATCAAAACCGAGGAAGAGGGAGGCGCCAGGTGGCTCAGTCCATTAAATACCTGCCTTTGGCTAAGGTCATGATCCCAGGTTCCTGGGATCAGCCCTCATTGGGCAACCTGCTCAGGGGAGACTCTGCTTCTCCCTCTCCTTCTGCCCCTCTCCCCCTCCACTCCCCTGCTTGTGCTCTCTCTCTCTCTAAAATAAATACATAAAATCTTAAAAAACAAAAACAAAAACTGAGGAAGAGGCCATGGGAACCTCTGATCTTCAGTCAGTCAATCAGTAGCACAGGTAACAATGTGGTCTTGAGACTGGTACCTGAAGGATGGGGTGGGGAAAGTCTTGTGGGACTGAGCCATCAGCCTGTGGAATCTGGTGCTATGTTCCGGTAAAGGATGTCAGAATTGAGTTGAATTCTTGGACCCCCTGCTGGTGTCTGAGAACTGTTTGTTGGTTTGGGACATGTCCCCACCATGTTGGAAATTGAGTGTCAGGACAAAGAAAGAGTACATAAGATGAATCACACTCTTTCACTCAACCCTGGTGCCACCTACTATATTTCTGAGCGTCTCCACAGAGGGAACAATATTGACCTAATGTCAGTGGGCAAATGAACTTCAGGAGATCATATGGCTTTTGCGTTTTGTGTATTTATGGATCAGGCATAGGGCTGACTTCTTTATTTTTCCAACACTGGTATGACCTAGGGAATACAGAACAAATGTGAGAATTTAGGCATGGAGTAATTTGTCATTTTCACCATTTTTAGCCACAGATCCTGGGCTGCAGTACAATGAGGCTGAAATTTTCAAGGGTCATTAATGCCTCAACTGCATGGTTGAACTCACATTAACAGGAGAGATAATCTACAGATAAATCACAGGTGATGATGGGAAAGTCTGCCTTGCTTTCAGGTCGTGTGGACAGACACACTCATCTCTTAGAGACAGGCATGGCTAAAACTCTCCATGACAATGACTTTCCAAGTATGGCCCTAGAAGTATCTGTATTACATGGGAGCTGGTTAGGGGACCAACTTGGAGTGACCTTGCCTTAGTAGGTTGGTTATATACGAAACAGAGCTGAAACTGAACACATTCTACTCAGACAAAAAAATCTTACCTCCACCAGCTCTATTCTGCTGATTAGAGGCAGGAGGTAAGGGAGAAGGGTCAAGACTTAAACTGATTATTTAATGGCATTTTAGTTTCTTCTGAATTTTTCTCAGAGCCCATGTCCTTTGGGCATGGTTGGCTTGGTCCCACCTTGGTTCTCCTGTGGCCAACAACCCTTTTGGTTCCCAGACACTCGTCTCTCCATCCCTCAGCTTCTTCATGTGGGTCATCTTGCCCCAAGTCAAAATAACCTCATGGCAGTCTTGCTGGCTCTCTGTTCATTGCTTTCTTTGCCCTTGTGTCATCTTCTGGGTCTTTTGGTTTCCATGACCATGTTCTGTGGCTGAAAAATAGGGGAAGAAAAGTAATTTTCCCTCTACCCTTCTTCTTTTGTGGCTGAAGCCCCTCATAAGAAAAGACAGATTAACAAGAGAAAAAAAAAAAAAAAAGGAAGTTTAACAACACATATACCTCCACATACACTGGAGATACCAGGAAAACTGAGTAAATCCCCCAAATGGCCCAATCTATCCATTAAATATCATCTTCAGCTAAAGACAAAAGATGTTGGGGGGGTGGGGGTGGGGAGACCAGTCATGAGAAGTGACCAGGAAAACAGTGTAAACAAGGGAGAGGTTGTTGTGCAGATTTTAGTCAGTGCCTTTTCCTCCGATAAGAGTGTCTTGTGATTTAGAATCTGCTTTCTCTTCCTGGGACACAGAGGGAACAACTCTGGCAAATGGAAATTTCCCTTATAAATGTAAATTTCCCTTACCAAAGAGAAAATTCTACCCTGTTTTCAGAGCTTCTCCTGTGCCTGATGGGTCTTAGAAATAATCAGCTTAAAATTATCCCAATGCCAAACAGGGCTGTTTTGCACCCCTTCAGATATGCAAAGGGGCTTCTGGATAACTAGTGCATGGGTTTAAAGAGACTTGGTGAGTACTACCTCAGCCCTCTCTCTTCTGTAGCCTACACTCAGCCTCCTCTTTATGACTGTCATGATTGCACTCTGTTGGACGTGGCAGTAGGCAGTAAACCTGGTTCCTTCTGGGGGCCTACAACTGTCCCCTGAGTCTACCTCTAAAGCCAAACACTCATACTGCTTATCAGGGTGTTTCTTCCACATTTCCTGCCTCTCCCCTCAGGTCACATCTCAGGAGGGAAGGACAGAAGCAGCACTGGCATTCTTGGGCTCCCTCCAACTATAGTCCATGCCTTACCAAGTCCTAACCCTTACCAAGCACTTTCTTTACCTCTCCAGTGGGAGGTTTAAGACACATTCTTGATCTGGCATTTACCCAACCCAGTTCCTAGGTCATGTGGTAAAATGGATGCAGGGAAACAAAATGTATAGTGGGATGAGGGGGGTCTTAAATGCAAAGTCCTATCTCAATTAGATTTGTTCTATGGGTACAGTAGGAATTCCTGTCTTATCTGAGCTTCCCTAGTCCTCGGACTTAAGTAGAAACTGAAAACATGGAACCTACCAAAAAGAAATAAGGGTAGGGATTTGGGGGGGGGGGGGAAGTGCGCATGATCACTAGCAAAGCATTTAGAACTGGAAATAGAGATTATAATAGTCTTTGTGTTTGTGTTTATCTACACAGCAGCAGTAAACCACTGGTTATTTGGGACCAAAAACATAGTCTCATGTTGGAATAATGCCTGTTTTATCGACTGCTATATTCCCAGTGCCCGTGTTTGGCACATATTAACACTTATGTGCAGAATGAAGGATGGAAAGGCAAACATGAAGAGAAGGAGAGAGCCGGACAGACTCAGAAATGAGCGAAATAACTAAAAACCGCTTTAGCAATATGAATAGGAAGGTCGTCCTCCAGCACGGAGACTACGTGGAGAATATACGTCCCACCACCCCGACCACCTCCACTTAAGATATGCAGAAGACTCGGTCCAGGAAGAATTCTGATAATAGACTAGACATGAGTATTGTTAAAAATAAAACAACAGACCCAAAATGGAGTTGCTTATGCTAAGTCCCACATCGCATCAAGACTTAATCATAGTCTTGGTTCTCCCAGAAATGGAACCTTAAAACAGTCAATCAGGAATTACTAATGGGGTCATATGCCAGATAGGCCCCTGCCATCCTTTAAGGGAAAGTAACCTTGCAATAACCAGTCTTCTGTTTTTGCCAGTGTATTTTTCTTGTTTCTGCTCCCTTCTGCCAAAATCTTTCCTTTGGTTTAATTCCTCACAGCTCCTTTCTCTTTGCTAGATGGGATGCTGCCGAATTCACAGATCAATTTTTGCTCAAATAAGTTTAAAGATTTTAATATGCCTGTTTATCTCCTAACAGTATCCTATCTGCCCTGAGTTTTTACCAATTCTGCCTGTCTTTCCCCTTTCCCTTTTGTGAAATTTTTTCCATGGCCCAGCAAATTGCAGCCTCAAGATAACAATATTTCACTTAACGTGAAGCACCGGTTTTCAATAAACCCATGTGATCGGAGATACTCCATTTAAAAACACATTCAGTAAAACCTAGAGGGTTGAGACAATATGTATCCTACCTCTTTCCAGGAGACTGAAATCATACATCCCACATCCTTATTTCGCCAATTAAAATGACACATTAATCATCTTCCTTCTTTTTGTTCTTCTTATTTCATGTTACTCTGACTCCTCCCCATTTCTCTGGCGGATGCTGCTGGGACCATCAGAAACATGCCCACATGAATCTTATATGTTTCCACTAAGCTGTGTGAAATGCATCCATGGACCACATGAAACACCTCTTCACAGCTTCCATATGTCCCAGCACAGTGAACACCAGGCGGCCTCTGCCTTAGGCGGCATATTGAAGTGGACTCTTGTCTTCAGGGCGTCCAGAACTCACTTTTGTTCCCCATCTGTCTCTCTTCTCCCCGTTAAGTGAACCCCCACTTAACCAAGCTCTACATCATGCTTTGCAAATTGGCAGTTCTCCACCATAAGGTCTCAAGTAACTTTTTACTGTTGTGGCAAAGTAACTAACCTTCTCTTTCTTCCAAGCAGGGTGGTTAGAGAAGGAGTTTGGGAATTAGAAGCAAGTCCTAGTGCTAGTACGTCAGCAAGGCTCTGGCTGCAAAGTCAGCATACGCCAGAAGTAATGTTGTTTAAACAATATGCCTCTAGGGTCGACGGAGACTCTCTGATGGCATTGTGGGTGGTTTTTCTCTATGACTCTCTTGGTCATCTTCTGTGGTCGCAAACTAAAATGGCAGCTCTGAACTTGGGAGTCCTCATTCGACACTGCTCAAAGTGAGAAGAGGGGAGAGAGCTTCTCCTCGGGAATTTGGGAATTCCCAAAGGAATCAAAGTCCCCTTCTTCTCTTAGCAGATTTCCCTCAAGTCCCAGACTCCACAATGGGATCGTGAATCCATATCCTAGCCACACAGGAGCTCAGGAATGTGAGACTCAGACATTGTCTTCCCCTGTAAAGGGAGGTAGGATCTGTGTTAGCCATGTCTTTTATTTTTTGTGTTCTGATGTTTGGACTTATGGGACCCTGGAAGGACTGCCCCTCCCAGGGCTAGTCAACTGTTAGAGATAGCAAACATTTAGCCACTTTCCAAATGCAGACCAACCAATCCAGAGCCCACATACTATCCCCTTTATGGGCCTCCTATACTCAGGCTGCTCTTCTCCTACCCTAATCACCCCAGGGCCAGGCACCAGGCAACTAGGGATAGCCCCTGTACCCCAGAGCCCATTGAAACTATTCAAGTTAGCCAATCCTAAATCTGCCCACCCTACCTTGCCTGTTCCTTCCCACAAAAACCCCAACAAAGAAGGCTCTTACCCACAGCTCTCCCTTCCTTCTCCACCTGGCTCCTGACTGACCTTGGTGCTTCTCCACATGGTCCTCCCTGCATGGTGTGTCCCTTCATCTTAGAAACTGTGAGTAGGGGTGCCTGGGTGGCTCAGTGGGTTAAAGCCTCTGCCTTTGGCTCAGGTCACGATCTCAGGGTCCTGGGATCAAGCCCCACATTGGGCTCTCTGCTTAGCAGGGAGCCTGCTTTCCTCTCTTTCTCTGCCTGCCTCTCTGCCTACTTGTGATCACTCTCTCTCTTTATTAAAAAAATAAATAAAATCTTAAAAAAAAAGAAACTGTGAGTAACAAACTATCTTTTAAATGATAGCTGTCTCCTAATCTGTTGACTTTACTGAAGCTCAAATTTCCTGTGAATACACTGTATTTTAGAATAAGCTCTAAAGGCAACAAATCTTTCTAGAACAGTTTTTGTCTTCCAGGGGAAAATAGTGAAAAAGAGTCTCTTTCTCTTCCTTCCTTTCCTTTCTCTCCTTTATTTCTCTTCTTTCTTTCTTTCTTTCTTTCTTTCTTTCTTTCTTTCTTTCTTTTTCTTTCTTTCTTTTCTTTTCTTTTCTTTCTTTCTTTCTTTCAAGATTTTATTTATTTATGAGAGAGAGAGAGAGAGAGCACAATCAGGGGGAGGGGCAGAGGCAGAGGGAGAAGCAGACTCCTTGCCAAGCAGGGAGCCCAATGAGGAACTCAATCACAGGACCCTGGGATCATGACCTGAGCCGAGGGCAGATGCTTAACCGACTGAGCCACCGGTGTGCCCTCTTTCCTCTTTCTCTATAAAAGAATTGGTGCTAGTTATGTATTTCCACAAATTACTCTAGGACTTGGTGGCTTAAGACAATAATGGTTATTTTATTATCTCTTATGTTTTTTGTGGGCCAGGAGTCTGAGAAATATTCAGATGGGCAGTCCTGGCTTTGTGTCACTGACGTCACCACCCTCAGGTGTGCCTGGAGTCACAGTGACACGGGGTTATGGAAGCTTGGTCAGTCATCATGCCGTGCACATGTATTATCTCAGTGAATCTTTTAGATCCATCTTTTGAGATATGTATTATTTATTTTTTTGCAGATTATTTTACAGATGGGGACATGGCGTTATCCAGGGTATGTAGCTGGAAATGGTGCCATCGCTGAGCATAGCAAACCCCTTCCCTTCCTGTCTTTCTCCATCACATTCTTGCATGTTGATGTCTTTAGAGGACATGCAGATGTTTGAAATAATCTTGTACATTCATTGTGTCTTTTGCTAATTTGTCTCTGTTCCCAGTGGAATGCCATGTCCTTGAGATAGGGGGCATTGTTCTTGCTGTTCATTTCTTTATCCCAGAGCCTAGAACAGCCTCTGGCACATTGCGCATGCTCAGTGCATAGTCACTGAAGGAAGCACAGAGCTTGGATCTGCTCTCTGGTCTGACAATAGAATGTCACCTGCACAGCACAAGCAGGTCCCAGCTGCAGTAACTCCAGATGTTAGAAACTGCCCCACCTGCCTAAAGGTTATTCTTCGACCTTGACTTTTTGACAAGTCCCTCATTTCATCCCTAAGCGTTTCTCTGGGTGAGCTTTTAGCTGCTTGCTCCCGCCCAAGAAGCCTTATTCTCTCCTTGTCAAGGCTCCCGATTCACTCATACAGCTCTGTATTACTGAGGCTCCATTATGCTAAATCCCGTGGGAGGACAGGTGTTTGCGCTCTCAAAACTTAACAGTGACAGCTGGAAATTCAGAATCCATTTCTGTTGTTCTTTCCTTTCCTCTTTTCTTTCCCTGCCTCTTATTCTCAGACTCACCTCCAGTAGGATTGTCAAGCTATGGCAATATGGCTACTTACGGCCCACAGTCTCCATGAACTCAAGCCTTCCTCCTTTACTCAGGACATCTGAACCAGTCTGCCCAACTGTGCCCTCATAAGCAATGGACAAATGGCTTAGCAAGAAATTAAAGCTCTTCACCCCCATCATTTTCCTTTGGAAAAATGGACCCCAAAAGGCTTACACATATACCTATGGACACATAAACACACACACACACACACACACACACACACACTCACATTTACCATTGTATTGCTTGAGTTTTTTTTTTATTTCCTGGATTTTATTTCCTGGATGGCTTGAGTTTCTCCATGCAGCATTTTTAAATGGAGAGGAATGGCATGGCCCATTACTTTAGAGGCCCAGAGAGAAGACCCCAAGACATTCTGGCCCTCTTCCTTCTAAACTACAGAGTAGTGGGGGGATCGGCATCCTTTGATGACAAGAGAGTTGGAGGCCTGTGTGTGAGTGTGTCAGTGAATGGGACGCTATGACCCGGGTAATCATTGTTCTTGTCCTCAAAATAAGCCTCTAATTCAGCCTCACTTCCCGAGTGATGGGGAAATCTATTTTCTCTGATTACTTTCACCATGGAATGGGGGTTCCCAGCCCATGGTAAGACCTACGTCTTAAACATCCTGTTTTTATAACAGGGATTTAAAAAATGTATTGCGCTTCTTTAGAACCAGACATTTTGATGGGAGAGACAGATCAAGATTCTTTGTGGGCGGGTTGAGATGGCAGTCCATAGCAGGTGTGGCGGTCAGCTGTCCCCTGGCTGTTAGCACCTCACAGCCGGGGCTTTCTGGACCTAGCTCACTGAGTCAACTGCTAGTTTGCCCACTCCGAGCTTCCTGTGGTGGTCATTCTAGAAGACACCCGTCTGCTGCCGTCCTTTCTGTTGGATCACTATGGCTCCCAGGCCGAGGAGGAACTTTGCGGAGAATCCTGAATTCCAGAGCTTTCTGAGACATGCTGAATAGATTGTGTTAGACCCTGCAGGCAATTTCTTTTCATAGAAAGTCGTAGGCCAGAAAAAAGAGCATAAATCCAGCTGAAGCATTTCAAAATCTGTAAGCAGAATAAATTCCAGACCAGGGTCATGGAACAGTAATTCTCTTCAGACGTAATGGTCCTCACTAGCAAAATGTGTTCCCCTTCATATGTAGAAAAATGGAATCACTGAAGGAAAGAGCTGGCAGGGTCTTTGAAGATCATCCAACACAGCCCCCTCATTTTCTTTATGATTTGAAGAGGCAGAACATTTCTCCAAGGCTACAGTGTGTGAACTAGTTGCAAAGCAGGGAACTGGAACTCAGGGATCCTGACTCCTGGTCCAACAAATTCTCATTTTGCCAATTAGCCCACT
>CM052804.1:45266661-45289932 GCA_028533885.1 Nasua narica
TTGTGACAGAGACCACATGTCCTACAAAGCCTAAAAAGACTAAAATAATTGCTTGCTTGTTCTTTACAGAATATGGTTACCTGACCCCAGTTTAGAACTATTAAACTATTAGGGGATAAAAAATGGTGACATTCAAATTTGTCATTCACTTTTCACTTATTAGCTACAGTGCTGCTATTAAAAACTCCCTTTGTCAACTCTTGGTTATGGCAGATTGTGTAGAAAAGAATTCTTTCCTTTGTTTTAAAAAAGTATGAGGTGGTTTCCTAGCATCCTTTAAAGGTGTTCAGGAAGGTTGTTTTGTTTTCTTTTGTTTGAGAATTGTTAAACTCATAAACTAAAATATATTTGATGTGCTTTCAATCATCCCAGTTGTTATTACCCTTTTTGGTAATCAAGCTCCCTCTCTTCAGCTTCAGAGAGCCCGATGCATGACTTGACTGGGATCAAGACCTGAGCTAAAGGCAGACACAACTAACTGAGCCACCCAGGCACTCCTAGACTGAGTCTTTATAACACAATCTTAAAAGTCTTGGATAGCCTTCTTGCTTTCTGAAATGACCATCTCAGACTCATTTTGTATTTTTCCTGCCTTAGTTCTGAAATCAGCTATTTCTCTAAGGATCCTCCATTGGGAATAGTGTTTAGAGACCTCAGTCCAGGTACCAGTTGCTAATGGGTTGGTATTATTCCTAGTCCATTTCAATGGACAGAGCTAGAAAATATATATTCCTTAAGTTATAATACGTCATAAATTCCGAACCTCCAAATTTAATTCAAAACTACAAGGTTTTACTTAAACTTTGTTGATCTTATATATGCATATTATTTCAACCACATGGATGCTCCCAACTCTACTGGACTCCCAATACACTTATACTTTTCATGTATCCCATGCTATAGCGGTCGCCGCATGACTATACAAATTTTACCACCACTTGTATGATTCCTAAGAAGTTTCTTACCCTGTTTATCCTTGGGCCATATGCCATCATAGAACATAAAATCACATAGACTTTTTCTTACTGAGTGGTTATGCCACCAATGCATTCATAGTGAGTTTCATTTATTTTATTTTACTTTTGATATCTAAGAAAAGCTCTTTAATTTTCTTTTAATTATGTAAAATATTTGTGTGATTCTAAAGTCGCATCTAAAAAACAAGATGTAGTCAAATAACTCTTATCTTAACCCTATTCTCTCCCTCTTTTATAGGTAAACATTAAAAAAAGTTATGGTTTGTCATTTTTGTTTTGTTTAGAAAATTATTCTTTTCTAAAAATAAGCAAATACATACATGTGTTTCTTTATTTTTAAATTTTTTTTTCACTTAATGTTTCTTTGAGATTACATCATAGTAGGATGGATAGTCTTTGAGGTCTGACTGGAGGGAAGGAGTATGGAGGAGAGACAGCAGTGGTGGGGGATGGGAGAGGAAAGGCCAACAAGATGAAAGAGGAATAAAGTCAATAATGTAACATCTTCCCATGACCACCATGCTTGCAGTGAGTTATTAAATCGAGATATGCATTTTTTGCTCTTCTTGCTTCTCTCCTCCTTTCTTTTCTCTCCCTCCCTCTCTTTCCCTCCTCCTTCTCTGATTTCTTCCTCCTCTTCTTCCTTTTCTCTTCCTCCTCTTCTTCTGTCTCTCTCTTTCTTTCCCTCTCTCTCATTAAGTTGAAACTAAGATCTGGGTGTGGAAATGCAGATAGAAACAGAGAACATGTCAGGAGAGAAGCTGACAGGACCACGAGTATGTAAGTCCATGGGAATTATGAGAACTGGGAAGTATCATAGGCTTTCATAGACCACAGAGTTTGTGGCATTACACGTCGATCGCACCCTCTCTCTGAGGGACAAGGAGGCCCATCTGACATATGGGTTATACCAATAAATCTTCCATATGTCCCTGTATCTTTCTCCCCTGTATAAAAACACCAGCAAGTCTTTCTTGATCCTCAAATGTCTGCTTTATGGATGAAGGCCAGCAGCCTCTTTGTGGTTATGCTGGGTGAGACTTTGACACCGGCATATAAATAGTTGAACTGACAAAGATCAATGAATGAATCACAGCATCAAAGCAGCAACAGGGTCCTTAAGGCATAACCAAGCCCCAGTTAACCTCAGCCCAAACATGCCAGACATTGTTCCAAGGCATAATTTTTGTTTGTAACAAAGCCAAGAATGTGGGCATAGTGGCAGTTACTTGGTACTCACATTGGTTTCCCACAAAGTAGATATTCCAAGGCCGTGATTTGGTCAAGTAACACGTTTTAAGTGTGCTTTCCCTTAGACAGCCAAAATAGTTCGTGTTGTTAACTGACAACCCTATTTCTTCTCCCCTAACTTGTCAGTGGCACAGAATCCGAAAGCAGGAGGTGGGGGTAACCTTTCCAACCCTCATACTTCTTAGTCAAAGACAAGGATTCTTTCTCAGCTGGTGTGTGTTTTTTTCCAATTCAAATCTATTGTTCTGCTACCAATTCTCTGATACCAACCGAGTATCCTACAATTTAATTCAATTCTGACACTGAGCACAGACCCCAGAGATTAAGGGCTCAGTCCCACAGCCCTGCCCCCACTTTAAGTGCCAGCCACAAAGGGGTCCCCCTAGGCTACCTTCACTCTACCTAGCTGACTACAAATCTGGGGTTTCTGTGATCCCTATTAAGGTTTGACAGTTTACTGGAAAGACTCAAACTCAGTAAAATGCTTTGCTTATGATTACCAGTTTGTCAGAAAGGATACAATTCAGGGAGAGCCAGATGGGAGAGGTTTATAGAGTAGGTTACAGGGAGAGAGGTGGTGAAGAGCTTCCATGCCTTCTCTGAACCTGACACTCTCTCACGTCGTCGATGTGTTCATCTTCCAAACTTGTTGTTCAGAGTTTTTTGTGAAGGTTTCATAACATAGGCACAACAGATTAAATCATCGACCATAGACATGAACACAATTTCTTGCCTTCTCTCCTTCCCCAAGGTAGGTCCTGGGCTGATAGTTCTAATCCTCTAATGGTGTGATTGTTTCTCTGGTGACTGGTCCCCATTCCAAGGCTACCTAGGGGCCCACCTTCACTCCACTAGCATAAACTCAGGTATGGTCAAAGGGGGCTTGTAATGGATAACAAAGGACCCTCTTATCACTCAGGAAATTCCAAGACTTTTATGAGGTCTGTGCCAAGAACCATGGGCAAAGACCATATATGTGTGTGTGATGTGTGTGTGTGTGTGTGTGTGTGTGTGTGTGTGTGTGTATAAATTATACTACAACTGGTAAAAACTCTTGAACGATGTTTTGGAAGAAAAGACGATGAGGCCGAATGTAGAATGGAGATGAGTTCTAAGTCTTGGTATTTCTGGCTTGGAGTCCACCATTTGGGAGGAGTCAAGAGCTAAGTAATTTAGATCAGCCGAGGATGTAAGTACACATAGGACTGGAATTTGGTGTTAGGTGGAAGTTTGGGAGTGTTAGAGTGTTGCAGAACACAATTTCAACTGAGTAAATTTAAATAGCTAATTGGCTTTATTCAATGATTCATATTGGGCCGCATCCCGTCTGACATAGAGATGGTGTCTGATGTAAAATGGAACACTTTTATAGGTGTTAACAGGCGGGACAAAGAACTTATTCGTAGAAGAAAAGAAAGGATTGTTTCAGGCAAGGTCATCTTCCCTCCGGGGGGAAGATAAGGGGTCCTATCATACAGATCAGCCCACTAATGCTGATCAGAAAAATTCCAGACGGATTGGTTTAAATTCCACTCCTGGAAGAGGCTGCAACTGCATTTAGGTTAGGTGATAAGTCTTGGTGGGACTTAACATAAGGGACTCCATTTGGGCCTGTTGTTTCTGTTTAGCAGGAGGCAGTAGGGTTGGTATTGGAACTAGGAGGGGCTGGCTATGAGAGAGCTCAGAGCAGCCAGAGGGTGAGGACTCCTCCTCCTCTGACTCCCCCAACAACCAACAGAGATCAGGGCCCCAGAAGCGAGATCCAGGCATCATTAGGGAACAATCTTCAGCTGGACTGAAAATTAAGATCAGGAAAGGAAAGAAGGGGGAGTCATTGCTACTGTAAGCTTCAGAACTGTGTTCGAGCCTCGTAGTTTTGACTTGTATCTCTGTGAACTGCAAGTAGGTGGCTGGTTTCCCTAATACTGGAAATTTGGCCTTTTCCTCCATGAGTCAACACATTTCATAACAGGAGGACGTTCCCTTACTGCGAAGTGGTTTCAGGTTCTAAAATAGTAAAGAAATATTGTTGGTTTTCCTGGCCACTGATGGATCTTAAACTTTCAACCTGATGCATGCAAATGCAAAACGTTAAATAATAACTAAATTGGGCTATTTTTAACTTTCTGTTCTGCTCATGCTTTCTCTTCCCGAAGGACTTTGCCTGCCTTCTGGCCCTTTACGACCAACTTTTTGCTCAGAGAGAAACTACGTTCGTACAAAGTAGCTGCCTGTATGCAAGACCAACATGTTTACACAATTCGATCGATCCAAACAAAAATATTGGAACTATCGAACCACTGTGGAGATTTCACACAAACCACACCCCCTGAGGATGGTTTTAAAACCTCTATGTTTTTTATCTTAATAAAAAGAAAAGAGAATAATTTGAGATTGTTTTGTTAATGAAGGTAGACTTGATTCTTACACCGTGGACTCACAAAGTAGAGATTTCCAGAAAAAGCATTGGTCGAGTCTTCTAACTTTACTGTTATTAGCTGTACTTTGCCTTAAATGGCCATGACACATTGTATCGTTAGCTTTTACCCGATCTCTTCATTTAACCGCGGGTAGAGCTGATTCCACAGGTGGTGAGTAGAGGGGGTCCCCTGACCCCAATCTTCTTGGGCAGAAATGAAGATTCCCTACTCACCCCAAAAATGGTCAAACATAGTATTGGTGGGAAGTCAGAACGCTGTGAAAATAGCATAAATCTCTAGTTTGTCTTAAGGGCTGCAGACAAATGACAAATAGTAGTTTTGAGGAGAATTAGTATCAGAGAATTAAAAAAAATTCTGAAATTCTAGTACCATGGGGAATAGGCCGTCATTGGTCCTCATTCTGAAATGTGAATTCGGGTGAGATCTTTAGCTTTGATGTTAACAGGGCAACCTTCTATGAAGTACCACATGGCTAAGATAGGAAGGAAAGGCTATCAGCCCCACCAGCCTTCAGCCCAGGACAAGGTAGTCCTGTTCTCCAGTCAGCTGTCTGCAAGGACTTCTTTCTTTCACTCAGTTATAGACTCAAGATGGCAACCATTTCCTTGACAACATGACAAATTCGGAGAGTAGACTTTTTTTGTCCTTATTTTGAGATGGAGACAATGTACACCTTTCAAAGCCCCAGATAGATATGTTTGAGTATCCGCCACACTGCAGTGTATCAGTGTCAGCACTTACAGATGATCTAGCCAGTGGTTTTCAAGCATTCCTGTACATCTGGATCTCCTGCTCAGAATAACAGGGATGGGACTGGGAATTAAAAAGAAAATGATGCTCAGGCCTCATCCCAGAAATTCTAAGTCAATTGGTCAAGCATAGAACAAGCATTTCCAAAACCAAACAAGCAAAACAGAAAACCCCAAACCTTGGTGATTCTAATATGTAGTTCAGATTGAGAATTATTTCGTGTTCATTTTCAAGATGAGAAAGGTGAAGCACAGAAAACTTTAATGCTTTTCCAAAGTCAGGCAGCTGACAAGGGACAGGGCTCTGATTCTATCTCAGGTGTCTCTGACTTCAAGTTTCTCCCCACCACCGCCCCAATGTATCCAGTGTACCATCTGGCCTCAATGTCACTAAGTTGGAACCTAGACCCCAGACTCCCTGAATTCCTGCCCGGTGATTTTCCTGCTGTACCACATCCACATCCACGCTTTTCCTAGCTCTTGACATACTGGAATGATACTCAACAGCAACCCCCCTTTCACTTAGATACTGGCTGGGCTGTTCCAGAAACTACGAAGTCAAGTTTCTTTAGCTTAAACTTTAGGAAAGAGAATGGGGATGACTGATGTTAAATAAAACAGTCTGTGTTAAAATAAACAGTGGACTGTAGAGGAAGGGGAGTGCGGGAATGTCTCTACTATATAAGACCAGAAAATACACTGGCTGACCCTGGCTGTGCTGCTCAGAAGGGCCTAGAGGCCATGCCGCTTACTGAGGTGATAAGGATGCTCTAGCGTGAGGGCACTGGGATTGTTGAGGAGCTCAGGGGTGACTGTCCTCTGGAGGCAGGAGCTAACAGCAGGAGATGCTATTTCAGACCTGGGCTTCCCAGTAGCAGTAGAGACGATAAGATCCCAGACTAGTGGAGAACAGGAATCAACTACCCACCGTCAGAAGCACTGTGGACATGATCACCAAAAAGATAGCAAGATCAGAATGTCAATCCAGAAGATAGTTCATGGATCACAGTATTCCTAAGAGCAAGAGAGATGGACAAGGTTAGGGTATTGTATCATAACTACATTCAAAATGTATGAGGTATGGAAGAGCAGAAGACCTATGTCAATTACCCCGAAGGAAAGTTCTCTTTTTCAGTTTCCAGAACTGAGCCAGTTCTCAGTCCCCAAAACCATAACTGAAGAAGAGGTCAGATCCACATAAGCAAAGACTGTCCAACATCATGGTAGGTCTTTATGGCATCGATTCTCCAATTCTATCCTAAAGGAGACATTGGCTATCTATTCAGATAACAGCACACTGGGGAAAAGGGAACACTCATACCATTTGCATGTTGTGGGAAACAAGATTCCAATTGACTCTGCCACCCAGGGACCCAAAGCATCATGCTGGCCCAGATAGAATAAGGGTCTAAGGGAGGCATGTAATAAGTGGAATACTGATCTAGAGTCGTCTCACAGTGTCCGCTGGATCCAGATACACCTAGTGGGCATTTTCCCAGGTCTTGAATATATCATGGAAATTGACATATTAAGATGTCGGCGAAACCCTTACACTGGTTCCTTGACCAAGAAACTCAAATTATGCGTTATAAAGAACTATCAGAGTAACAAAGCCAAATACAAACTCCCGAAACTACCACTACTACCCCAGCCAAGACAGGAAATGTAAAACAATTACCATATCTTGGGGGAATGGCAGATTTTTGTCACCCTCGAAGATTTCAAGGATGCAGGAGTAGTGGTCCTGCAAAAACCAGTTGGCTCATGGAAAATAACAGTGTACTATTGCAAACTTAACCACATTGTACAGCCAATTGCAGCTGCTTACCAGAGTGGCATGAAGCTATTGATCTGGCAAATGCATTCTTTTCAATACCCATCGAAGAGGACAGAAGCAATTTGCATTCATACGGGATGAATAGCAGTATACATTCATGGTTTTGCCCCAGAGATATGTTAATTCTCTTTCTCGCTGTCACTATACTGTTGAAAGGATCTCGGCCATCTGGACATTCTGTAGAACACCATATTAGCCCATATTGCTGACATCATGTAAGCTGGACCCGATGAGCAAGACGTGTAAGACACATGCACTCTAGAAGGTGGGAGATAAGCCCTACAAAGATTTAGAGGCATGATACATCAGTTAAATATTTAGGGGTCCTGTGTTCTGGGGCAAATGAGTCATCCCTTCCAAAATCAAGAGATGTTATTTCTCTGTCTGCTTCCTACTACTAAGAAAGAAGTACAGGGTTTAGTTGGCCTCTTCAGGTTTTAGATAGAGCAGATTACACACTAGAGAGTACTGCTCTGACCCATTATTTGATGATGCTAAAGGCTGATAGTTTTAGGTGACCCACAGCAAAAAGACCTCTAAATTGGTGAGAATTGTTGGGCTACAGCCTGAGCAGCCCTGCCATTTGGGATGCTTTGTGACGTCCCTAACAAGTCCCAATACTATACCAATAGGGTTTCCTATAAATTCTTGGGTTCTTGAATAATGCTATGCCACCTGCAACAGAAAAGTATGCACCATTTAAAACACGAACAAGTGGATGCTAATGCTCCCTGATAGAGGCAGAGAACCTAACCACGGGACATGAAATGGTCATGGAGCCAGGACTGCACATAATGAACGAGGTACCATCAGACCCACCAATCATGAGACTGAGAATGCCACTACAAGAGAGAAGTGATATATTCTGGATTGAGCTGGAACAGATCCAGAGAAGACAGGTGGCTCAAACACCAGACCTCCATGTCCCTTTCCACTATTATATCAATACTTCTCCCTCTGCTTATACCTTTGGCCTCATGGATCATCCCCAATGTCCAGCTGAGAAATGAGAAAAATTCCTGCTTAATATACAAGTGTGTGTGAACTGAAAATGCGATTCTGTATGATAGTTCCACTTAGCAGTGGCCCCCCAAAAACAGAATCAAGAAAAAAATCTTCCCATTGAGCAGAGCTTCAGGTAGTACTCATGACCATCCACTCTGTGTTAAGAAATCATTGATCTGAAGTTAGAATGTGGACTCATGGTCAAGGGCAAATGGCTTAGCTAGTTGGACAATGGCCTAGAAGAAGCAAGACTAGAAAAGAGACAGAGAGATCCGAAAAAGAAGCATATGTGTAGACATGTATGAGTGAGAACCAAATGTGATGAGTTTGTATTGCATCTCATTCCCACCAGAGAACATCCACTGAGGAACAGGTACAAAATACCCAACTGATACATTGATTTAGCCAATTCATGACAACCAACTGATATGTTGACTTAGCCAGTTCATGACAACCAACCAGTGTCCTTGGCCACTCCATTATTTAGATAATGAGCTTATGAATGGAGATGACATGATAGTAGAAATGGAGACAAGGCACAGGCACCCCAACAATGGCTCCCTCTCACCAACTTGGACTTTTACTACTGAATATCCAACTGCCAGTAAGAAGAGACCAAAGCTTAGTACCTCTATGGCACTATCCCATGGATAAGACCAGTTAGCTACTAATGGCTGGGTCCCTGCTACGATTCATCTTAACCAGGACTGACATATTCTCAATAGTGCCTTTCCTCCCTGAAGCCAGAGCCATTACTCCAAAAGCTCACAAAGGTCTTGATCTTGATTCCTGCAATATTGTATAGCATCTCCTCAGTCCAAGGGCTGGCAAAGGAGGACTGGCAGTTGTCACATGAGCATAGGATCTACTGGTCTTGCCACATAATGTGTCACCCAGAAACTGCCAGCCTGATTGAACAGCGGAATGAACGGCTTCTTGAAAGTATGACTGAGGCATCGGCTTTGAGATGACACTTTCTAAGGATGGGGCACTTCTTCTGGTGCTAGGTCTTCAATAGAATGCATGAGTCCAGGCACCAAGAAATAGAAGTAACTGCATCTCCTACAACTAATCATTCCCAGTGACCCTCGGGAAGACTTTGTACCTTTTGCTCTTGAGTTTGCAAGTTGCAAGGTCTTGGTTCCTGGGAGGCTCGTGCTTCCATCGAAGGACAAAATAAAGAGTCTTACTAGGCATAAAGCTACAGGTGCCATCTGGTCACTTTGGGTTTCTTGTGCTCATAGACCAGCTGCCAAAGGAAGTAGTTACCGTCTACACCGGGAGGGGTTGTGACCTGATCATTTGAGCAGGTAAAATTGCTGTTAAATAAGACAATCAGGGAGGTGACCCACTGGCCATGTCTAGTTATCCCCATAAATAAGAGGTAGGGAAAGGGAAGATAAGATCAGGCAAGGTTTTGAGATCAAGTAAAACAGCAGGGGCGCAAATCCATGCTGTTCTTGTAAGTTTTCCAAGAAATCATGACCCATCAGAATTTGGGAGAAGCTCTGTCGAGATGGAGAGAACATAAGAGTTGGAAGCACATAGCACTGAGTGATTAGGGCTTAGTAGTTGCTTGGTGCCTGGTCCAGGATCCCTCCACTGCTCCATAAACCCATCCCTCAGCTGCTGCAAGTACTTGTGACCCATAGTTGACAACTGTGGCAGTCCATCTTCCTTCTCGTGCTCCCACATAGTTACAGCTGCTGACCCTAATGTGATTGCAGGTCTGGTGGGAACCACTTTCCTCCAGTAGTAACCCTGACTCCTAACCCTCTCTCAGCATTTGGAAAGGGACCTGGCTACCCTTGGTTCTTCAGAGCATAGCCATCTCAGGCTGAGAAACCAGGCAGAGACTGGCTTCAGGGAAAATGTCCTTCCTCACCCACAAGATGTGGTCTGGTTTCCAGGGCCCAAGGAATTCAACCCGTATCTCATAAAGTGTGGCATAGTCAACCTTACAAGGATGCTGTTCATCCAGCATCTGATTCAGTTCAATTCTTGCGAGTCTATCCTCCAGCACACTGATTCTCAACCGGGGATTTTGCCCTTCAGGTGGACATTTGACAATGTCTAAATATATCTTTGGTTGACACAAGTGAGTGGGGGAGGGAAGATGCTACTGGAATCTAGCGGGTAGAGGCCAACGGTTCTGCCAAACCTCCTATAGTACAAAGGATATCACCACTCCATGCTCCCAATTAAGAATTATCTCGCCCCACCCCCCCAAAAAAAAGAATTATCTCGCCCCAAATATCAATAATACAGAAGTTGAGACAGCTTGCTTTAGCAAAGAAGTCCATCTTTCTAGCCACAGTCTGGCTTTCCAACAGAAGTCAGGATAAGATCACACGTTTATCTCTCAAGAACACACAACACATTTTAGGCACAGAGCAGCTAAAATCCAATTTAAGAAAAAAGAATTCTCCAATCCTAGGTTATGCTTGTCCCTAAAAAAGATATACATAGTTCACTTCGTTTAACAGAACATTTAACGTTACCTAATATGAAGCATTTGTATTTAGATTAGTTCATGGACCCTAGAAGAATTGGTTATATATTTGCTTCCAACCTCTACTGCTAGAGGGGTGTGTCTTCTCTGAAGACAACTTCTATCTTCTACCCTAACCATGATATGAGAACTTGCAATTCCCCCCACAATAGTTTTTCAACTTCAAAAATGTAAAACTTGGCCGCTACCAAGTATCTATTCCATGTAGAAAAGCAATTAAGGCATACGAGTAAATTTGCATACACAAACAAAATAATACCTAAAGCTACTCACTCTTAACACGCTGCAATACTTCCTACCAATTTTTTCTGTACAGAATACACACACATCAGAATCGATATATTTTCAAATATGGAATTAAAAAATCTCAGAGTGGTGATATGTAGTAGTCCTTTTATATATTTATATTTTGTAATTGTGGGATAGATTATGTTCATTATGTTATGTTATATTTTTATATTACTTTTATTTTATATTTTAATATAATTTAATATAATATATGAGATATCATGTTATAATTATATATGATATAAATATAATCTATAAATATATTTATAGATTCTATGTTATATATAATATAAGTATAAAAATATAAATATGATTATATATGATATAAATATGATATATTATAATATGTAAATATATAAAATATAATATTTATATTATATATAAATTATATTTGCATTATGTTTTATGTTATATGTTATGCTATTATGTTTTATTATATATTATGTTATTATATTATATGATAAGTTTTTATGAAGAATACTTCACAAATTTCTATTTCTATGGCTTAATACTTGGAGCACTTATTTTTAGTTTTATTTTATTCTGGTCTGAAAAGGATAGGAGGGAAGTCTATACTGGTTTTTTTTTTTAAGTATTTAAAATGTCTTTGTGATCTAAAATGTTGAATTCAAAAAAACAACTCCATTCTACAAAAGCTGGATATATATATAGTTATTTTATTTATTTATTTTGACAGAGAGAGAAAGAGAGATCACAAGTAGGCAAAGAGGCAGGCAGAGAGAGAAGAGGAAGTAGGCTCCCTGCTGAGCAGAGAGCACGATGTGGGGCTTGATCCCAGGACCCTGAGATCATGACCTGAGCCTAAGGCAGAGGCTTTAACCCACTGAGCCACCCAGGCGCCCCCAAAAGCCTGATATTAAGTTTTAGTTGTGAAAGGCATCAGTGGTATCTTATTTGTTTGTTTGTTTGTTTGTTTGTTTAAATAATCTCTACACCCAACATGGGGCTCAAATTCACAACCCAGAGATCAAGAGTGGGATGCTTGCTCTTCTGACTTACCCGGTCAGAGGCTGTCGAGTGGTATCATATTGAATGAATATTATTATTTCTGTTTATGCACCTAATTTCTGCTTGTTTGATCTATTGTGAAGAGAGAAGTATGTTAACATATTTTTAGAGGTGTTATTAACCCATTTTTTAAGAGGTCTTATTAAATTTGGCTTGCTGTTAAATTGTTCTCGTAAATGTTCATACATTCATCGAAAGAAAGGAATTTTCGCTCCCTCCAATGTTTCTGTCTGACTGTTGGTATCTGAGGTTTAGGCTTGTACCCCACTTTTCCTTTTGTTCGAATGTAGCCAGAGCATCTTTGTCCAGTACCTTACTTTGTAAATTCTGTCTACCTCTGTTTCGTGGGTTCTCTTGTGCACAGTAACTGGCTAGATTTGGGGAAAACTTGGGAATCTGCCTTTTTAAGAGAGATACTGAACATCCCCATTTATTAGCACAAAGTACATTTCATGTACTGACGTATAGTTTTGTACTTTTCGAATATTGTTTTTTACTCTTGCATTTGCGACTCCTGTTTGCTCTATGGACCATGTTCCCTTTGCTTTCACTTTCTTTGATGTTTATCTTTTAATGTTTCAAAAGCCCTCTCTTCCTTGACATGAACTAACTCTCCGAGTCAAGACGGAAGTAATCTTTTGGGTCCAGTCTCTCGCACTCCCTTCTCCTTAACATTTCTCAGTCTTTATGAATATTAGCTGATGTTTTAAGCTCAGATTTTTTTCATGAATTCATGAATTTTACATTAAGCTTAAAGGAACAGATGTTTTGATTTTAGATTCATTTTTACAACAAGACTTACATTTATCCTTGGAGAGAACTAGGTAAATATGGGCCATGTTTCTCCAGTTTTAGTGCTGAACCCCATCACATTTGTCGAGACGAGTCTTCCGTTGTTGAGATTGTGATGTTTTAGCATCCTCCAGTTAGTTGGATATAATCTTCAAAGAATTGTAGTCTATGGATCTTTTTCAAGCTCTTATTTAATAAAAATATTTTTATTGCTTCCATTTATAAAAGACAACTTGTATCTCCATAGTTTTTATGCAAAATTCTGCAGGAGTTTCTCCATAATTTATTTTATTAACCAATAAATTTAATTTAATAATGAATTATGCATAATTAATTATAATAATTTATATACTAATCTAATAATTAATTATTAATAAATGAGTAAATTGTGACATTAATGCTGCAGAAACTGAGAGGCCAGCCTGTTTTGTCTTTTTTTTTTTTTTGCTTTCATGTATAATCTTTTCTTTTGCTGAAGTGCTTTCGAGGTGCATTGATTCTTTAACTTAAACAATTATTCTATAATTAGGGCACCTGGGTGGCTCAGTCGGTTAAGCGGTTAACTCTTGTTCTCAACTCAATCTCCGGGTTGTGAGTTCAAGCCCCATGTTGGGCTCCAAGCTGGGTGTGGGGCTTATTTTAAAAACAAACAAACATTGCTCTAGAATTCAATGAACATGGTTATACCAGTTTGCTTAGGCCTGCATGGGAACTTGGCAATGTTTATACAGATTTCTTTTTTAACTTAGAAAACCGAAGATTGATTTGTATTTTCCCTTTGATAATTCCTTATGTGTCATGGATTCTGGCCTTTTCTCCCTGTGATTTTTACTCATGCTTTTCCACATCTGTCATTTCTTCTCTCATCACTTCCTTTTGGACCTTTCCCTCTACATCCTCTGCATGGATTTAATTTCTTTTGCATTATTAATTATGTCTCCCTCCTTTTTTTTTTTTTATCCCCAAAGTATAATTTCCAGCAGGTTTGCATCTAGCATCGCTCTACTCTGCAAAGCCGACGGCTCTTCCCTTCATCTCTATCTTGATGGTTGAGCCTCATGAAGGAATAGAATCTGCAACCACTCCACACTGGGCTCATTCCATCTGTGTCCTCCTCCCACCTTTTTCTCAATTAGCCTCTTCCTCTCAGAACACATTGCATATGATCCACCACCCCTACCACTTTATGCCTAGTGCTTGCAGAGATTTAATCTTCAAGTAGATTTTAGGAAGACAGGAGGTGACATGGAGAGAAGGGGACAACGGTCATCTTGAAGAACCTCATGTGCACTATCCACACAACCACCCAGGGTTGTGCTTTGCAGTGTCTCCTTCTCAAAACACAAAGCCTTTTCTCAGCTCATCTTCACCTGCCTTATAATTCAAGGGTGCCTCCCAAATTCAAGCATGAGATTGCTTGCTAATCCCAGGAAAGACTGCATTTCACCCCCTGGACCATCCCAGTTGGCTCCTGGGAATCTTTGAGACTCTACAGGGATTGATGCTAAAATGACATTTTAGACAAGAACAGTCACTGTACTTTACAGAAGAGGAAAAAAAAATATTAGGGGCTCCTGGGTGGCTCAGTGGGCTAAAGCCTCTGCCTTAGGCTCAGGTCATGATCTCAGGGTCCTGGGATCGAGCCCTGCATCAGGCCTTCTGCTCAGCGGGAAGCCTGCTTCCCCCTCTCTCTCTGCTTACTTGTGATCTCTCTCTCTCAAATAAATAAAATCTTTAAAAAAAGAAAAAGAAAAGAAAAAATATCTAAGTGACTGAGAGAAAACTATAAAGGTTGTAGGAGGTTTTCCACCTGAAATAAAATGTATAACCAAATTACTAGGAAGGCAAGGGTGAAGTTGGTCCTCAAAAGTAAGTGGAACCAGGGACTTCAACATTGCTGTAGATCTTTCTTCATCGTCTTTGCAAGACATTTTGTTGTTTCTCTCTCTCCTCTCTCTTTATCTCTCCCTTTTAACTTTTAGCTGATTCCTCTAGTCTACACCTCCATATCACCAAACATTGTATTTGTACCATTACATTTCTTAATACTGTAATTGTTGACATGATCTATGAACTTTTTGGGGGATTGCAATTGCACCTTCAATTCTCTTATGCATTTACATACACATTTTGCCTTTTTCTGCCCCAGATGCCGTTCAGTCAGAGTGTTTGGTTAATTCATTAGTTTGAACTTACATTATTGCAAAAATGTATTATTTATTGCAGAGTCATGTACTATGAATATATTTCCTTTCTTATACAATGATTTCCCCCCCCCCCAGGGAAAAATTTGCCTTATTTTTTCATTGCTTTGTTTTTTTCCCCAGTTTTATTAGGAAATAATTGACATAGATCATAGCACATTTTTTTTAAAGATTATATATTTATTTATTTGTCAGAGAGAGCACACAAGCAGGGGGAGCGGCAGGCAGAGGGAGAAGCAGACTCCCCACAGAGCAGGGAGCCCGATGCAGGGCTCAATCCCAAGAACCTGGGATCATGACCTGAGCTGAAGGCAGATGCTTAACTGACTGAGCCACCCAACATTCCAGATCACTATATAAATTTAAGGTGTATACTATGATGGTTTGATTTACATATATTGTGAAATAATTATCACAAGAGTGTGCATACACACACACATATATAATTATAATTAATACTTCCCAAGCTCTCCATCAGAATTATTAAAAACACTGAATCTCATTTTGCCATGCGATCAAGGATGGGTGGTACTTGGGCAAACTCAGAAATCCCAGAAATGCTGTAATACTAAAAGAAAACCCTTTCCTGATTCCTCTGAAAGGGAACTAATTTACTTTTTGAGACCTCCCATTGGCCGTATATGTATCTCACATCACTGACACCTTTCTGCCTTATCACAGTTATGTGTCTATGCATCTTATCTTTTGTCCTGGATTTTTTGCTCTCTGAGGGTCTAATTCCTGTCCTTAGTACTCGATGCAGTGCCCTGATGAGAGGCTCCTCAATAGATACAAATAAGGGAGTGAAGAAGTAAATCTAAAGCCCTCTGTAGTATTTTTACATTTCTTCTGTGTCCCTACTGAGTGAGCACAATGGCTCTCTGATGCATTGTGTTGAAAGATTTAGGAGAGTGTCATATAAAGGAAAAGTAGGGGTCTTAAGTCACTTCTCCCATAAGTGGCAGGACTAGGATTCAAAGCCAGGTCTGGTAAAATACTATACCCTTACCCACCACCCAAAACCAAATTCCACGCTCATTTCAACGTCACAAAACAGGTGGTTGGTTTCCCCTTCATCATGTAGGCATTCTTGGGGGCACTAAGATGTTTTCCAGCTCTGTCATGGAAATGCCAACCTTCTTTTCTTCTATACCGTCCTACAGTCCATAATGTAAAAATAAATATTCTTTAATGCCCATAAACTTCATTTTTAGTATATATTTTCCTTCCTTCTGAAAAGCTTCTCAATTCAGTATTTTCAGTCTCAACCCAGGGTGCTCTGTGTCCACTTCGATTATGAAGTTTCTAAGACAACCTTCAGGATTTGTAAAGGCTTGAAAGGATTTCTCTTGAATAAGGTATGGCCTGGTTTAAGCTTGTTTTCCATTTGGAAATCCGTGAAGGCAAACACCTGCATTCTAGGTCACCCTAAGAAGCAGCCTTCCCAGAATAAAAGAATCTCAGCTTTTGGTGGGTCGCTGTCAAGTCCACCAGTAGAGGGCGCCTAACCATCAGCAATAGTCTCAGAAACTTCCCTAATGGGCTCAGGCATTTTATTATTATACCTTTTACTCGGAGCTGCCAATTAAGGATAGAACGTGCTAACCCGTTTTTCTCTTTATTTCACAATTGTCTTGTGCTGTGGAAATGAGAATGCCTCCTTGCAAGGCTTAGAGGGGCCCTAAGAGAGAGGCAAACAAGGCTTTCCCTGCACACTGCGGATTGGAATGAATTCTCCGCAGGATGTTGTTAAACCTGGGCATGGTTTCTTCCTGGTTCATCTCTAACGATCCAGCCGCTGCCTTGTCGCTTTCTTAGTTATTTATAAGGCCTTGTACGGGAAGAGATCAAATGTGTTTAATTTTCTTTGACATGTCTACCTGAGCTTATAACAAATGTCATGGAATCATACACCCCTTACTGTTAGCAGGAAACTTTGGGATAATTTAGCACACATGGGTCAGTATACTGATTAGAAGATCAATACCTGAAGAGGCAAAGACTTGGCCAAGGTCTTCTAATGAGTCAAGAGAGTAGGTATCAAAATCCAGCTGCTATCAGGAAATCACCTGTAACCAGTGCCTGAGTGAAGCCAGAACATAAAGTAGGAACCTCTGGAACACCAAGATTAACTTGGGAAGTTTTTTTCAGAAGGTGCGATAGGGCTCAAGGGCATATACTTGGTTTCCATTTGGAACCGGGATCCCCATTGGTTCTAGGTTATATATGCCTTTCCCATGTATGCCTTTGTCCTCCTTCCGGGTTATCATTTCTCACATTTCTCTAACCCAGGCCACCTCTAGGAGAGGAGATTTTAAACTAGAAATTCACACCTCTTCCCAAGGTTCACCAGTCCTATGTGATCTGCTGACACCTTCTTCCTTGCCTTTTTATCCCTCGGGTAGGGCCCTAAAACCTTCGCACTAGTTATTATTCCCTTTGCCTGCAATTCACATCCCTCTGATCTTCTCAGAGCGAGGTCTTTCTCCTCCGAAGCTCACTCTGCCTCCACGAAGCCATCCTTGACCACATGGATCTAAGTGGTCACCCCATCACTCTCTATCCCATCACCTCGTGTTAATTATTCGTATCACCCTTAACCCACTTGCAATGCTCTCAGTTTTAGATTTATTTTTTGTCTGCTCGCCCACTCTTATTACTAGAATATATGTTCCATGAAGGCAGAGACCTTGTCGGACACACTCACGTTTTTATCCCGGATCCCTTGGACAGTGTCTGGCTTGAGACAGGCCCTCCAGAGAAGCTACAGGGAAATGGCAATCAGAGTTGTGGGCAGAAATCTCTCCTTCAGCATCCCAGATGCTGGGATGTAAGACAGCATCCCAGAGCCACTTTCTGTTCAAAGAGGATTAAATATCCTCACGGTTTTCGGAAGTTTTTTTTCTCTCAACAAACTTGATGTTACAGTTGGCGCCAACCCTAAGGTCTGGATAACCACGAAATGGACGAGCCTCGTCTTCCATGTTGGGGATTCCTCCATACCAGGGACAATGAGCACCAATCACTCGCCTTGCCTGACCCTCCCTCGTGGCTTAATGATTTCCTCACAAAGGTTGATTCTGTCACAAAGCTCTTTATGGGGCAGGGTTGCATCGAAGGCATAGACAGGTTGTGGGTGATGTATTGAGGGTATTGAACTTCAGAGATGCTGGAATCTGGAAATTGGCTTTAAGGGGAAGAGCAAAGGCAATGTAATTGATTAGTCTCATGGGACTGTGGAAGGTCTTGGGACCCCAAGTTGTGTAATGAGGTCTGCCCACTCATTAAAGCCAGTGCAATCAGGATCTAAATGAGCTCCTTTGGGAGCTCAAGTTTAATAAATCCCCTTCATCTCTCTTCAAACTAAATGTTGTATCATTTAGTATTAATGATACATTGATATCATTGTATCATGATGTACATGATACATGTACATGATACATATGGAAGAGTGAGCAATCCCCTTCTCTCTGCTTTATATGTGGTACCTGTGGTCTAATGGGTGTGGCTCACTTAGGTACCAGGAGCATTTTGGGAGGGAGAACGGGAAGAAATTCTCGTTTCTGGAATATTCTGGAATACTCATCCAGTTATCAAGTTCACTGTCCTCCCCATTGCATTCCACAACAAAGGGTGAAGATCAGAGCTGGAGGCTCTGGGTAAAGCGAGGGAGCAGAAATGGATATGCCAAGATACAACAGAAATGTATGCCACAGAACCAATAACCTGTTGTGTGCTATGTGCCATCCTTGACTTTCTGGTAACTGGGTTTTACCTAATTCTAGCAATAATCCTATGAAGTATTACTTTACCATTTTGCAGGTAAGGACACTAAGCCTCAGAGAAGTTTGAAGTACAATCCAATGCTCCTCTGATAGTACAGTCACAATTCAAATTTAGTGCTTGTGCGCTCTAATATTGTCTATTCTCCTACCATGCAGCCCTGCCATGAACCACAAGATTGTCCCTTTCTATAAGCACTGCCTCGTTAGGGACTTCTGTGAAGCTAAAGAATCTTAATGGGTTACTAGTGCTCTATCACTTACTCAACCAAACAAAAATACATGAGCCATCCAAATTCAAGTCTGCATGCTTAGTTAAATTGTTTGCAATACAGATTTCATGGAGCTAGGAGAAACTACATTTCTTAGTTTTCCAACTTATGAGTTCAAGTTCATTACTTCTTTTATTCGTTTATCTATTTGGTGAATATAAGGTGTTTAGACTGAGTGTTAAGCCTAATGCTGTCCACCAGTCATAGAACAGTAGGCAAAGTCAATGCTGTTTTGGGCTTTTAGGGAACTTACAGTTTAGAAGTCTCGCTGGAGAAAAAGAAATAAAGAAAAAATATTTCATAACTTCCATGGTCTCATTTTTTTTTTTGACTTTCTAGAAAACTCTCTCCTCCTTAGCAGAAGTAACTAAAAAGTGACTTCTCTTGTCCCATCGGCCCTGGCCTTTCTGTTCTTTGGCTTGTTTCTGGTATCAGTCACCAGACACAGATTCAGAATAAAAGATTCCATGATGGGGCAGCCTCGGACAGAAGCGCAGGTGGATAACTTACCCACAGTCCTATAGTCCACCCTTTACCAAAGACTCTGATGGCCAAGACTCCACTTGGCTCTATTCTTAGAGCCCACCGAGCTACAAGGGATTAATGCGATCATTTAGTTCAGCTTCCCACTTTAAGCTTATGAACAAATGGTCAATTGGTCTGTTCTTGAATATTTCCAGGGATGAGGAGTTTAATACTTCATAAAGCAGTCTCTTCCATTGTGAGATAATGTTTATTGCTCCTTATATGGAGAAGTCTGCCTTGTGTATTCTTCCCTTGGCAGAGTTTATCATCCCCTGCACTTTGTGCAAAGTTCTAGAGTGTTCTTATTATTGACTTGCCTTGAGTGAACTCCTTGATATCTGGGAAAGCACTTGAAAACTATAAAGAACCTATCCTACTTACATGAGTTAAAAGGGAGAGCTACTATTTCCAAAATAAAGAACCCAAGTAATGGAATGGAAACTTTTATGTGAGACCAACTTAAATGGACATTTCATTGGCATAAATAACTGAATCTGCATTTGAAGAAATCACTTCAAGGAAGAAATTGGCAAGGCAATCAACACTAGATATATCGCACAAGAAGGAAAAAAAAACATGTCCAGGAAAAAATATGCCATCTGTAAAGTAGATTATTATTAGGCTAACCTCAGATTTCTCCACAAATATTCAATACTGTAAGAAAATGGAGCAATGCCTACGAATCCAAGAGAAGAAAGTATGATCTAACAATATTATACCCAGCTAAGTTGTTCAAGAATAAAGATGGCAAGCTGTCTTTCTCCAATATGATAAAATTTAGGAAGTAAAGTACTCATGATTCCTCCTTGAGAAAATAGGACACTAGTCCTTGGTGAAACCCAGCAACCAACGATGACTGGAGAAGTTGAAAGTTACCTACATCTCTGGTGGGTTTCAAGACATGGGATAAGGTTACTGTTGCCTTGACAAGATCTTGCCCAGTTTTATGAAAATTGAGGGGAATAGCAGAACACACCCTTGATTTTGGTTGCACCACCAACTTACCTGTGCTCAAGAGTGAGTTTCTTAACCTTTAGGCTTTAGTTTCTGCATCCAAAAAAATGAGATCCCTCCAGCTATATACCTTCCAAATACAGTGAAGGAAATGACCTTCAGCATCTCCAAATGATGGTGCCCTTTTTCTCCCATCAGATTCTGCTTCTGCTCACCACCCTGGATTGGTGCTCTTTTTTGCTTCTCTGTTCACATTTCATGTCAGGGATATTTGGGACATTCCACAGTTGGTCATCCTTCTGGTCAGTTGACTGCTTCGTCAAGGCTTTTGTTAAAAGCTCAGACTTATTCAATTGATGTCTCATTTTGCTTGCAATGATATCATTAATCATGGCCTTGGCCAGGCAGCCATGCTGGGACTTGGCTGAGCCCCAGCAGCTGTATTGTTAGCAGAAGGTTACCCTGCAAATCGTAATGCTGCTTTTCCTCCTGGGTTTTCAGCAAAAAGAGGTCGTTCAGAGCAGGGCTTTTTCGTTCCACAGTCCTTTGCCTTCACCTTTCCTCTGAAGAGGACGCATGCCAGATCCGTCACTCCCTGGCTCTCCTCTCACACTGACAGAAGAGCAGATGTCACCACGACCTCTGCAGCAACAGGCTTGCAAGATACAGAGATAAATATGGTGACAGGAAGGGTGTGAGAAGCGATGACTGGCATAGCTGCCTGTTCTGTGGTTTCCTCTAGCATCCAATGATTCTTTAAGTCAGAGCACTTAACCCCGTTGCCCTCCTGCTTGTTTGTACCTCTCAGGAGGTGAAGTTCTGCATCTTAGTTGTATTGCACCACTGACTCCACATTTGGAACACATAAGAGCACAATAAATGTTTGTTAAATAGCTAAACCAATTGACTCCAAGGCAAGGGAATTGGAGGGGAGGAGTTGAAGGTAAGCATCATAGGTGATATAGGATTTTTTGATTCATGGATACCAGTAAGCCATTTGTTCGACGAGCGTACTGGACAGAGGTGGCTCTGATGGACATCCCCAACATCACATTCTAGCTCACTGTCTTAAACCGCTATACTCTCCCACCCTCCCTCAATCCCCACCTGCCAAGGGGATAATTGTCCACTGTACAATCTACCTACGGACTGAAAGCGATCTGTCTATGGCTCTGCATTCTGATTTAGCCACACAGACACCCTAAAAGCATCCCTCAGTGCAACCATGGATGTTGCCCTAGAAACGGCAGACTGGTGACATGCTTCCCCTTTTGTATTGTACATTTTGGAGTCAAGATCTCAATTTTAAACTTCCATTCTCTCACTCATTGAGCACCTTCTCTATGCCTTGCCTTGGGCTAGGCTCTCTAGATACAATGATGGCCCAGACTCAGATTCTGCCCTTGAGGGGAATCAAACCTAGTCTCTGACTCAGGCAACCTTGGAGTACTTGTAGTAATTCATAGCACGGCCCCTTCAGTCAACTTCTAGGGATTATCTTCTAGGGATTATCTTCCCTAGATATCCTATCTAGCAATCCTTCTAGGGATTATCTTCCATTTAGTGTTGACATCAAATGAAGCAATATAGATGCAAAAAAAGTATATAAGTTTATTATTTAAGAGACCGTAACCAAAGGCCACAGGAAATATAACCGGTCAATAAAAGCCCATCATATATCTGAACAAGCAGAACTAATTTATCCCCATTCTATCACAGCACTCAAATTCTCATAATCTCATTTTTAGTATACAAGTTTCTCCTTAATCCCCTCAAAAGCTCTCCCCAGAGTGAAACAAACTGGACTGTTACTGTTTCTATTACCCTTGGCCACATTTTCATGTGGCTCTTACAGTCATCACCAAGAAGCAGCCATGTTGAAAGGGTAGCCCAAAGTGCATGCACAGTGGGCGCTTGGCAGAACTTCCCAGGCCGAGTGTTTGCCCCCCAAACCTGGTCTTGGGCATTCTCACTCTTAAGGTTACAGGAAGAGAAATGTGTTTCAGCTTCCTCCTCTTTATTTTACCTTCTCCAAGAAGCCTCATTAGCAAGCTCTCCTGTTCCTCCTAGGTGTACCAAATAATTCATTTTACTCCCAGTTCCCAAACCTTAATTTTTGCCCTCCTTCCATATAACGGATTCCCCTTCTGCACACTACCGCCCATCCAACAGAGGGATCTAATTCCACATGAGTTAAATCAAAGTTGTCTTCACCGTCAATATAGGAACTTGCCCCAATTCCGCCTTTCCACCAATGATGCCGCTACTATCTAGTTTCCTATGACAGAATAATGAGTTATCATGTCTTTCCCTTTTTCTTTTTCTTTCTTTTTTTTTTATTATTAACATATCATGTATTATTTGCCCCAGGGTACATGTCTGTGAATCATCAGGCTTACACATTTCACAGCACTTACCATAGCACATACCCCCCCAATGTTCATCACCCAGCCACCCTATCCCTACCTCCCCTACCCCCAGGCACCTCAGTTTGTTTCGTGAGTTTAAGAGTCTCTTATGGTTTGTCGCCTTCCAGATCCCATCTTGTTTCATTTCCCTTCTCCACCCCCCCCACGACCCCCCACCCTGCCAGTCAAATTCTTCATATCAGAGAGATCATATGATAATTGTCTTTCTCTGACTGACTTATTTC